>QEPC01013601.1:232694-250664 GCA_003113815.1 Sphenodon punctatus
GTGTAATTCTCATGGTAGTTTTGCTACTGACTTCATTGGGTTCAGAATTGCAGCCGTAAGGGTCATCTCAATTCTGTACACTATGAGAACACATCTTGGAGCTCAGATCCATCCCAGCCTACACTAAATGCAATTAGTTTTAAATTGCAACCCTAAGCCATCTTAGGCCATTTTTGCACAGACGTGGGGGGTATGGGTGTGCACCAGCGGTGGGTGGAGGTGGGTGTGCGACTTTTTCCACGGGTGTATACCCACCTCCGCCCATCACCACGCACAGAGCCTCCTCTGGTTTGCCGGATGGCTCCGTGGGTGGGTGATGGGTGGAGGTGGGTGTTGCTCGAGAGCACGCATGCACCCCCAACCACCACCTGGGCTGTTTGCATGGATGCACACCCATCCCCCCACCCACCGCCGCAGCATTTGCACAGACACCCCACAGCGCACACCTGCCTGCACACCCAGCAGGGTGGGGGTGGGGCATCCATATAAAAACGGCCTTTAATATGGAATAGTGACTCGATCTGCAAAAGAGCTCCTACCGCTCTGCCCACATCCTCAAGAGCAATGTCATTAATCACCTCCATTAATTTATATTATCAGTCCCATTCTATTCCGCATCCAGTTCACCAAACACTAGGGATGGGAAGATCGGTATCAGATCAGTCAAAATCACCTGATTTTTGGTGAGTTGGATGGATCCAGTCGATCTGATTTGAGATGGGGGAATCCAATCTCCATCGGTGAGTCCTTGGAGCAGTGCTAGCACTTTCAGCTCATACCCATCCTGTTGCCAGCTGTGCCTCCCCTGGACCTCTGCCCGTGTCCTGCCCGTCCCAGCACCCAGGCCAGGCAGAGGTCTGGGGGAGGCAGAGCTGGGGCAGACACATGGTTTTAAACCATATTAGTCAGAATCAGATTCCGATTAATATGATTTAAATCCACATTGAAGATCGGTCTGTCTGTCTAATACTGATTTTCAATATGATTTCCAATTCCCTACTAAACATCTGTTGTCAGGTTAAAATGTTTCCAGAAGGATGTTTTGACCTTCCTGAATAGCTGGGACAGTCACTTGCATTTAAAGGGGTGAGTGCGCACACGACAAAATATACAGGAAGCAATGAAATTCATGTGGTAAATTCCATGTGAGTGTAAATGGTTAAGATTTTCTTTTAAATCAATGGAACAGCACCCATTTGCACTAGCAGAAGATTTAGCCCTTATATTTTCCTTCAACTACTGGGAAACTAATGCAGACTTCATTTTGGACCTTCCTGTGTGTATATCCCCCACTCACTGCTCCAGGCACGGTCTGCTGATGTAGCAGCTCCAGTTCCAGTGGGTGCTGACACTCACTTCCCACACTCTGTATGCTGTCCACTCTCAGGCTGAATTCTCTTTCACTCTTTTAGCTCCAACTACTGTTGCTTTTGCCAATAAAGATTAGCATAATCTTCAAGAAAATCTGTCTAGAGGTCACAGCCATTTCAGGGGGAAAGAGTAAACAGGGTGAAAAAAGGACAAGATGGGTTTTGAGAAGACTCTAATGACTTGAAGAACTCTTTGCCCGATTTGCATGGGTCATATTGTCAGCAAAACACACACACACACAGAACAATGGCAAAATAAAAAAGGGGATTTGGAAGTTAACCCAATTAAAACATTTATATAGAGTAAAAAGAACATCTGGAAACTTACATTGGTTTGACATGGGTTTTTTTTTTATACTTGAGAATATTCACAATGTATATACAGTTGATTATCACTATTTTTGAAATAGTGGTAGATAAGTAGAGAGAAATTATTTACTGGCCTAAGACATGTTCATATAACCCTCCCCAAGCAAGGGAAAGAAATTACCATATGCTGTACTATGCTATCAACTTCCCCTGCTCTGGGAGGGCTGTGTAAATTTGCTTAGAGTTTAATTAATTTTTAAAGCAGCTTTCCATTGTTTATTTAAGAAACACTAACTGAGGGTTTTTTTTAAAAGAATTTTCAGTCTTGCCACACATGCTGTGCTTCTATATACAAAGCCACTTTCAGTCTTTTTAGACTAAAGAAAACAAGAAAAAGGGAATGGCTAGGAGGAGATGCCGTATGTGTCTGTCCTATAAGAATACAGCAACTCTTGAGAACAAAATGGATGCCATCTTTGCAGACAGGAAATGCTAGTTGAAATATAAAAGCACAGTACACACAATATACACAGAGAAAAAAGTCATTCTAGCTACTTATATCACATGTGGCAGCAGTACTCATACTAAAAACGGGGCAGCCAGGACTACCCATGATATCCTACCACTTTAGGTAGCAATCTGTCACTATCAACACCTCTCTCCTGAGTCTATTACACGTGTCAGGTACATACAGAGGATTCTATTTTTTTCAGTCTAAAGCATTTTAAATTAGCTACTCTTTGATAGAGAAAACCAAACAAAATTCAGCCATGAGTAATACCTATTGTCCATAAAGGCAAAGTAGCTGACCCTCAGCATGATGAATATTCAGTTTTCAGAATTATCCCATTTTTAATTAAGTGGAGCAATGGTTAATGTTTACATGCCACAAGCTAATTCATAGGAAGAAACTCTCTGCTTGGTGTTTTTAATTTTTTGTCTTTACTTGGGCTCTGAGAGTTGTTCACACACTTTAAATTGGAGAGATCAATTTTTAATATATTAAATATTATACTGCATGTTGTTATAAAGGAAGATGATATAGGATGTGGACCAAGGAAAACACCCTACCACCTTTGTGCATATATTGGATGCATATTTTCCATTTTAACAGGCCAGCCACAAATTAAGGCTCTGTGGTTTAAAACGTGAGCCACTAAAAAAAAGATATCACTTTACTTCTCTGTTTCTATTGCCTATATTTAGGACCAACATGGCAAATCGTACTTTCTGTACACTAAATAAAGCTCCATTCACACAGCTTTCTTTTCTTGTGTTGGAACTCTCCTCACTCCTCTGTCCTCTTGATGATCCAGAAGAACGATAAGAATTTTACATGCCACTCACAATGTTGATTTTAGCCAACATCCACTCTAACAGGATGTTGTATGATTGCAACCGAAGTGGCCTTTAAAGTGACCTGTAACACATCACATTTTGTCAAGCAGCAGCACTCATTCACAAAACATCATAACCACCGAGGGAAACTCACTGAGTATGGTTTTTGCAGAATTCCCCTATAGTTGCTGGTGTCACATAAAGGCCTTTCCATTGTGAACAAACCCATGTAAAACACTCCTGCAGTGTTATGTAAAACTTGTAACTCAGGTCAGGCAAACACCAAACCTGCATTTTTCAGATGCAGTTTAAATTGAAGCAATAGACTCATTGATTTGGTAATACAGAACCAAGGAAACATGTAAATACAACCAGTAACCAGTAGCCTGGTCTTCCATTAACTATACAAGACATGGGTGGGAAAGGCATCAGCCACAATTTTCTACACATGATGTCAGGGTTGTTTTTGCAGGGGTATTTTCACAGGAGAAAGCTGTGTGCCCACAAGGAATTGCTACATGAATCATGCTTTGTGAACTTACTCCCAAGGCCCTGGTGTATTGTGAATGAGCCCCAAGTGTTTAACACATCAAGTAACAAGCAAGCAAGTAGTGGAGATTTTACATGTGCATTTCATCAGATGACAAATGTTTGCTGAGTAGTTAATCTTGTAAACTACCCATACTTGCACAGTACCCATAAACTACCCATACAACACAGACCGGGGAGGGCAAGCAAGCAAGGGAAGAGGAGGAGGAGGAGGTGGTGGTGGTGCTGGAGATGGAGATGGAGGCGGTGGCGGTGGCGGAGGAGCAGCAGCCGAGACAGGCTTCCCCAGAGGAGACAACCAGCCAGGGGACGGAGGCACCCCGGAAACAGGTAAGGAGAGCGAGGGGGGCCCCGCACAGTGGCACAGGGGCATGGAGAGGGGGCGCCCAGCGGGAGGGAGGAAGGGAGGAGGGCCGTGAGACTGAGGGACCCAGGCAACTAACACCCCACATTACGACCCACAGACCTGGAAATGGGCCTGGGAGCCGGAGCCTGAGGAGACAGGCAGAGGGCAAGCAAAGGAGGAGCAGGAGGACACATGCAGGAGGCAGCAGTAACATCGAGGGGGGCAATGGGGCCACAAAGAGACCCAAGACTTTATAAGGATTTGGGGGTCCCACTCCCTGGAACACCAGGTGGAACTCGCAGTAAACATGCGGAATGAACATGTCTACAACATGATAGTGTGGGACATGGAGGTGGCGGGTCACCACAGGACAGTGGCCCAATGCCGTTCCAAGGTGAAGGAACTCAAGAGGGGGTAACAAGGCGATAAAGGACAATAACCGGCAGTCCAGACACGGAGCACGGACCGCCCCCTACTACGACACCCTGGACTGCATCCTACACATGAAGGGCTCCATAGTCACCACACGGCTTGTGGGGAACGCCATGGTCCAGGGCAGGGAACGGGCCGACGTACCCCCACCCCTGGAAGTCCTGCACGAAAGCACCAGCTCTGGGGGCCCAGCCCCCCAAGAGGAACACCCCAGGACCTCAGGGACCATCAGGCCCCCCTCATGCACCAGCACAGGGAGCCCATGCCCCCAGTCTGACTCGGGAGAATCCAAGGCCGGCACACTGGTCACCATCAGCCAGTGGATGCAGGGGGAGCACAGCCATACCAAGGGGCCAGCCTCAGAGGGTAGGCAAGCGGATAGGAGGGGGAACAGAGTGTAGGGGATGGGCCCATGGGTGAGGGGCCGCCCACAAGGCACGGGCCCATCCCTGTGGCCCCCAGAAACCCCAGACCGCTGAT
Organism: Sphenodon punctatus; assembly: GCA_003113815.1. Taxonomy (NCBI): domain Eukaryota; kingdom Metazoa; phylum Chordata; class Lepidosauria; order Sphenodontia; family Sphenodontidae; genus Sphenodon; species Sphenodon punctatus. The sequence continues at coordinate 237,519 of QEPC01013601.1, forward strand.
GGGGTGGGGGGCACTGGGGCCTGCCCGGGCACAGAACAGGGGGCACAGGCACAGCAGACTGGGTACCAGTGCTAGCACGCGGGGAGGGGGGCATCAGGATGGGGACCGGGCCCATGCAGGGCTACCACAACCCACCCCAACCCGTTTCCCAACAGGTCACAGGGTGCCCTGGCACATGGGACCATCCAGCGAGGGGGACAGCAGGAAGCAGCCACAGGAGCAGCCGGAAGACCAAGGTGAGGCTTCATGGCAGGGGGGGCCATGGGGGTGCTCATGGGGCACACAGGGGTGAGGGGTATGAGGGAGGGATGGGTGGGGCACAGGGAGTCACCGGAGGGAGGGCACCAGCCTCCCACCCACTGGAAGGCCAGCCCACCACCCGCAGCACTGCAACGGGATGGGAGACAGGCACCAAGACTGGGCTAACAGACCCCATTGTACACCCCAACAGGGAAACCAGCAGCGGCCCCACCAGCCAAACCCATGCCCCCGGCACAGCAGATGTGGAAGACAGGGCTTGGGTACAGCGCCGGAGGGAGGATCAGGTGGAGGAAATCATCCAGACCACCGCTGAGCAGGGGGAGCGGATGATAGCGGCCATCGACTGCGTGGAGGCAGTCACGGAGAGGGCCCTGCAGCAGGTGGAGGCCAGAGATCAGAGGCTGAAGGCGGAGGTGCGACTGGAATGGAGGCGGGAGCGCCGGGAGCACAACAGGCAGGTGGAGACATTTGGGCAGTTAGAGCAGGCCATAGACAGGATGGTGGCGGAGCACTCACACAAGATGGACTGGTCCCACGACTTTGGCACGTCACTGCTGCTACATGCGGGGGACCATGAGCGCATACATGATGGTAGCCACTCCTCCAGGCCAATAACTTTTAGTGGCCTATTATTAGGAATGGGTGAACGTGGTTCAGAAGTTTGGAGTTCGAACCGAACTCGGTCTGTTCGGTCGACCGAACCAAACTTCCAAACTGAACTCAAATTTCAAATCGAACCAAACCAAACTGAATTTCCGAAATCCGTTCTGTTCGCCCATCCCTAGTGGCAACACACACCAAAAAACCTGGTTTTGAATGGTTGAACTTGGTTCAAAAGTTTGGAATTCGACCGAACTTGGTCTGTTCGGTTGACCAAACCGAACTTCTGAACCGAACTTGAATTTCAAACCGAACTGAACCGAATTTCCGAACTCGAATTTCAAACCAAACCGAACCGAACCGAATTTCCGAACTCCATTCTGTTCACCCACACCTACCTATTATTTTGATGTTAAATATTTGATTGATCTTTATGACTACATTTATTTCATCACTCCAACAGATGAACCCCACGTTCTGATGCTACACTGAGTGCTGTTGAAAATGACCCATATAGGGGGTTAGAAACACATTGTGTTCAGCACTAATTTACTTATGTATATTTCTGAGAATTAGATCTAGTTATTTGTTATTATTGATGTATACATTTCTCTGCAGCTAATGTATTTTTGAGATAATGTAATACTCTACTGTCTTTGGACTTTTGGGATTAATACATGGCACCCAGTTTTGTCCTGGGAGTAGTTTTTAACTGCCTGAGTAGTAAAGGCTGTTTATTCTAAGCCTCTGTTTGTTTGGGTTTTTTCAACTTTGGTACATTCTTCGATAGGCCAGGTCCCCCAGGATGCAGGGGGGTATCAGAACCTCCGCAATCCTGATCATCCCCATGTGCGCAAAGTCCCCCCCAGTACATCCGGGCATAGAGGGGTGGGATGGTCAGGATCCTGGCATCGTGGCTGCGGCCGGAGTGGCCGGTGTAGATGTCAATGAACCGGCCCCGGTAGTCCACTACCACCTGGAGCTGCAGGGAATGGTACCCGTGCCGGTTGACATATTCTGCAGCCTCCCCATTGGAGGGGCAGAGGATCTCAATGTGTGTGCTGTCCACGGTGCCCAAGCAGTTGGGGAAGCCGCCAGCTGCAAAGCTGGCCATCACGGCCTCCTGGTTCATGAGCTGGATCACGCGATCCAGGAGCATGCGCTCCCTGGCCTCACAGAAATCCCTCAGGATACCAGTGACGGTGCTCACCCCAACACCGAAGTGCTGGGACACGGACTGGCAGGAATCATCTGTTGCCAGGGCCCAGACCGCTATGGCCACACACTGGACCATGGGAGTGGGGGCCCGCATGGGGGCGAGTTGCTGCTCCAACCAGGGCATCAACAGCTCTGCAAGTCACCCTCCAGGTGGTTTCGTCCCATCGGGCCAGGGCCCCTGCCCACCACCCCTGTGCCTGCTCATTGACCCAGATCCACCGTTCAATGAGCATAGCGAGCATAGCTGCGCATCCCATGGCCTCCCTCCTCCACTGTTGTCAGCCGGCAGCCTCACGGAGCGCTGCTGGCTGGTCTCGGGTGCGGCAGAGGGCCCGTTGGTATGTTATGGACACCTGCAGGGCCCTGAGCCTGGCCAGGGAGTGCCTGCACCCATGGTGGGCACGCCGGGGGGACGCAGCACCCTCGGCCATGCACACCCGTATGCGGGCAGCCAGGTGGATCACATCTGTGGAGATGCACATGAGGTCTGTGTGCACCCAGAACCACTCTGCGTAGATGGCCTGGTGCATCTTGCAGGTGCCCCTCCATCCCGCATCCCTGGCAGACCATATCCCTGGTGTGGTCCAGCGTGCGCTTCTATAGCCTGAGGGTCAGTCCCACCCCGGGTCCTTGCCCTGCCCTTGCACGTGTGTGGGGTGCCCCTGAGCACCTGTGCTCGCCCCTGTGCCCAGCCGCCCCGGCGGTGGCTAGGCGGCTAGTGCGTGGCTGTTGGGTGGACCCCCTGAGTGCACCTGCGCTCCCAGCACGGGGGCTCGTGCCCTGGGCTTTCATGCGCCCGGACGTGCGGTCCGCAGCGCCTTGCCTGTTGTCATCACCTCCCTGCTATCAGTGTTAGCTGCCTGTTGTCATCACTGCCCTGCCATCAGTGTTGGCTGTACTGTCTGTGCGCTGAGTTCCTGCAGCTGTGTTGGGTCCGCACCCCACGCCTCGCTCATTAGCCATCCCATGTTGTGGCCTGTGGCCTTATCGCATGTCCTTGGAGCTCCCCAGCTTCCCTCCCCATCCCACCTGGAACTGTGGGGCCCCTCTTCCCTTACTGTTAGTACCCACTGCTTGCTGGACCATGACCGGTAGTGCTTCCCCAGGGCTCCTGCGCCCCGCAATGCCTGGCACCCCCCATAGCTGGACCTTCCGCAAGACCATGGCCCTGTGTGACCTGTGGCATCTCCAGGCCATGCAACTGCTCCTGTGCTACCCAGATACCCTCTCAGGTGCCTATGCAAGAATGAGCTCCAGCCTTCGCTTGCGAGTGCTGGCTTCATGCGGAGGCGCTGGAGTTCCATCCCTTTCCTGATGGGCGCATTCTGGAGATGCGGTGCTCGCATGTGGGGTGGTTCATGGTGGAGACCATGTCAGCCCTCTTGGTATGCAGCCTGACAGCCTACATGACCTGACTGGCGGAGGGGGGCCTGCCCTGGCTGTTTCCTTCTTTGGCTGCATCCACGGGGCCCATGGGTGCCAGCAGTCACGTGGGGCGGTGTATCACTGCCTGTTGGAGCTTGGGCACCTTCCACGGCCCCCTGCTGCTGACTATGGCTTTTCGGAGCCCACCGGAGCGGAGCTAGCAGCGCTGGCTGGTGTGTGGTCCCGTGCTGATGTTCAGGTGGAGCTCGCTGTGCAGGATCCATTTGAGGCTTACTACCACATGTCTGCGCTGGGCTACCATGCTTCAGTGGCCCCACTATGTGCATCTGGTGGGCTACCCCACCCCAGGCCCCTTCATGACCCTCTGCAGCCGGCTATGAGGCCCCCTGTGTCTTTGGAGCCCTGGATTCCGGCCACACCGTGTGCTCCCGCCTCCCCCATGCCACCTTGGGTCGCTTTCTGCTTGCTCCATGTTGCAACCTTTCCTAAAAGTGAGGAAAGGTTTCAGCCTTTTGTGATGATGATGGGATCAGACATATTAAAGCAAGAATGTGAGATCCACTTTTTGAGATTATAAAGTAGCTAAAGCATAATTTGCCTGAATTTCAAGAGAACAGATAATCCAACAATTAAGTGACATAATCACAGAGACTTGTTAGAAATGAAGTAAAAAAAAACACCCAGCATCCTTTTCCTCTCCAGAGTCATCTGCCTGTTAGAACATTAAAAAGAAAGTTTCAAAACTCCCAACAGCATCCATCATCTACAGGTCCCTTGTGCAGTCATTTGGAAGGTGTCAAAACCGTACACACTACCTTCTGCTGCTAAATGCTTCTTCGTGCTTTGGCTGCTGTACAGTGCACACAAACACTGCACAGAAGCCAACCTTAATTAAGTCATATGTTGGAACTCACAAATCGCTGGAAGCTTCACTCGAACATGCAGGTGCCCTTTGTATATATAACCTGCACATACTACAAAGGGCTCTGTAATGAACATTCAGACTTAAGGAAGACATCATGGATTTAAGACCCTAGTTTTCCACCAGAAAGTGTTGGCCATTTGACACAGTTCTAAGTAAACTGTTCAGTGTTTCACTTTTATTTATGATTGGGAATACTCTACTTAAAATTAAATGAGCAAACTGTACAGAAGATCCAGGCCAAGAGGTTTGGCTACCCAACTTGATATACTTTAAAGGGGCTTAATTTTCAAAACAGGACAAGCACCTGGCCTCTGAAAACCAGTCCCCTTTAAGATGTCTCAGATTGCATCAAACCACACTATAAATTCAGTATTCCTGTATCCAATTCTTTCACTGGCTGCAAATTAAATGTTTTACTTAAGAACACATTTGATCTAATCTTATGTCTATTGAAGCCAATGGCAATAATCTTATTGACTTCTCAGTGGTTCAAAAATCAGGCTTCAAATGAATTAGAGTGGGGCATCATTACAGAATCATGAAGTCCTACATACAGTATTTATTATTCATTTTAAAGGATGCTCAGGGGGGATAACATTTATAGTATTTTAAAGATTCCCTTTTGTGACCCCAGCATGTAGTGCATGTGGGTAGGCAGGGGGCATTTGTCCTGCCCCCATTAAAGGAAGAGACTGGAACAGGGAGTCCATAAACGTGCCGCACTGGCTATAAGGCAGAGGCAGACCTACATTGCAAAGCTGGGTTGGAGTTTCCAGGCACTGCATAGCTTTGGCGTGAAAAGAGGGGTCTCATATTGTGAGACCATGGCAGCGCCATTTTGTGAGCACGGCTCCCTGGCACATTGGCATCCTGGCTATGAAGCGAGAGGGGGTGTCTTTAGACATAACGTCAATGGGTGTCTGAATGTGTGTTTTAACCTTGATACGAACACAGGTTTGGCCCTATGTTCACCATGTGGTGCTGCTTAGACACACAGTCCATCTTAGGGCAAATTGGTGTTTTGCTCACCACCCAATCTCAGCACGCAAGCACTGCCGCCTTGTTCCCCGTGTTGTACCTGCTAACACGCCACGCGATATCATTATCCACAACGTTGGACACGTGTTCAGCCAAAACACTTAAATTGTCCTTGTGATGCAACTGTGTTCACACTGCGTGTTCAACAGGTGGCCAAATTGGTGCTGGAATTGTTATGGTGCACTGCTTACACACAACGGCCAAACATGTGCTTAGGGGTTTTGACAGCTGATCTTGGTTATATCTAAAGATGCCCAGGAGCTGGTAACACCCACCCACTCACCCAATACAAAGGCACTGGTGAGATTTCTCTGGTCACCGATTGAGGCTGGGAAGGAATTTTGTCAGGGACCACTAATTGGCCTTGGTGATCCTGGTTTTTGCCTCCCACACAGTGCTGGCATCTGTTTAACTCAAATTGGCTTTAATTGGTTCAGCAAGTTGCCCACATTGGCCAGGTGGTTCTTTCTTATGATATATCTGTTGCACTCTTGTGGGGGTCCAGTGGTAGTCAGGGTTTAAGTTGTCAGTATGTATAATCAGGCTAAGCTTACTGAGACATCTCCTTATGAGATGGGGAACTGTGAGCTGCACCAAGAGCGAATCACGGCCAGGTGTTGGTAAACAGCCAGGCAAGGTTGCTCCCTCAGAAACCACAGAAGACAGAAGTTCTCACGGGGAACCGGGGGACTTAATTCCTTCCTTCACTGCCTCATGGTCCCAGAATGGGACACCAAATCACCCCACGCTTCACTGAGTTCCACAGTTTGGAAAGGATGAGTTAAGATTAGGTGGTTAGTAAGGGACAGGACCTGAGGATAAATCAGGCACCCTTCTTGTTACTGTTGATTATTGTTATGATGCAATGGACTCAATTTCTTTCTGATAATATTTGTTTGTTTGTTTGTTTAAATATTATTCTGATTCAAATAAAGAACGCGACCTTGAAATCCCATTCATGTATCCTTGTCTTCTTCCTTGTTGTTGTTGTTGTTTTTTTAAATTTAAATGTAAACAGGGGAAACCATGCACACAAAATCACATTTACATCATATTAAACTACATTTAGTTAAACTTAACTCCATAAAACCAGAAAATATGAAATGAAGGATGGCACTACTTTATTAATCCTGCTTTCCCTTCTCACTCAGTGTGATGAGACAACTTACCATTCGTGAGTTTCAACAATTCACTTTTACCCAGAAATGTGCACACTATTGCAAATATTTAGAATGCATTCATAAAGTTCATTGCAATAGGGTACTTTGAATATTAGGTACCATTATTTTTAAGAACTAGAGGGCCTTTATATAGGATTCTACACTAACAATGATGTAACACAGGTCCCAAAGGAGAGAATTCCCTAGAGGGTTTCCTCCCAGATTCCACAAAGCCCCCTTATCCTGTATCTCCTCCTTCTTCTGTCCTCCATGTCCTCCTTTGCCCCTCGATCCATTCATCTCTCTAGTCCACCACAATCCTACCCTCCGAGTGTTAAAAGAGACATTGCCTCCACTAGCCCCCCTTTGTCCCAGACTTACCTGCTGGTCTGAACAGTGGCCACCAGATGCCACACGGCATCATCCCCGAGAAGGGGGCAAATGCATGTTAACTCAGCCCAAAATGGGGCAACGGGCAACTACAGGGCCAGGCCTTGTGTGTTAGGGTCCCCTGCAGCACCAGGCCCACCATCACCATAGAGGCACAGCTAGCTCACCCCTCTCAGCTGACAGCCAGCTGGGAGAGGGGAGCATCGAAGTCCCCAAAGGCTCTCAGGGGCATGATCTGTGTTTCCGTCTCCCATCCGGCTATCGGCTGTGTGGGGCCCGCTAGTGCTGACTCCAATGGAAAGGGGGATTACAGCCAGGAAACGCTTCTTCCCTGGCCATGCATGTGCCCCACCCCCTTTCCAAGCCCGCTGTTCTCCTTTCCTGGCAGGAAAGGAGAGGAGTGGGATCAAAGGCTCAGAGTCAATGTGTGGCCCCTCCAAAGGAGCCACATGGATCCTGTGATCCTCTCGGTTCCTTTCCTGAATGGAGAGGGGATTGCAGGATCTGTGTGGTTCCTCCAGAGAGGCCACGCATTGGCTTTGATCCCCGCTGCTCTCCTGTCAGGACAGGAGAGCAGCGGACATGGAAAGGGGGATGGGTGGTGGCCAGGGAAGAAGTCTCTCCTGGCCATGACCCCCTTTCCATCCGAGTCAGGGTTAGTGCGTCCCTCATATCTGACAGCCAGCAGGGGAGAAGGAGAGACGTGTGAGCAATCGTGCAATCCCTGGGATCCACCTCATTGCTGGGGGTCACACCGGCGATCTTCCTGCTCCCAGGCTGCATACAGACAGCAAGATTGCTGCAGTGGTTGTCCAGCTGTCAGGCTGCCGGTGGGCTGGGAGGGAATGTGCTAGCACCATTTGTGGCAGTTGGCACAAGCCCATCAACTGTGGGGCAGGGAGCTGACCATTTGAAGGGCTCGCAACGCTGCCAACGGGGGTGGAGTGAGGACTCCGTGGATCAAACACAGGTTCCGGCTGCCTCCCTTCCTATGTGTTAACATAACACCCTCTGTCTCTCAGCTCTGTCCCTCCCCCCACCTTTCTGCTGCTGCTGCCAGGAGCACCAGTACTGCCATGACAGCGTCTGCTGCTCACCATCCCCTATGGGGTCAGATCCACTCACTTTGATTGGCTGCAGCCAATCAGAACTGCCAGAAATGAACAGAGGCACTGATGGGTTGTTGTTGGTTTTTTTTGGGGGGGGGGGGGGGACTGCAGCAGCACACCCAAATTTGGGGGAGAGGTTCCCTCACTCAGAAAATCTGGTGAGGAGGGGGTGTTTACCCTACTCCCTTCTATTGTTTCACCCATGTGTTTTATAAATTTTCTTTTGGGGGCATATGGACATTTGAATTCCAAAGCAACCTCAGATTGTTACAAAATTAATCAATAAATAAATCAAAAAGACTTTTTTATGGTGCCCATCATGGCATGCATCCCAGGGAATTTTACAGAGGAATAAAATTAGCAGCCTGAGTAATTATGAATAAGCCATGTGAAACAAATGAGTCTTTAGTTTGGTTTTACAGAATGAAACCATGTTGCAGCTATAAATCACCAGAGTGAGGAGTTCCATAGCCAAAGTACACGGCAGCTGAAAGCTCTGGGCCTGGAAGTCATGCACCTAAATGGAAAAGTATGGCTCCTTGAAACGCAAGCTGCAGTTCTGAGCAAAGGGAAAGGAAAAATTGGACTTACTGTTGAATTCCCTTTCTTCTCTCTTCATCAGCGTGGTCATGTCCCTTGCACTGGCGTTGGATGCAGGATCACTTCAAGAAATGAGCTTCCCCAGTCCAGGAAGAAGGAGTCGAGACCCTCCTCCCCTCCCCCTCGACCAGGGGCTAGATTGACTGAACAAATTCTAGCCAAAAACCAACTTAAGAGACATAAGAATAAAAGAGAAAGACCCAAAGAGGGAAGGAAAAAGAAAGCCAAAACACCATTCCCAAAACAACCACAGAAAAATCTGGCACTTCCTAAAACAAGAATAAATGGGAACTAACAGAAACTCAACTTCCAAGAGTGGTCATGGAACCCAAGTAACTGGGTGTCTATTGATGAAAAGAGAAGAAATGGTAACTCCAAATTTTCTTGTTTCTCCCTCTGAGAGAGAGAGAGAGGTTGCCATGTTGTTCCCGTACATAAGAGATGGAGACAAAGTAGTTCAACTCTTTTATTGGACCAACTGCTGCATATCTTTCCTCCTTTATGTGTTGTTTTAATTCTGATGTTTTGTGATTGTAAGCCGCCCTGGGCTGCCTGTGGCAGGAGGGGCAGGGTAGAAAATCTTTTAGATAAATAAATAAATAAATATTTTCACCAACAGAAGCTAATCCAATGAAAGATATAATCTGAACTATTTTGTCTCCACCAGTGGACTGTTTGGAAATTGGGATATGCCCAAGTAGTGCCATCCCTAAGAGAGGGAAATATTGAAAATCTAGCCACCCTACTCGTGCATCCCAGGCCCACCTGTCATGGTTTGAGGGGTGAAATTTTGTTTTTGACCAGATTCTGTTTCCCCCATAAATCCAGTTGTTCAATCCATTCCAGCAAAACACAGAACAAATGTTCCAATTCCATTTTGCCTGAATCGATCAAAAATGTTTTTGGCTAGAGCTGAAATGAGTACCCACAAAAACAGGCATACCTGTCAAATTTCTGGTATCCGAATTGAACCGAATATCTTGATAAATCCCTGCTCCATGGATTGAACCAAATATATATGATGAATCTCTGATCCATGGAGATCATGGAGCAGGGATTTATCAAGATATTCGGTTCAATTCGGATACCACTACCTCACAGTGGGCTTGGGCAGGCCTAACAGACATGCAGGCCTGCATTGGTCCAGAATGGCCGGGGTCGGTGGGCCTTGCTCCAGTTTTGTTGCCCGGGTATCTTCCAGAGGATGCAACCCAGGCCAGCTGCCTACCCACACCAGGACAGTCGCAGGCCAACATCTGGTAGTGGGGAAACACACGAGCGGGTGAGTCCCAAGCCAATGAGGGCTGCACTGGGCCAACGCAGATCACAGTCATGTCTGTTTTCACCCTTTGCAAGTTAGATATAAAACTACAATAAAATAGCTCAAGGGGTAGGGATTTGAGGAGCAACTAGTTAACGATGTAAAAACGAATACTATTTTAAAAGAAAATCAGAAGTCTGACAGAGGCTTACCAGTGAGACCATTAAATCATGAAGGTGTACCAGGAATACCCAAGGAGGATAAGGTTACTATAGATAAGCTAAAAGAGTTCTTTGCATTCATCTTCACTGCAAAGAATGTTGGGGAGATACTCACACCTGAACTTTTCTTTTTAGGTAATAGACCTAAAGCACTGTTTCACCTTGATGTTGAGGTAGGATGTAAGGGACAGGGCTGCCATCGTACACTGCTGCAGCCTCATGACCCTGCTTGCACTGCACTTACAAAAGGGTGGGACTCCTGATGCTTCAGTCAAGGCTAGCAATAGAATTTGTGAGGCCCAGAGCAAAAATAAAATCTGGGGCCCTCATGGCCCCACCCTGCATAGCCCTATCCCTTTAACAACTGGCAATCTGGTGTTAGTTTAGAAAACAAATAAGCGCCATAAGTTTTCACACATGTTCATACACAGGCTTTTCCACACACTGTTTCTGTGCACAACTCTCAGTCCAGGGGTGGCCACTTCCTACAGGGCCCTGCTCCCGTATCCTAGTGGGTGAGGTGGTGTGGGGAGGGAAACCTGCAGGAGGCTGAGAGTCATGAGCAGAGAGAGGGTCCCACAGGAACACAGGAGGAGCAATGGTCCTCCTGAGGCTACCAGGACTGGCCTCCCTGCTGTGCCCTCTCTGACCACAGTGCTCTCTGAACATGGCCCTGCTTAAGACCAGCTGCCTTCAACAACTGTGTTCACTTTTACACTGCCAAATGGTTCCATGCACACCTCTAACAGATCTCAGGTCATTCCCTTGGGTCTTTAACCTGACCACTTCTCCAGCCCAGGTCTCTGGCCTAGCCCCTTGGGCTTATCAGTTAGCCAGCTCCAGAGCCATTTCAAGACAAGCTCCCTGCCTCTTTCCTGGTGGTGGCCCTCAATATACGGCCAGGCTCCCCTGATACCACCCCACCCCAGTTGGTCTTCTTACTGAGCTTCAGGCTCAGACTTTTATAGCCCCCTTTCCTCAAAGATGTTCTGCCTTTTATAGCCCCTTCCTTCTCTGCTCTAGCAGGGAGCAATTGACCATTCCCAGTAACTAACTAACTGCAGGCATTGGTCATTACAAGCTGACTCCACCTGGCTATAACCTGCAGTCACTTACCTCAGCCTTATCCTGCAAACACGCAGGGTCAATCTGTGATAGAGCAAACTGATAAACTAAACCAGGATCAATTGGTATTCACCCAAGAAATCCAAAGGAACTCAAATACAAAATTTCAAAATTTGTAGAATTAACAATTGTGGTATATAACCTAGCCGTAAAATCAGTCTCTTTTACAAGTAACCAGGAAGTAGCTAACATAACACTAGTTTTTTGGGTGGTTTTGTTGTTGTTGTTTTTTTGTTTTTTTAATGACTCATGAGGCAATCCCAGAAATTATGGGCTGGGGAACCTAGCTTCAATAGCAGGCAAATTGGTAGAAACTACAGTAACAAATAGAATTATTAGACACATAGCTAAACATGATATGTGTTAGGGAGGTGTGAATATAACTTTTATAGAGGGAAGTCATGTCTCTCCAATCTATTAAAGTTCTTTGAGGATGTCAACAAGCAAGCCAATAAGGGTGATTGAATCAATACAATGTACTTAGATCTTCAAAAAGCTTTTGACAAATTCCCTCACAAAAGACACTTTAAAAAACTAAGCAGTCATTGGATAACAGAGAGAGGGTCTTTCATGACGCACCACCTGGTTAAAAGATAGAACATAAAGGAAAAGATAAATGGTCAATTTTCTCATTAGAGAAAGATGAACAACAAATGGTGTCTTTAGACATAACGTCAACTGGTGTCTGAATGTGTGTTTTGATCTTGATAGGAACACCAGTTTGGCCCTGCATTCACCATGTGGCGCTGCTTAGACACACAGTCCATCTTGGGGGAAATTGGTGTTTTGCTCGCCACCCGATCTCAGCACGCAAGCGCTGCCGCTTTTCTCCCCGTGTTGTACCTGCTAACACACCACGCGATATCATTAGACACAACGTTGGCCACGTATTCAGCCGGAACACACAAATTGTCCTTGTGATGCAATGGTAGTCACATCGCGTGTTCAACAGGTGGTCAAATTTGTGTTGGGACTGTTGTGGTGCTTACACACAATGGCCAAACACGTGCTTAGAGGTTTTGACACCTGATCTTTGTTATGTCTAAAGACACCCAAAGTGTCCCAAGGATCTATGCTGGAACATGCACTGTTTAATGTATTAATTAATGATTTGGAAAGGGGTTGGGATGTGTGTTAAACAGTGAGGTTATGAGCCCTGCAAATTATATAGATGTATTCAAGATACTTAAGTTCAAAGCAGCCTTCTATCTCACAAATGTAGGTGAGTGGACAATAAAGTGGCAGGTAAAATTCAATGTTGATAAATGCAAAATAATGCACATTGGAGAATATAATCCTAATTAGATGCACACAGGCACAGCATTGGGTTCTAAATTAGTAGTTACCAGTCAGGAAAAAGATCTTGGAGTCTGTTTGGGTAGTTCATTGAAAACACTGACTCAGTGCATTTACCACAAATAACTTGTAGCCCTGTGGAGGAAAAATATTTATTAGTCTTCCTCACAATTTCTACTTAGCACTTGCTGTCATTGCCAATCCACAACTGGGGACCTGTTTTTGAAGTCAGAGGTTTGCCAAATAAGAACTACTGGCCCTGACTCTCTCTGTTTATTTCCACAATTTATAGACAAGTTTTTTCAAAATACTAAATGTAAGCTTAAAGAGGTATTTTACCTCATACTAACAGGGTTAACAAGGCTTACAATTTTGTGAGATGTGAAAAATGCCATTTTTACCATTTAGCTGTTAAGGATAGTTGCTGACTGATTGTCCACAGCTTTCTAAAAACTGCTGTACATTCAAAGTTAAAGGATTCCAGTACATTTCTGTGTTATATCAGAAACTTTGCAAAATACAAATATCTTGAAGTGATACTTCATTAACTTTTTAA
>QEPC01013607.1:30774-41842 GCA_003113815.1 Sphenodon punctatus
AGATGTTACGTTTGGTTGATCACGGGTGGGGATCTCATTGACCACGCGTCCACGGGAATTGGTGCGGGGAGCCCGGGAAGCGTGGTTGAAATTGACCCCGTGCAGGTATTGAGCGTGGTGAACATCTGGCGGCCACCAAACAGACGTTCAGGGCTCTTTGGCCCCACCCTGTGTAAAAAGGGTCAAAAAGTAGCCAGCATGGGGATCTAGACAAAGGTCTCACTTGCCTATCCTTGAAGCCATCCCTGTTCCCTACCTCACAGGGAAGCAGGAGCAGAATATGACCCTTTTTACACAGATGCTCTAACACAGATAAAATGGGTGTTACAGTTTATTATACATGGTACAGGGCAACACTGCAGCCCTGCAACATGGGCCCTTTTCACACGAGACGTCTCCACCTCAGTTTTGCTGGGTGGAGACGTCTGTGTAAACACCACTTGCGGTGGGTGTAGGTGCATGCATGCTCCCACGCAACACCCATCTCCACCCACCACCCACCCACAGAGCAACGGACTCCACTGCTGATTGCTCCGTAGGTGGATGGTGGGCGGAGATGGATGTTGCGCGGGAGCAGGCACGCACATACACCCACCGCCCATGGTGTTTACACAGATGCCTCCACCCAACTCTACCCAGCGAAACTGGGTGGAGGCATCTCGTGTGAAAAGGGCCCATGTTGCAGGGCTGCAGTGTTGCCCTGTACCATGTATAATCAAATGTAACACCCATTGTATCGGTGTTAGAGTGTCTGTGTAAAAAGGGCCATTTATATGGAGAAGATGCAAAATGAAGATCCATAGGTGCAAAATATGTGGTATTGCTTTCATTGTCTTTTCTGTTATTGTTTTCTAGTAATTATTTAGAAGACTCTGAAACCAATACTAAAATCCAACATGTAAAATAAATAATAATATTTTTGTATTTCATAACCTGTAAATAGCATTATATTGACCAATTTCCAGTGTAGTAATTTATTTAAAAGAGTTTCCACATGTTACATGCCTTCTTCTTAGCGTCCTAGGCTTTTAATAAGATTTAAAGTAAAATTTTATGAACTTTATATGAATATTCACATACAATGAATACTTATCACCTAAAAAAATCCTTTAAATAGTTTTGTTTTAACTATTATAGTTAAGAAAGTTATGTGAATTATTAAACACATCTACCACCTAAAAAACCCCTCCTTTAAATGGTTTTAACTGTTATAGTTAAGAAAGTTATGTGAATTATTTATTTATTTATTTATTTCGATTTTTAACCTGCCCTTCCACTGAGGGTAATTTACAACATTATATACATATAGATATATATGCACGCATGCATACGTACACACTATTTAAAATATACAAAAGTAAAACCAGTAAAAATATAAGCTAGGTAAAATTCTTATTAAAACCATGCCCTGAAACATCTCTCACCTGCTAAAGACCTGGGCAAATAAATAGGTCTTTGTTGCCTTTGGCATATGCTCAAGTTTGGGCTTTGGCGAACTTCCTGAGAAGAGAGTTCCAGAGCTGTGGAGCAGCCACTAAGCACCCCTTCCTGTGTGCCCTTACCATGCAGATTTGGAGCAGTGATGGAACCTGCATAAGGGTGCCCCTGGCTGACAATGGGGACAGTGAAGGAATGTAGGGGAGGAGGCAGTCTTTTTGATATGCAGGGGCACGATCCAAGCCATTGAGGACTTTATAGATTAAAAACCCAGCACCTTGAAGTGTACTCAGAACTCTGTTGGAAACTAGTGAAGACTCTGAAGCACCAGTGTAATGTGCTCCCGGCAGCTCACCCTTGATAAAAGGCAGGCCACCACATTCTGCATAAGCTGCAGTGAGCTGCGACGTTCACATTTTTGTCTCCCTAGGTGGCCCCAGGCGACTGCTGCCCCCCTTTATCCAGCCACAGGGTTTGGCAGTGGCAGCTGGATCTGGGATGGATGGGAGAGCTACCATAGGTGGCTCCATCCATGCCACCGTTGATGCCACCACGCTCTGTAGCCGGATCAGGGATGAGACCACCTAAAGTGGCAACTTTAAGGGGGGTGCGCTCCCCTGTGCCCCATATCCAGCAGCCACCAAGCTCCTTGCAGGGGCACCTAGAGCAACTCTCCCACCTCGTTCCAGCCACAGAGGTTGGTGGTGGCTGCAGGGACAGGAGAGGCGAGGCCACCTAAGGCTGCAAATGCAAAGGGGCGGCTCTCTCGCCCCCCCCCACCCCCGATCCTGCCGCAAAGCTTGGCAGCCGCTGGATATGGGGCAGGAGAACCACCCCCTTGAACCTGTCGCCCTAGGTGGTTGCCTGTGCTGCCTATACGGAAATGCTGGGTCTGCCTGCAGCTGCCAAACCATCTTATTTGGGTATGGTGGCAAAAACTGGAAATCTACATTTGTTTAGGTAATGAATGGGTCTTCCTTTTATTTTCAACTCAGCTCCTTTCCGAATAAGCTCACAATTTTTATACTGCCTTATGGAAAAGCATACCAACATAAAAAGAAGTAGGTTTATGAATTAACCTTTTTGATGCAAGTTAACATTTATTGAAACAAGGAATATTATTCTAGTCATACTAAGTTTTATTTACTCATTTATTTTGACATGTAAGTGAGTGCCTGGCATATCTATCATCCACATTTCTGGATGACTTCCTAAAATCATTTGCTAGTACAAAAACACCCACAAACTTAGTACTAGCTCGTTCAGACTGGCATGGTTGCCTAAAGCATTACCTTTTTAATACACCTCTGAAGTTTTATGGAAATTTACAAAAAACAACTTACGGTGGGCTTTTGGAGAATTCACGCTGCTAAATATGACTGAAGCACCTTCTTTAAAATGTTTGGCTAATTTGGTTGCTGCACTAACAAAATTAAACGAGGAGGGAAAATTAAGGTGCTCCATCAAACAGAATTTTTTTGCTACTTCTCTGTGCTAATGCACAGACGTGTGTGGTGGTATTAAAAAGTACTAATTAAGAAACAGTTTTTAAGTATCAGAAATTAAGGCTGCATTGGCTTAAATGGGACTGCTGTGGAAAAAAGTGGTTTCAGAATTGTGTCCAAAATGCTAAATATAACAATAATATGTGCCCTTAATTTCAAAAACATGGGATATTCAGAAAAATTGTATAAAATAGTCAATTTGAAAAAACCACAAATGCTCTGTTTTTACTGGGGAACAACCTCTTCCTTTTTAGTTCTTAAAAAATGTATTAAACTGACAGTTGCAGCAGGCACAATGCCAAACATTATGGTTTAATCTTTTGACAATTCACCATCACCAAAGAACGTATCCAATTGTATTGCACTGAACCAGGAAGTTACTTACTGGGATCAATCAAAATGAAATATGGCATACCTACATTTATCCCTTCCCTGAAATGAAAGATATATAAAAGCACTTTAAGTTCTAACAGACTTCACTTTAGAATCAAAGGCAGAAATTAGTAGACCAGAATCAAAGGCAGAAATTACTGACCAGCTGAACTTAGCATACATACTAA
The DNA here is from genome assembly GCA_003113815.1 of Sphenodon punctatus. Lineage (NCBI taxonomy): Eukaryota > Metazoa > Chordata > Lepidosauria > Sphenodontia > Sphenodontidae > Sphenodon > Sphenodon punctatus. The sequence continues at coordinate 34,277 of QEPC01013607.1, forward strand.
AATGCATTATTAAGCTAGCTATGAACAATCTACAATGGGAACTGTGATGTACTATATAAATTAGTAATGTCATTTATGATATAGCTTATCTTTGCTTGTCATTATACCATAGAGATACAGTCCCCCAGTGCTAATTAAGAAAACATAAATAAATCCAATGTGTCCAATTCCTAAATTATGGGGTTTTTTATCCCTACTTTCAGTTTTTTAACTTGGTTCCTTAGGTTAAATATAACTTACTTATTAAATTAAAAACATCAACAACTGATTTTTCTTTACCTGATCATCAAACGGGTGAAGTCTAAAGCAGTCACAGAGCAATTTGTGTTGTACACATTTCACTGCTGCTGGTCATTCTGCTAATAACTCACTCATGACCGCCCACTAAGTCATTCACTTCATTCTTACCCAAGAGATGTTAAAGTAAGCAATGAACTTGCACCCATTAGCTACTTGGAATGTACTGCTGTGGGATTAGCCTCATTAAGAGTTCTATAGACATTCACCCGCAGCCCAAAAACACTACTTGATTTGTACATCTAATCTGACGCCAAAAGAAAAACAAATCCCCTGACAGCTTGGATTTAACTGGCACAAGCTCTGACAGGCTTTTTTTATTTTCAGAAAGAAAGCTTGTGAAAGTGTGATAAGGTGTTCTGAGTTCGGAAAGTTAAACTCAGGAAAGCAAATCCTTCAAAAGAAACAGTGCACTAAGCTGGAAAGAACCTGAACACACAAGAGATATTGTTAAAAATCTCCAAAGAATGAAACTAGTGTGTTTATTGGGCAGCTGTTAGGAATCTATACACAATGTAAATATATTATAATTACTTAACAATGGTGTTGATGCAAGGAAACTCGATTTTGCCACTGTTTTTCATCACAGTTTCTATATTATCTTTCCAGAAAATTATAAACCTAAGCTTTTGGTATTCAGATATAAACAGAATTGCATTACACTTGTGTGAGTTAAAAGTGAAGACACTATGGGTGATTTCAGACGTGACGAGATCACGCTGAACCACACTGAACCACGGTGAACCCCGTGGCGGGGCGAAAGGGCCCTGAACGTCTGTTCAGCGCGCGCCAGATGTTGGCCACGCTGAATCGGCACATGGGGTCAATTTGAACCACGCTTCCCGGGCTAGCCGGGGGAAGGTCCCGGGAAGCGTGGTCAAATGGACCCCGGGCCGTGGCGAACAAAAAGTAACGTCTGGCCGCGTGCCACGGCCCGGGATCCCCGGTGGGATCCCGGGCCGTGGCACGCTCGGCCAGACGCGGCGGCCGCATTGGCCCCGCCGCCCGCCCGTCTCCTCGGAGGGCGGGCGGCGGGGTGCGTGGAGGGGGCGGGGCCGTGCGGCCGCACGTTGCGCCGCGCGGCCCCGGCCCCTCCCACTTTCCCCGCCGGGATCCCCCCGGCACGTCTGTTGGGCCGTGCAGGGGTGACCCCGGCGGGGAACGAAGACGTTGGTTACGGTACGGGGCCAAAGGGCCCCGTAACGTCTGAAAATACCCTATATTTAATAATTGGCATGATTACCAATTTGATCAAAAGGTTGACTAGCAGTGGGACAGAAGAAGTAGTATTTAAATGATGAGCACTTGTTAGAATTTTGCATTTATTAATATTTTTAAAATAAATTTAGGGATAGGATGAGTCCAGTCTGCTGCGATACGATAGTGTCTACAACGCTGTTTGGTATCTACGTTTTTTTCTGAGTGTTACATAACTTGAAGCTCCTATTCTGATCATAGGTGAGCTTCAAGATACGTAATGCTCTGAAAAATATTTGAAGATATCAACCAGCGTTGTAGATGTTATTGTATCTCAGCAGACTGAGATGGCCTATGGTGGAGAAAGTGGCCTGCTCCATTGCCCCTTCCTCCCATCAGACGGGAGGCGGCCTTGGGGCAGCACATTGCTCCGACTTGGGCCTGGTTACCCTGCATGGCATGCCTCGCCTTTCCAGGGATGACACTTTATGGAGCCCCACTGCCATGGCACTCAGAGTGCTTTACATAGAACTAACAACTTTTTAATCCCCTGTGATGTAGGTTAGGCTGAGAGAATAATGTGACTGGCCATAAGGTCACCCACAGAGTTTCTGCCTAAGGCAAAACTAGAACCAGGGTTCCCCCCTCACCACCACCACCCCGCAATCCAAGTACTGTGCACTTAGTCATTATGGGTAATTTCAGTTGTTACAAAATCGCTGCTAACCACAGTGAACCCCAGTGGATTCCTTGTGGTGGCAGCGATCGCAGTAACGTCTGTTTGATTCCTGCCAGATGTTCACCACGGTGAATTTCTGGTGGGGATCAAAGCTAACCACAGTGCTGGACCTCTGGCCGGCCCGAGGTCCAGAACCGTGGTTAGATTGGCCACGATCCGGAAAGGGGCAAAAGTAACGTCAGTTACCTTGCCCCGTTCCGGAATCATGCCCCAAACCATGGTACGGGATCGGATGTGGTGGCCTCATTGGCCTCTATGCCCGCCCATCTCCCCGTGGAGCATGGGGGGTGGGGCTGCGCAGACAGACGTTGCACCGTGCAGCCCCGCCCCTCCCCAAACCCTGGTAGAGATCAGGCAGGCACGTCTAAAGGACGGACAGCCTGATTACGGACCGGGATCTGAGATGGATTCAGCATGGCAGGCCTCTGGGCCCGTCATGTCTGAAATTACCCTATATAGACCCAGTTGACTTTATTTATGAGGGAAAATGTTTACAGGACACCTCAGTACTGTGCATTTTTTCTAATTATGAAATATTAAGCCTAATACAGAAAGTTGAATTTATGATTTCCATGTCTTCCTCATTTAAATTCTCTCTTAAAACCCACTATTATCAGAAAGAATGGAGTGACAATCTACTAAATAAAGCCCCCATCCTTTATTACAAGGGTGGGCAACATGTGACTCTTGGGAAGTGCAAGTGCAGCTCTCAGCCAGGGCTGGTCCTGGGCCCCACACTGCTTTAATGGTCCCATGTCTTTCTTTGGGCCTTTTCACACGCCCCCACCCAACGTACATGTGTATTGGGGTGGGGGGCACCCATAGGAACAGCGCCCATGGTCGGTGAGGGTGCATGCATGCTCCCGTGCTCCACCCAACTTCACCCACCTCCACCTATCACCCACGCATGGAGCAAGAGGCTCCAATGCCGGTTGCTCCATTCGTGGAGATGGGTGGAGGTGGGTGATGGGTGTGTGCTTGTGGGAACAGCCGCACACCCAATTTCACCCACCATGGGTGCACACCCATCCCCTACTAACCACGGCCTATTTGAAAAGGTCCTTTGTTGCACCTGAGTGTTGGCCGCTGCTCCTCAGAATCTCAGCTGCCAGGACTGCAGTAAACTGGCTTTTCAAGCCAATCATAAAGCAGGATGGGTTTATGTGCATGTCTCGCATTTCTTGGTCATACATTTTGATTATGCAACTCTTGGGGTTGGGCGCTTTGCCCATCCTTGCTCCATTGTATCATGGCTGGCACTGCTTCTGCTTTCCATCTTCCACTTACTCTTCATGTTTTTGCTATGGCCCTTTTCACACAGACACGCTAACACTGATAAAATGGGTGTTACATTTTATTATACATGTTGCAGGGCACCCATAGAGCATGCCTGCAGCCCTGCAACATGTATAATAAAATGTAACACCCATTTTATCAGTGTTAGAGCGTCTGTGTGAAAAGGGCCATGTCATGCCTTGTTTAGGCTCCAAACTAGCAAAGCAATTTAAGCACATACTTAACTTTAAGTATCTGAATAGTTCTATTGGTTCATTTGCTTGAAGTGCTTTCCTGGATTTCAGCCTTAACTTGAAATCTCCTTGGGGCATAACTTATTTCTGTTTTGAGATGTTTATCGCATAATAAACAATAACTACAGTATTCCTTGTCTATTTCCATGTGCTAATTTATGAATTTATGAGAGATTTTTCATGAGATACTGCACTGAAAAGTGACTACGTATAATAATGGTCCCAGAGAGAGCTACACCTCTTGTTCGTGGGTGTCTTCAGACGTTACGAGATCACGGTGAACCACGGTGAATACCCACCTGTGGTCACCGTGTCTCGTACGTCTGTTTGCGGCGCGCCAGATGTTGGCCACGGTCAATCCCCACATGGGGTCCGTTTGAACCACGCTTCCCGGGCTAGCCGGGGGAAGGTCCCGGGAAGCGTGGTCAAACGGACCCCGGGCCGTGACCAAGGAAAAGTCACGTCTGGCCGCGTGCCACGGCCGGCCGGATGCGGCGGCCGCATTGGCCCCGCCGCCCGCCCGTCTCCTCGGAGGGCGGGTGGCGGGGTGCGTGGAGGGGGCGGGGCCGTGCGGCCGCACGTTGCGCCGCGTGGCCCCGGCCCCTCCCACTTTCCCCACCGGGATCCCCCCGGCACGTCTGTTGTGCCGTTACGGGGTGACCCCGGCGGGGAACGAAGCCGGTGGTCCCGGTACGGAGCCAAAGGGCCCCGTATCGTCTGAAAATACCCCGTGTTTGTCATGCAGAGATGCTTTAATGTTCAGACATCATTAGCTAGTAAAACTAGTAACTACCAACAAGACTTGTCCCACTGTAGTTCCAATAATAAGGAGAATAGTCCATAAATGTAATGCAGGGTTAAGCGTTTTCTTTCATTTTTTAAATTTTGTGTAAATTGCAAAAAGGAACAGGAATAAAATCTATTAACATTTTAAACCCAAACTCATTGCTACTGAAGTAAACATGGGAAGCCTAATATAAGAAGCAATAAGTTAGTAATGAACGAAATACTAATTTCTCAGGGGAGACAACAGCTACACAAGTCAGCAGCAAGTACTCAGGAAAGTATCATCAGAATGCAACATCCTAGGTACCAAGGAGCTGCTAAGGATCCTGCTAAGGATGACAAGGAAACCAAAAGTAACTATCGAGACTTAACTCTGGTAAGGTTAACTTTGGTGGTAAGGGCAATAGTAATACTGATTTAGTCAGCAGTGTCACAGTCTCTCTAATCTCTAATGGGCAAAGATTATAACTAAATCCTTCAGCATGTGAAAAGGGCAGGAGTGGAGCTGAAAAAAAGCCTTCTCAGTCCTCTACTTCAAAATAATGCAGATTAACAGATGACTGAAACAAATAGCTAAGTTTTAAGGAGATAATTACATGAGTTGCAGCATTCATAGCTAGATTATACCAAGTAAAATTACAACTAGCAGCAATGGCACAGCTGGTGGCAATAAGTTTATCACTGTAGTGTCAGGACACATCTCTCTCCCTATATTATATCAGAGACACACGTTCACTGTATTTTCTCTGTTATTGCCAATGGGAATAACACAGGTCCCTAATGATAGTGTCAGGACTAAGGTCTTGAACCCTCCTCCCGTGGGTTCTTGGAGTAGTGGTTAGGCCTGCAGCGTCACTGTTTTAGCTTGTCTTGGACTCAGTCAATCCACACAAGAGGCTTCCCGGCCTTGCCCTTTCCATACCCACTCCTGTCTGTCTCCTGCCCGGGCCATGCCTCCCAGCTTCCTGGTTGGCTGCCAGCCAGCATGTAACTGCCAGCCAGTCTGGTAGCACAAGGAAGCTACTTGGAGCAACTTCCTTTCACTCCTCTTCCTGTTTCCAGTCCTGTCCTCCAGCTTTTGTTCCATGTCTTGTTCCCAAGTCCTTGCTCTTGGCCTCTTCCCTAGTCCTTGACCTTAGTCTTGTCTCCTGTTCCCCTTCCTGTCTTATTCTCCAGCCCTAATCCTGACCCCCTTCTTTTCAAACCCCACGTCCTGGATTCCCCATAGCCCTTGATCCTTATAGATAAGGAGGGCCAGTGTGGTGTACTGGCTAAGTGTGCAGTACTTGGAGTGGGAGATAGGAGGGGTGCTAGTCTCACCTTTCCCATAAACTCACTGTGATCTTGGGTCAGTCACAATATTCTCTCCACCTAACCTACCTCACAGGGTTGTTGTGAGGATTAAAAGTTATGTGTAAAGTGCTCCAAGTGCTATGGTAGGGGGTGCTGTTGTATCAAGATGATTATGATTATAATATAACACCACTGAGTGCATTATGAGCAGCTTTGGCCTTTTCCCAAAACATCCAATAATGGCCACTTTTGGTGACTTAAAAGTGCACTAGATTGAGCATTATCCCCAAACAAAATCAGCAATTCTAATGTTCTTTTGGTTTCTGCTGGGCATTTATTTTCTGGCAGTACTACAGAGGCTAAAACCATTAGACCTTTGCCTACTGTAGCTTGTTTTCTGAACTCTCTGTTCCTTTTCTATTTGATACCAAAAAACACATTATCATTTGAGTCATTCCAAGAACAATCTTCAATTGTCTCTTGAAATCAAGCTGTATTCCCAGCACACAATAGGAGGAAATAAAATGGGGTCATTTATTATCATTGTAAATTTACTGTAGTACATTGTTTACCTGATGTACCTTTTACATTGCAGTTGGAGAAGTTAACCAGTAGTTAAAAAAAATATGCAAAATAACTTATTCTTTTAATAGTTTGCAATTTTAAATAGCACCCCAGGGAGTCCTTTTGTTAGAAGTTAATGTAAAAATAAATATGTAACTCGCTGCCCTTCCCCATATCTTATCCCCATTCCCTGTCTCCCCCCTGATCTCCTGTTCCCACTGGAACTGTCGCTCCTCTGCTAATAAAGCCCCCTATATCCATGATCTTTTCTTCTCTCGCTCCCTTCACCGTCTCGCCCTGGATCTCCCCCACTGACTCTGTCACCCCTGCCACCCTCCCCTACGGAGGTCTCTCCTTCTCCCACCAGTCCCACTCCGAAGGCCGGGGTGGTGGCATAGGCCTCCTCTTTGTCTCTTCCTGCCAGTTTTAACCCCTCCCCCCTCTCTCTCCTTCCCCTCCTTTGAGGCTCACTCCATCCACCTCTAGTCCCCTCTCCACCTCCATGTTGCGTTTATCTACCGGCTCTCTCTCCGAGTTCAAGGCCTGGCTCACCCTATTCCTCTCTGATGACATCCCTACACTCATCCTTGTTGACTTCAATATCCATGTTGATGCGCCCTCCCAACCTTACATCACTCTCTTCCTCTCCTTAGCCTCCTCCTTTAATCTCCACCTCTGGACTTGCTCTCCCACCCACACTGATGGTCACTTTCTTGATCTCGTGTTCTCTAGGAACTGCTCTGTCTCCAATCTCTCCTTTGAACCCCATCCCATCTCTGACTATTTCCTTGCCTCCTTCAACCAATCCCGCTGCTCCCCCTCCTCTTCCCCATCTCCCTGTCCCTTCTGCGATCTGCAAGCCATTGTGCCCCAGGACTTTGCCTCCTCCCTCTTTCCTCTTCTCCCCTCAGTTCTCTCCTCCTCCCCCAATTCTGCCATCTCCTCCTTCAACTCCTCTCTCGCCTCCACCCTCGACTCCCTTGTCCCCTCTCCTCCTGCCCGGCTCGCTCCCATAACCCTCGCCCTTGGCTCACCCCCACCATTCGACATCTCCACTCCCGCACACGGGCTGCTGAATGCATCTGGCTTAAATCCCACTTCCACGCCGACTTCCTCCACTTCAAATTCCGCCTCTCATTGCTCAACTCTGCTATCTCATTC
>QEPC01013607.1:42916-79607 GCA_003113815.1 Sphenodon punctatus
GATATCTCCGCCTGGATGTCTCAACGCCAACTCAAACTGAACATGGCGAAAACTGAACTCCTGATCTTCCCTCCCAATCCTTCCTCTCCCTCTTCCCTGTCAATTACCATTGACGGGGTCTCCATCCCCAAGCCATCAACCTCCTACTCAAACCAGGCCATGTTCCATTCTCCCCTCTCCCAAGCCAGCTGCATGCTTCACTCTCCCTCAAGCTAGCGATCCCCCAAGCCATACCCATGCGCCATTCTACACTCCCCAAGCAATCTCCCTCCCCACCAAGCTAGCCGTGTTCTCCACTCTTTCCCTTTGGTAGCAGACTTAGCAGCATTTTGACTGCAGTTTCCTTTCCTTATAGGCCTGCCAAACTGACAGAGCCTCACTGCACTTCTGCACCAAAATAATCTATATGCAGAGTGTAGCAGGGCACAGCCTTGCTGGATTGCTGCTCCTTTAAGAGCAGCGGGTGCCAGCAGCAGGCTGAGTGAATACTGGATAAGGGCTTGGCAGAGCCAGCCCAGCAGGCAAAGTGAAAACCCACCAAAGACATAGGCCGTTTTTAGACATGTGCGGCGGCGCCCGTGCTTGTTTTCCAAAAGAGCTGGCAGCCCGATTTACACGTGACGCCACTGCCGAATAAGCGCATGCGCAGGCAATGCGCATCCATTTCTGGCCGCGTATGACCGGCCTCGATCGCTGACCCGGTCAGTTCGCGGCCGGAAGTGGATGTGCATCGCCCACGCATGCGCGCATTCAGCGGCGGCGGCACATGTAAATCAGGCTGCCGGCTCTTTTGGAAAACAAACGCGGGCACCGCTGCGCACATCTGAAAACAGTCTTAAAGGAGATGAGGCAGGATACTGGCTCTAGAAGGGCTGGAAGTTTGGAGGACTAGACATGCCCCTTGGAGTATATAAGAAGGCAGCCTGCAGACAGAAGGGCATTCTGTGCCTGGCTCTGGAGGAGAAAGGAGCTCCTGAGGATTGCTGGCCATGGTTCTGAACCCTGCTGGAAATAGGGACGGTTGGGATTAGTGGAGTGCTGGCCTGAGACAAATAGCCTACAACTGTGAGTGCGCCCAGCCAGGGGATTGTTGTCTGGCTGGCAAGGACTTTGGGGGATTGTTGTGTATTGTGGAGACTATACTGTGAAGAGACAGTGAATTACTGTAGAGACTAAGAAGGCTCCAGTAAAGTAGTGACTGAAGCTGATTCCTTGAGTAAGTGGCTCTTTGTAGGCCGAATCCTGCAGTGACTTAACCAAGGCAAGACCGCATCCTGTTACAGAGTCCCATGTTTGATGTATTTTCCACATTGGCAACAATAGGGAAAATTCAGTGAATACAGGCAAAAATACAGATGCAAATAAATATGCATACTGAAATAACAAATACAAACAATAGATACAAATACTTGACCTTAAACATAGCCCTAATAATTAGAGATGGGTCCATATGCCAAGGGACTTACAATCTAGAAAGGACAAGGGAGGGGAGACAAGAGATACAGGAATACATTCACGAATTTGGGAAGTCACAGATACGTGTGCTTAGTTTAGTTACAGGGGCAAAGGGGACACCGAGTAAAAGGACATCATCAGTGACCAGTCAGGGTGGGGTGGGGTGGGGGGTGGGGGGTGAGTAGCTAGGCAGAGCCTGACAGAACAGGTAGGTTTTTAGGAGGTATTTGAAGGTTGGAAGGGAGAAGACTGAATGTGTTGAGGAAGGGAGTTCCAGACATGGGGACAGCATGATAGAAAGAAAACCAAACTATTCAGCAGTCAGTATCTGAGCAGGATAGGGATAATGGAGTCCACCTGTATCAAGTTGAGGTTGACCTTTACCCAATAGCCATTTAGGATTGTTTAAAGATAGTATTAGAATTCCAGTCTAGGATTGATGGTCTGCAACCCTTTGTGCTGGGGGTCCAGTGTAAGGAAGGTGGTTATTTGGGGTACCAGAGCGTTAAGCAAACATGAATTGAGACATGTCCCTATGAGATGTGGAAAAGGGGGGGGGGCAACATTTGAGCGCTAGGAAGCCCACAGTTTGCTCCCTTGAGGGTGGGGAGGAGAGCAGTACCACCTGGGGAGAATGTCCGAACCATCCTCTGTCCTTTGGACCCTCCTAGAGGGCACACGGGGTTATGCCTCCCCAAGCAGGCAGCTACACTAGGAAGGAGAATCCTAGAGATGAAACAGGATTGGCCCAAGGGAAATTTAAGCCAGAGGCAGGAGCCCTGGCTATTTCCCCTGTAGTACTCTGGTTCTAGATTGGTCTTTACGTATTGGACCAGAGTATTTGTTGGGGACGGGTATTGTTACATCCCTCCTCCTTGCCAGACTGGGTTTGTGCAAATAATAAAGAGTTGCAGCCTTTAAAACCCACACCTGTATTTTTTTCCTCCTTCTGTTGCTGAGGTGACAAATGACATTATATGTGGGTTTAGGATTTTTAAAATAAATATATAATCAATATCCCCAGCTCCAAAGTCATGGCATTTGAGTAAAAGGTCAACAAATTCGAGCAATGTAGTTTAAGGCTGATTCTCCTCCATTTAAAGCCACCGTTGTTTTCATAAACAGAGTTTACCAGACAGAGTAGACACAGGATTTTTTTACCTAGCTATGAACAGAATAGGTGAAAAAATGAATGGAGAAGGACACTGATTTATTCATTGGAGTGGATGAACAATTTGAAACACTGTCAGACAAATCCTTATTTGTATTTTGAGAACAGTACAATACATTATTTTCCTTATGCTTTGGAGGTACAATATTGTTGGGAGACTATATTGGATGGGGTTTGTGGGGGGTTGTGAGAGGATTGGGTGTTTTTAAAGGGTTTTTTGTATCCATTTTAATGTTTTGTGAACTACCCTGAGCCTCTGGGAAGCACGACATATAAATATAAATAAATAATTAAATGTGAGATGTATGTCTAATTGTGTAGTGATGCGAGTACCTATCTGTTCTAGTTCAGCAAATCTGCTATTGTAAATGGTGGGTAGAATGTTTCTCAACTAGACCTTACACTGAGTTTATACTTTTCAGTATTTAGGTCCTTTTATATAAATGTTTAGGGTATTATATAACCAAAATAGTTTCCAGAAAAGATCCAGGTCAGAGAGAATTTTTGCAAGCAATAACTATGTAACCATCCCTATTTATCTAAGTCATTTTAAAACCAGTATATTTATATATTATGGATTTTCCCTAGTTGTTTTGTATTAGGCTGCTTGCACATGAGACAGGAGTGGGAGAACTGCCGTGAATCAAAATCACGTCAGGGGGATCACGTGAAGTTCCGGTCATGTGCAGTGGCGTTTGGTCAATTTAACCATAATTTCAGGGATGGGAGACAGGACTGGAATTTAAATGAAAAACCCTGTGCAGATGAGGAGAATCACGTGATCCTCTGATGTAATTCCGGCTCACTGCCACTCTGTCTTGTGTGCAAGCGGCCTTAGTCATGTCTATCAAATTAGGATCAAAAGAGTTTATGTGGTTTTTTGTTTTATTTTTGTGAAAAGGTGCATATATTATTTTTATAATATTTTTACTTGTTGGAAACACAACAACATCTTGGGAGGTTTTCTTTATTGAAGCATTTTTTCATCCATCTCCATATGTTTAGTAGTTTGTGTTTAAGTGTCCTCAACTTCACTGAGACTCAAGCATATGGTAAAGTGCTTTCCTGAATAGTAATCTTATTCTGGAATGAAATCCTAATACAGAACTTTTAACATCAATCAAAGATATAGCCAGAAAACATTACGTCTTAAAGGCTTCATTGCAGGGTCAAAGCAAAAGTGGAAGGCTTGGCTGTGTCAGAGAAGCTTTTATTAAAATGCAGATCCAAAGAAATAAAAAAGAAAATCACTGGGAAAATAAACAACTTTTTAAAGCTTTCTCCCTTGACTGAGAGTGAAGGTGCCACTTGAAACATATTGAACAAAAATTGTTGACTATTATCTTGACTTTGAGAGAATTATACCGTTAGCTCAAAAATATGTTCACTTGTACCAAAATAAAAGTTCAAATGAGAGACAGTAGGGACAAATGAGGGAAAGGGCTGAAGTTCAAATGATAAAGTATAAAATAAAAAGAAATGCCTCATTACATGGGCCAATCTTACTAATCTGTGTTACCAGTACTATTTTGAAGAGAAATTCTACATACCATTTAATATTAACATCAAAAGTAGCAATATTCTCAGTTTCATATACTGAAAAAGGTATGCATTTAATGTCTTGCTCTGGTCTATTCAAAGGCTTGACTTTGCATAATAATAGTTACTTTGCATAATAATAGTTATATGAATGAGATTTCTGTTAGTTAAACTAATAAATCCACTGCTTCAGCTCTCATAGTAGAGTCTAAACTTGGGTTTAAAAGCTATATTTCATTTTTAATTTTTGGATTAATACTTGATTTACAATTTCATAAGGCTTATTCTGCCATCCATATGCACAGGTGAGTCTGAATAAAGTCCTGCACCAGGCCTGTATGTACAGGCCTGCCACATACAGGCCTGTCATGTGGCAGGCCTGTATGCTAGTCAGAACATTAGGAGCATGTGGGAGATCAGGGGAAGGCTGTTCTTTTTTTTGGCCAAGATGGAACAGCAGATAACATGACACAGGAAAGAGCCAGTGTAGCCTAGTGTATAAAGTGCTGGACTTGGACCTGGGAGACCAGGGTTCAAATCCCTTCTTAGCCATGAATTCACTGGGTGGGGGTGACCCTGGATGAGTCACTATCTTCCTTATCCATCTTAGATTGTAAGCCTCCTAGGGTAGGAACCTGTCTCTAATTGCCGCTGTTCAGAGCCAGGCATGTTGCTGGTGCTATTGAAATAATAATGCAACAATAGCAGGAAGCTGAGATTCTAGTGGATGAGCCCCAACACACAGTTGGCCCCCTTGTGATGGTTGACTATTCATACCTATGAAGTCTGTTGGGATGGAGGAACAGCAATTCTAAAGCTCCCCCAACGTATGGACCTGTGAGAGTGAACCACAGTATGATCCCCATTCCTGGCTCCCCCCGCATGGGGGGCAGGGCAGCCTCAGAGGGAACGGGCTTTGCCCCACCCCCATTAGAGAGAAGAGAAATGAAGAGACAATGGGAGGTTTCGATGGGCACGAGGCCAAGTCCCGTGAGGCATGACTTGGCAGTAGCCATCTTGTGTTCATGCGCAGCTGCAGGAGCAGTTGCACGAAGAAGCCAACAAGTAAGGAGCAGAAGCTCCCTTGTGGCCTCGCGCTCCTCGTGGCTACCGCGAGTTGCGCAGCCTACTGCTTCAGGGAGTTCATGACCCCCTCCCCCGCCGCATTGAGATAGCGGAGGCAGCGGTGGCGACCCTGCACAGGCAGAGGGTAGTGTTTGGGGGAGCTTGGCTCCCATTTCAGTGAGTCTGTGTGGTAGCACGGCCCAAGCCGGACACACACCCAACTGAGAGAGATAGTGGCGAGAAAGGGGCAGCAGTAGGGCCGGCGCCAGGAAGTAGAGCAGGCCCACGAGATGGGGAGGAGAGGCAGGGCCTAAGTGAAAGGGCCGGTTAAGCCTCTGGCGACGCAAGGGCAGGCCAGGAGGCAGGGGCAAAGGGGCATGGCCCAAGCACAATGCCAAGCGGAGGCCATTATAGCCTCCTTGCAAGAGAGAATGGGCGGGTGTGAAGAACTACTGAAGGGGCTTGCTGAACATCCCCCCCTCCGTCCCAGAAAGAGGGTGCCCACGGCAGTGGCAGATGGAGGTGGGGCCTAGTGGGCTTGAGCCCCAGCGGGATGAATTGCCCACCCCCAGGGGGAAGGAGCACTGGACCCCCAGCAGGGAGTGGGGAGGAGGAGCTGGAGAGCCCCCCCTCCCCAGTGCCTAGGAGGGCAGAAAGGCGAGTTGGATGCCGGCAAGATAGCGAGGCGCAAGGCGAAAGGGTAGAGAGGCCCCAGACATTGAGGCGGGACCCTCCCCCTGCACCCAAGCATAGGAGGCAGTGTGTTAGGGCATACACGCTGCCCAGTGTGTCCAGCCCCCCCCCTCCCCACCCACACTGTGCCAATGTGAAATTCTCTGGGAAGATTTTCCACCACTTGGACAACTGCAGTATGGTAATCAGTGGCAGAAGCCATCAGAAATCCCAAGTGAATCCAGCACCAGTAGTTTTGTACAATTCCATAGGAGAGAAAGGTATAATAAGAGTCAATATTATCAGTTTTGTACAACTTCATAGGAGAGAAAGGTATAATAAGAGTCAATGGGTATTTTCAGACGTTACGAGATCACGCTCAACCACGGTGAATTTCCCGTGGGTGAGCATTATCCTGCAACGTCTGGCCAGTGTTACACCAGATGTTCACCCCCGTGAATCACGGGGGGGGGGAAAATCAGATTTATCACGCTTCCATCCTTCCTCCCTGGAAATTCCCTGTGGTTGAGCGTGTCAACGTCATGTCTGGCCGCCGACCACGGCCCAGAATTGGCGGTGGTGCTCGCCACCGATTCAGGGCCATGGTCAATTGCGCAGGGGCAGGCGGGCGCAGTGGCCATATTGGCCACAGCGCCCACCCGTCTCCGGGAGGGCAGGCTGCTGGGGAGCATGAGGGGTGGGGCTGTACGGCCGGCCACACCTTCAGCCGCACAGCCCTGCCCCCCCACACCCCACATTCCCCGCTGGGATCGGCCAACACGTCTGTTGGCCGTGACGTGTTGGCCCCGGCGGGGAATCTCCAAGGTTTTTCCGTGACGGGGCAAATTGAGTCCCGTCACGTCTGAAAATACCCAATATTATCTTAGTTTTATTTTTATATTAAAATAATCATGTGCAGTTTAATGAGCTTTGGAAGTGCAATGTTACAATTCCAGGGGAAAGGGGAGGAGGGAAGTACAGTAGACTATTTTGGCCTCTCCAGTCAGACAGACCTGGCAGAAGTTGTCAGCTGAGCCTTAGTTTAAATACCCTCCCTTCTGTTCTAATAAATTGTTACCAAGTGCAAAAATATACAGAGCATACACAAATCAGACAGTTTGATTGGACAATCCAGACAGACAAACAAATCAGTAGAATTCATAAAAATGACAGCTTGAACCTTTGGAGAAGGTTGAAAGAAGGGATCCCTCATTTCCAACAAATGCCCAGGGGCCACTGCTATGTCAGATAAATCACTTTAATCCTAATTTTAAAATCAGCACAGGAGCAATGTTCCACTGAAGAACATTGGACTTGCATAGTGTGCTATTTTGACCCCAAGTCTACAGTACTGGAAATCAATTTCCACCATAAGTGGAAGATCCTAGCAGATTGCTTTGTGTATTGACTGTACTATAACAATTATTACAAGACACAGGGAACAGCATTATCCTTATTCAGGCCACTACCCTACAGGTAACTCTTGAAGAACAATGCAAGGCCCATTTTCCTTCTTGGAGAAACAGGGTAGTATGAGTCATACCTCCCCACTGCTCAATGCTGCTTCCCACCATGCTGGGAAAGGAATACAGGCATTCTAGCCACTGTGGTTCAACCAGGTAGGACTTAGGAGCAGCACCAACTGCAACTCTATGGAGAACCATGTAGCTCACACAGCCAAGCAGCCAACTAATACCTGAGTCAGGGCAGATCAAACCCATGGTCAGTCTTTGGGAAATCTTAGCTTCTCTTTCAGCATGGCAGAGTCGTATAGAACAGCCACCTCTATGGTGCAGACAAGCACTGAACTCTAGAGACACCCCAGGTTTCATCGTCATTTGCCTGTGGTCTGCAGTGGTCTTTCCTCACTAAATCCTCTCTCCATAATGTGCACTCCATCTTCAGAAACTCCCTCACAGCCATCACCACCACTCTGTCTCAAAACAAAGAAATCTGGTCTAGAAACATGGCCATATTATGTTCAGCTAATGGTCCAAGACCCAAGGTCTTGTAGGTCCAAGACCTACATTGTAATGGGCAGACCGTGGGTCCCCATTACAATGTAACTGTCAACCCACAGCTAGCTTTCACATATTGGGCATGCCAGTCCTTAACCTAACTCTTTATGCAAACTAAAGAGCACCTGGGAGAGGACCAGCAGCCGCTTCAGCTTTCTAATGAAACAGTTGCCAGAGAGAAAAACAGATAAAACATCTTCTACAGCCTAATCTGTAGCAGAATCCAGCTCAGTCCTGCAAGTTCTCCATCCGAGTCCTTTCCTAGCTAGAATGTATTTCTTTCTGAAATTATTCAATTTATCAACAACTATTCTGAGCAAGGAATACACATAAGGCCACAAGTAGAACAAGTCAGCTGCCTTGGAATGAGGAGAGTCCCAATGCAAATATTTGAGATCCCCTCACCACAACTATATCTAGTGCCCTTGAAGACTCTGATTCACCACAAACAATGATCCATTAAGGCAGAGTGGTCCTCTCTACAGTGCTTTAAGACAGACAGTGCCCACAAAGTACTTCACAATATTCCCCATGTTGTGGACTCCAAATGTCAGTAGAAGTTCTCTGTTCAGCATCAGCTGGATCAGCTGCTAGTAGAAATACAGGGCAGACTTGCTGCTGAAGTCAGAAAGGCCACACTTGTCTGCTGGGGTGAGGATGACCTTACTCCCAGGTCGTAGGTCAGCACCCACAGAAGGGACCTGGTGCCAGGTGACTTCTCCTGATAGTGCTGCTCTTGTCACTTGCTGAACTCTAGGGAGTGCTTTGGCGTATAACTAGATAAGCCTGAGTTGGGTGTGCTGGACTGAAATGTGCTCTTTGGATGAGGAATGAATGCTGAGCAGGGCTTTTCATCAACTTTCAAGGCATACGCCTCTTCCTCCCCCTGCCCTTCCTCCTCCTCCTCCTCCACTAAGGAGCCCCTCTCAGAGGGGTATTCAAACGTGGTCTGCAGGCTTGACTTGTTAAAAGAAATCTTCATCTTTTTGTGACAAGGGCCCATCTTGCTTATGCAGGACGTCTCCAGGAACAGGTAGCCGCCATATTAAGTTAATGTAAACAAATTACTTTCTCTTAGAAGGTGGTGTGGTCTCACCTGATATTAATCACTCTGAACTGGAAGTAAACAAATAATCCCCCCTTAGAAGATTTTAAACAAAGTCCTTGGAACTCTTCAGTACCGTACGCAACTTGAAGCTTCTCATATGAATAAGTTCTGAAAATGAATTAACATACAAATCACTACTTATTGGAACTTCTTGGCAAAGTGAATATCCCTATCATATAAGCAAGAAAAAAAAAACAGGCAATCAGTCCTACTTTTTGAGAAGCCATATGATGGAGGTCATTCATAGTGATTGTGTATTTAAGTAGTTTTAAATAACTTTCTTGTTTTGACTTGACTTAGTACCTCTGATTTTAATTGCATTTTTTAAAAGAATACATAATTTTTAATACACATAAATGAGAATTTAGCATTGGAAAAACCTTGTTACTTAAATGGCTTTGGTATTATCTGATATTTGTTTGATTTAAATCTGTGGAATTTGATTATACAGTGCATTCCAACTATCTGCCACAGCAGGGTCCTGAATCAAGACTTTCCGATTATTACTTAAGCATTGTTTCAATGTGATTTCTTGAAGGATTTCATTTAATACAGATTAGTACCTTTATTAAGCTGTGGTTAATTGAAGCCTCTGAGCTTCTTTAAGTACTGTTCAGTGAAGTGGATTAGTTGGTTTAATTTGTTGCTCTCTCACAGAAAAAGAAGTTTGAGCAAAGTAATTACTTTCCCTCATTGGGCCTAGTAAGGGGCAACATTACTACAGAGCTTCTGGTTTGTACAGTGAGTTTATACATTTTAGAAGGCAGTCTCTTATGTTGTAGTGACTCATATGACTGAATAAACCTTGATATAAAGTTCTGATTCATTTTTTCAAAACATCTTTTAAACTAATCATTGAAGAGGCAATTTATCAGCCCTCCCCCCAAAATGTAGTCCAAGTGAATTAACACGTCATTCGCCCATCCCTCCCCATAACTGACAACTGATAGAAACTTTAAAGATTCTTGTATGTTGTTTTCCTATAGAAAAAAGCCATAATAGGGATGTGCATTCAGGTTTTGACAAAATTCACATAAATGCAATTCGGGTTCCCTATTAGAAATAGAGAGACAAAGTGTTTTGAATTATATCTTTTATTGGACCAACTGTTGGTGGTGGAAATAAGCATGCTTTTGGGCCACACAAGGCCCTTTGGGTTTTGAGTGAGCCCAACATTGTGTATTTTACATATTTCCAAATATGTATTTTACATATTTGCATTACATGAAATATGTAAAATACAAGATTTTGAACTAGAAGCCCCAAATGGAAGCCTGGCATTCAGCTTCTGTCTGACTCTTAGCTTAGCCACCTGTCTGGGGAGCCTGGAGTGAGCCCTCCCCACCTTCAGGGGCTGCCACTTTCTCAGAATTGCAGTCTCCAGTACAAGTCCAGCACAGCCCAGCCCAATCAGGGACAAATGGTAAGTCCTTGGCAGCTTCATTCGTCCCCTCCCCAAGCCAGCAACCCCTCCTGCAAACCAGTGACACCCCAACCCCGAGCCAGCCCCATTCCCATGTAGGAATCTCACTTTCTGTAAGCCAAGGGCTCCCCTTTGAGCCAGAACCATGTCTTATTCAGCCAAGCCAGCGATCTTTTCCCTACTCAGACCCATGACCCATTCCCACTCCCTAAGCTAGTGACTTCCCCTGAGCCTAGTCCCATGCCCTATTCCCTCATCCCTGAGCCAGCAGCCTCTCACTTGAGCCAGCCACGTTCCATTCTCACCTCCCCCAAGCAAGCCACTTGCCTCACTCTCCCTCAAGCCAGTGATCCCAGAACCATACCCATGCCCCATCCCCCCCAAGCTAAAAGCCTCTCTAAGTTAGCCTTATTCTCCACCTTCCCCTTTTAAAATTGGCAGTAAACTTAGCAGCAGGTTTGACTGCATTTTCCTTTCCTTATAGGTCTGTCAAATTGGCAGAGGCTCACTGTATTTCTGCGCCAAAATAACCCATATGCAAAGCTTGAGATGCTTCAGCCAGACCACTGAGGAAGACTACTGACGAATCCTCCATCCACTAAAGCCAAAGGTTCATCTCCCACTGAATTTAGTGGCAGAAGCTTGTGCCTAAGCTTGGTTGTGGAGTAGCTCCACTTCCATTTCATTGACAAAACCAAGCATCCGATGGTCCAAGAAACACAACTTGTAGGGCAAAACCCTGGTCTGATTCTCAGGAGACTGCCATAAGGCACTTCTCCCATTTGGTTGAGCAGTCATCTTCCCACATTTTAGCCACCATATTTCAACCCCATCATTAACGAGGGTGGAGAGGCATAATGAAACAGAATACCACTATCTGGCCATGAAACCCTACATGCAGCACCCCGTGGGGCAGATGGGAAAACCCAGGTTGTGTAGCCTTGGAATCTTGTAGTCACGTAAGATTCCCTACCCTCCCTCCTCACCAACCTAACTATCTGGGTTACTGCACTGGGTCCTCTGGTCAACAGTTGCAACAAGGACCATGTACACAGAATGGGAATAGAATTACTTGGTCTTCCACAACTTGTTCATTGCCACAACACACCGAGGACCATGGGGGTGAGGAGAAGCAAAAAAAGCTCACATCCTGGAGGGATCTCCTTCCAGGCTGCCTTCCACTCCTGGTGGGCTCTCTCCCACAGCAAGAAACCCTGAACACTAGCAGGAGAGGGATGGAGGAAACAGATGTCCCCTGATTCTAACTTCATACTACCTGACCTATGTAACCCTCCTGCAGCTTTCCCATACCCCCCAACATTTCCAGAGGCCAAAGAGGGACAAGACATGCCCCCTTAGCCACTAAGCTCTAGGGATGGGCGAACAGAACGCCGTTCGGATGTTCGGTTCGAAACCCAAGTTCAGGTTCGTCTGTTTGGTTCGGCGGAGTTCAGTTCAGCTGAAGTTGGCCGAACATTAAAAAAAGTGCTATCGGTACCGAAACCGAAATTTTTTCGGTATTTGTATTTTTGGCCCTGAAACCACCCCTGGTGTCCACCCCTGGTGCCAGGAAGTCTGCTCCTCAGCTGCCTCCTCCTATCAGTCATGTTTTTCCCACTCAAAGTCATGTTTTTCCCACCTCCGAACTCATCCGAACTTTTCCGAACTGTTCGGAAGGTAAAGCGTTCGGTTCGGTCGTCCGAACAGGCCAAGTTTGGGCCGAACTCCGAACTTCCGAACCGCGTTCACCCATCTCTACTAAGCTCCACCACTCAGCAAATTAACTCCTCTTCCTCATGCACTTAGGCCACTTCCACATGTTACCTGAGAAGTGGGGAAACTTCCATGATGGCAATCACAGATCTACTCTCATGGGAATTATCACATGTGGGAATGCATTATTTCATATTTATTCTGTGAGAACACTAGGACTACTTATGAACCTTATAGTTCACACATGTTTTTACTCTGGGAAAGAATCTGGAAGCCAAAACATGTGCACAGTTTGTATTGTATGAACGCCACCGCCACCCCGCACACACACACATGCGGCTTTGCCAGCAATCATCTGGGAGATTGCAGAGCAGATTTCCCTTACTCTGTAATCTCCCAGATGATTGCTGGCAAAGCCGCACGGACGGGGGGGTGGGGGAGGAAGCAGGGTCAGCGTTTGCACCTGACAAACCCCATGCATGTTTTGGTTTCCGGATTCTTTACCGGAGCCAAAACATGCCAGGCCGTAAGGGCTGTAAGTGGCCTCACACATGACTGCGTCCCCCAATGTAGCTTTTACAATTATGGGTGTTCTCGTGGAATAGAAGCGGGAATGTATTCCTACGTGCACTAATTCCCATGAGAGCCACGGTTACCATCACGGAAATTTCCCTGTCCCCCAGGTAACGTGTGAAAGTGGCCTAACATGCACACATACCCCAACATTTCAAGTGTATACAGAGAGACAGAATCTCTCCTGCTTATCATTCCACATAATTTTTCATTCCATCATCTCCCCAATGTCTTCTCAAGAGTTTTTTCTGGGAGGCAAACAGGAAAAAGGTGAGTACCAGGTCTTTTTGTCTCTGTTTCTCCTGACAGAGGGAGTGGACACCCACCCACTTTGGGCACCCAAAGAGAAACTGTCCCTCCTTTGTACAAACTGTTGGGAGGTATGGTCCCTTACCACCATCAGTAATGCAAGGGGGCTCAAAATACTCAGGTATATGAGATTCTGACCAACTTTACAGTTATTAGTTGCAGTAAATTTACCAATGCATGCCCTCATGTTTCTCATTGTAATAATAAACCCAATGACTTAACCTATTTTCCACATTAGTACTAAAGCAACATATGATACAATGTTATGGAACCAACCACTTAATTTCAGTACACATCTGCTATGTATCAGTTGTTAAATCTCTTGTTTAAATGTCTTTTACCAGTCTCCTTTATGACACATTTGGCTGTACTATTTCTAGGTGAAATGCACAGATGAAATTCCAAGAAAGTAAGCATATTTTAATAAACAGAGTTGCAACTCTGCTTTGGTGCATTAACTTCTTAATTACCCTGTAGGCATCACAACACTGAGACAACCACAGGGTTTATTTCTGCTGCCACACCAAAACACTCTAGCTTTGACAGACCTAATACAAAATAGAAGCAAAAAAGGATCAGTAGAAAATTGGGCCATAGCTATCATAGGGACAGGAGGGACATTTGTCCTGGGGCTCATGCAGGGGGGTGGGGCACGAATCCTGTCCTGTTGTGGTATGGCCTGGTGGAGACTGAGCTGAGCAGATGTGCCTGCATCATGCGGTGCATGTGTGGGACCCACCCCGCAGGCGGCACAGGATGGAGCAAGTACCAACAGTGCTGGCACCACAAGGCGGGCAGTGCAGATGCTGCCTCCAGGTCTCAGGTGCAGTAAGTGGAGAGAGGGAGAGGTGCTGGTGGGGAGGAAAGAGGGAGAGGTTGGACAGGGGAGAAGATGGTAACGAGGAGGGTGGGCAAGTCCATTTCTTGCACCTGGCCCATTCTAACCTAGCTATACCGCTGGTAGCAAATGTCCTACACACAAACTTGAGCAATTACAGGTCTGCATAACCTTCTTGTACCAGGTAGACCATGAGTGCCTGCAAGGTTAGGCCCAAGAGGACTGGGGTAAGTCCTTGCGGGACTGGAAGAACAAGCATCTGTCCCTTTAAGGAAGTGAATCAATGGCCAAGAATCCATACGGGGAATGGTTGATTGGTCCCATCTGAGTGTGGCAGGAAATGGTAAACCTACTGGGGCAAGCCTCAGTATAAAGGACTGAGCATGAACCTCCAAGACTAGATCACCAGGAAAGGGCTCAGAAGTACAGACTGAAGCGCTGGGCTGTGTACTAGCAGAGAGAGATGGCTCGTAAGGCCAGGAGTGAGGGTGGTGGCCCTACAATATCAACAGGGCTGGTTGGCTGAAGAAGTCAAAGTGCAGAGCTGCAGCTGAGAGCGGCACATAGAAACACAGCTGGGAGCCTAGCAAGAGGGCTCACCCAATGAGGTATTGCTTGGAAACACTTTGGTAAATGTAAATAAAAGCGCTGGTGGCAAGAAGAACTTGAGTGAAGTGTGCTCCTTCAGGGTCTGGATCTTGCAAAAATGTGGGGTAGGCACTGAATGCCTAACTTTATTTTGTGATGGGTCGATAGGGAATAGAACTCCTCAGACCTAGTACAAGGGATTCCCTTGCAGTCTGGTAGGGGCTCACTGCGATCCCTATGACTGTTCCATCCTGGTCCCAGAGCTAGGCCAGACTGCTTCTCTGCATGGACATGGAGGCTGGCAGCCGTGGCGTAGCACTTCTTGGCCACTCTGTCCCATGCCACATGTTTGAGGTATCAATCTCTAGAGACTGGAGCAATAGGCAAAGTCATAGGAGAGTCCAAGGAGCCACAGTAGATAGAAACAAAGGCTTATTAAAAGAAAGGGTAAAGGTACAGGATGAGACCCCTGGTGTACACAGACAGGAACACAAACAGGAGGAAGCCCTGAGGGGATCTGAGAGACAAAGGTTCAGGGAATTGTATAGGAAAGAATCCCTGTGTCAGGATGTTAATCACAACTGGACATTCATTTATCTGTTCCATGTGCACGGGGAGAAGCCAGCAGGTGGTGTTGGGGGCTGAAACATCAAGCCCCCGGGCCTTATCCTGTGGCGTTGCGCAGGGTTCAATCTTGTCTCCACTATTATTTAATGTGTATATGCAGCCCCTGGGGGAGATTGTGAGAGGGTTCGGGGTGCGATGTCACCAATATGCTGATGATACTCAACTGTACCTCTCGTTTTCAACTGACCCAGGTCCTGCTGTGTCATTACTTTCCCAATGTTTGGAGGCCGTGGCGGATTGGATGCGGCAGAGCAGACTGAAACTAAATCCCGATAAGACGGAGGTGATGGTGGTGGGAAGGGCGGGGGAGGTACTGGCTCCCCTTGTAGGGGGGTCCGTCCTCCTGTAGCCCAGCAGGTTTGGAGTCTGGCGGTGGTGTTGGACTCAGGTCTCCGTCTGGATTGGCAGGTGGAGATGGTGGCTAAGGCCGCCTTCCGCCAGCTGTATCTGGTACGGAGGCTGTGTCCATACATTTGCAGGCCTGACCTGGCCACTCTCATTCATGCCTTCATCACCTCGAGGCTAGACTACTGCAATGCGCTTTATGTGGGGCTTCCCTTGTTTCTGGTTCAGAGGCTGCAGCTGGTGCAGAATGTGGCGGCCCGTCTTCTTATGGGGACTGGGCGACAGGAGCTCATAATACCTGTGCTCCATACTCTGCACTGGCTGCCTATAGCGTACCGAGCCAGATTCAAGGTGTTAGTGTTGAACTATAAAGCCCTGCACGGTCTGGGCCCCTTATACCTCGGGGACTGCCTCGCCATCCACGCCTCAGCGATCCCTTCGGTCCACTGGGGTGCCTTTTTGGAAGTCCCCCATGTGAGATGGGGGGGCCACAAGGGAGAGGGCGTTCTCGGTGGCCGAGCCATGGCTCTGGAACTCCCTCCTGGAGGAAGCCTGCCTGGCCCCAGGTCTGCTGGCATTTCATCGTGCCTGCAAGACCTAGCTGTTCGCCCAGGCCTTTGGAGAGGGAGGTGGAAGGGTGGGATAGTTTTTTTGGGGGGGATATGGGATTTTGATATTTTAAACTTCTCGATGGGGTTGTATTTTTTAAATTGTTTTTATGGAATTTTGTTATGGTATGTTGATTGTTGTAAGCCACCCCGAGATGCCGTAGGCATGAGGGGGCGGCTAATAAATGCTTATAAATAAAAATAAATAAATAAATTTCTATCATCAATTCTACATCTACGCAACCAACAACATTTGTTTTCACACATAGATAAAAATAAAGCTTTCCTTCCTGTATCCATTTCAAATGAACCTCGCAAACACGTTCTGTGAGAGCGAGCCTTGGAAGAAAATGATAATATAATTGTTGGATGATCATTTCCCTCTAAGTTTTTTATCTAGTTTATTTGGCCTTGTAATGGGGTTGGCATTTGTTACAGTTTTTAGACCATATTTGGAATCCGACAGGCTTAGCTGCACAAATGACAGTTTACTGTCGTACACCACAGACTTGTTTTTAAACGATAGCCACACAAAGCACTCAGTTGGAACAGCAAGCTGATGGCTCCCTCTCTCAATACCCAAGATAGTCTCTTTTTAGGGTGAGATCGGATGCCCCAGTTTTGGCTGTGTTGTGTCTTCAGACTGATAGACAGAAGGAGGCTGAGGACTTGTGACAGACGAAACAACAACACGGCTAGCAGGGGAGGGGCATAGACATTAACTTTCTGCAGCATACCTATGCAACACAACTCAGAGGCAAGCGGTGCAGGCAGTTAAGGTGCCATGCCACAGGTTGCCATACATAGTGGGGCCCTATAACATTTGTATGCTTTAAGATAATGGTTCATTCACACACAAATCAGGGCTGGCTTATCTATTCCACAGGGGCAGTATAAGGGACTCATGGGACCCCAAGGCCAGGATGCCCTCACCCCTGGCTCCTATTCCCTGCTGATTTCACCAGCCCACACAAGGCTTGCAGTGTGGATAGTAAGGGTGGGAATATCAGTATTGGATTAATTCGATAAATCTAATATTACCTGTACTGGCATACCAGTTCTTTAACATTGGGCATTTTACTGTTGTTTTTTTTACATCGCGGCCATTGAAATAAACGGCTGCAATGTAAAAAAACGGTAAAATGCCCAATGTTAAAGATCCGGTATGTCGATACCAGTAAATCCGGTACTGCGGAGAACCGATACCGGTAAATCTGGTATTCTCCCTGGTGTCCCACCCCTAGTGGATAGGGTGGAATATTCCTGTTACGCATCCTGGCCTGTCTACCACATTGCATGTCCTTGGACAGCAGCACTTTGACAGGGAACATGCCTGTTCCCTGCCATCCCCACAGCAATTTGAATTGCAAACCCCTTGTCTAAGGCTTCTGGTGGCGGAGTGCAGCAGCACACCTGGTCCCCAAGAGTGGTGGAGAGCAGGAAACTGCTGTGTTTGTTGCTGTTCCAAACTTCAGACTGGGGCATGCAAACTGGGTGTGCAAGAATGGGGAAGGCACCTGAAGTGTCTTGCCAAGGGCAGTATAGCACCTAAACTTGGCTCTGTACAAGGTTGAAAAATAAGGAATAAATTTAGCAAGATGATACTGCAAGTGCCCAGACACAAATTTACACATGCACACACACAACCATCTCACCAGTTCCCCATCCAATACAGGGACAGTCCAGGTGAGGCCCTGAATGGTAAGATACCCACTGGACATTTTTTGCCTCCACAGCACAGTTCATGTCCCTATACCTCTCAAGCTCCTCATATCCACCACATTATTCACCACATTGGGGGGCTGGGGAAGTGTCTTTCTCTACATTATGATCTATAAAGCCCTGCACGGTCTGGGCCCCTCATACCTCAGGGACCGCCTCGCCCTCCGCACCTCAGCGCGATCCCTTCAGTCCACCGGGGGCACCTTTCTGAAGGTTCCCCATGTAAAACGGGGGGCCACAATGGAGAGGGCGTTCTCGGTGGCCGGGCCGCAGCTGTGGAACTCCTTCCTGGAGGAAGCCCGTCTGGCCCCAGGTTTGTTGGCATTTCGTCATGCCTGTAAGACCTGGCTGTTCGCCCAGGCCTTCGGAGGGAAAGATGGGAGGGTGGGGTAGTTGGGGGGGTATTTTAAAGATTTTAATGATATTTTAAATGAATGGGGTTGCGATTTTAACTTAAATTGTGTATTTTATGTTGTAAGCCGCCCCGAGATGCCATGGGCATGAGGGGGTGGCTAATAAATGTTTATAATAAATAAATAAATAAATAAATACAAATTATGGTTGGGATACTTTAAATCCCACCCCCATTTTGGTCTTACTGCTGCTACTTAGACCGTTTTAAAATGGGCTGACGGGTGCGGGGGAGCCAGGTCTGTGCGCTCGTTGGAGTGCACACGCAATTCCAGTGGGTGGGGGATGGTTTAGGTGGCAGACGGGTGTGTGCTCGGTGTGCACACCCATCCACCTGCCAGCCACCCATGCCCCCACATGGCGCAACCCAGGATTTTCTGGATTGCACCATGCGGGGAGGTAGGTGGATGTGCATGGGTTGCGAGAGCATGTGCCCGCCCACCCCCACTTTTACACAGATGCTACCATACGCGTCCACTGGGTGGACCTGTGTGATAGCATCTCATGTAAAAATGGCCTTGGTCTGAGCAGTTTCCTCTGACGTTTGGGGAGGCAGCAGAGAGCAGCAATGACTCCCACAGAAGCAGAGCTATTCCTCCTCCCCCACAAGTAGGCAAATGGCTGCAGCCTGGCTATGGACAAGAAAGCCTTCCTGGATCTTCTGCCCCTCGCCTCTGGGTTCATCATTGGTGCCCCAGCTGGGCAGCAGCAACTGCCGCTGGAGAGACTTCCCAGAGCTGAGCAGTACGATGGCAGCAGTGAACACAGGGTCAAGGCCAGGAAGCCAACCCCAGGTAGAGAGTTTTGTTTAGGGGGAGCAATTTGTATTTGGGGGGTTCAAAGTCCCCAGCCCCATAGGGTTACAAGACAAGGAGGGTCCAGATCGTGGCTCTCTGCCATGGATCTGTCCCCTATTCCTTTCCCCATCTCTGCTCCCTTAACCTGAGTTTAGTTTTTGTATAGCTTTGTATCGTTTTTGTTTAGCTTTGGTACAGGAACTGGATCCAGGAGGCAGATCCAGGAAGTGGAAAGGGGTCATATAAAAACTTGTCCTGGGCCTGAGGTTCCGCCCCCCGGGCCTATGTCTTAGCACTTGCATTTGTGTGTGAGAGGGAGCGAGCAGGTGTGTGTGTGTGTGTGTGTGTGTGCGGCACATATCTAGTAGTGAATGTGAATGTCTGTCCCATTTGTGGGTGTCAGAAGGGGGCTGTGTGTCAGGTTAGGAGGGGCAAAGGGAATTGGGTGGTGACCCTCTGAGTAGTTCATTTGTTAATTAATATGTATTTATGCAAATCAGAGTAGTCCCCAGTCTCTCAGTCCCGGTTCCGAGCAGGGGGAGTCACGCTCCACGGATTACCTGGCGCCCCAACTGCCCAGTCTCTGTTCCGCTGAATAGTATGGGTGAATGCCTGAGGTGTCGCCCTTTGAAGTTTCCAAAACCTGCTGCTAGCCATGTAAGGGACAGCTATAAAGTGACCCCATCTTATTTTGAAGTATTTATTTGACCACCCTACTGAGGAGTGACCGACTACAAAGGAAAAAAGCCTGCAGTATGCCTGCTGGCTCATGGCTGCTGCTATTTTTGGCTCTACATTCAAAATCTGTACAATGAGGTAATATGGGGGAGCTTGAAGAACGACATAGGCTTAAACTGTACTATTGGAGGCAGAAAGTGTCCAGTGGTTGTTGTACTATTCAGTGGAGTTATAGGGAGGTATGGTGTTTTGAAATATCCCTTAAAATATAAGACATTTAGTTACCCCATTCTTGAGGCTGTTGCAAGCTGTTATTGAGCCATTGAATGTTGACTGAATTGGCTCATAGGCACACTGTTGCATGACATACTACTCGTGAACCAGCAATATCCATTACAATACATTTCAGAGGTGTAGCTAGGTTGGAAAGGGCTCTGTTGCAAAAATAGAATGGCCTCCTCCTGTCCTCTTTCCAGTGGCAAGGGACACAGCTGCACCAGAGAGGATGGGCCCCCAGGATCATGGACCCTCCCTGGTGCAGCTACACCTCCTTTCCCCACTCTAGGTACGCCCTTGATGCGTCGTCCTCTAAATGATTCCCCCTCCCTCCCCCTACTGACTAGTGGAAATGTGGCAGAGGAATCAGTAAAACTAATAAGTACAGCCAAGTTAATGAGAGAGACAGCCGCAGATTCATTACATGTGCTTTACAAACTGGGATGAAAAGCAGAATAAAGGAAGGCTTCAAATCTAAGAAGTATTTTGGAAATTAGGAGGCAAACTTACAATGTAGTATTTGTAGCAGAGATTGCGATCACTTTTTCATCTACAGAACTTTGTATTTAATAATTTCAAACTGATCTTTGAAAATCCAGTCATGGATTTAATCAACTGGCAGTTTTAAAAAAAAATTAGACACGATATTTGAAAAATTGCAATCTTGAATGAAAATCTGAAACATAGCTAGCACTTCATATGCCATTATAATCCTGAGCCAGAAGATGATGGAAGTTGGATTTAGTATTATCAACAGAAGTGCCTGGTGAAGCAACGTTGAAGATCATTAAATTAAGGAATTCATCTCTGGCAGATGTTCTATTAATGATAACTCTGATTGTTATAGGTTGTAGTTGATTAACTCAAGAGCTGTATATTACATTCCTCCGGAGAGTAGGCAAATACCACCAAAAGAAAGGTCTTGTGTTATGATGCAATAACAATATTACTTGGGTGTGCTGTGAAGAATGATGACAGAGCCAAAGTATTACAGAAATGTGTACACAGAAAAATCCTTTGTTCTCCATTGCCTTGCACTTTGAGTAGATATTTATGCTATTATAAATACTATGCAAAATGAGTGCAAAATGTCACCAAACCAAGAACACCCATTCACTTATTCAGTTAGTCGTTTTTAAATCCAGTTTGTGCAGTTCTCAATGGCTGCAGAAGGTACAAGGCAAGAAAGGTGCAAATCAGATTGCTTATTTCTATAGCAATCCCTATACACACTTGTACTTAAAACATTAGGTTTATTCCACAACACAGTTCCTTCAAGCCACATATATTAAAGCAAAGACTCACGTTCTCTGTGTTTTCCCCACTGAATAGCCATTCAGTGGGGAAAACACAGCGAACGTGAGTCTTTGCTTTAATATATGTGGCTTGAAGGAACTGTGTTGTGGAATGAACCTAATGTTTTAATGTGAAAACCTAATGTTTTAATGCTGAATGTGAAAAACGCAGTGAATATCAGTCCCCAAAGGGGATTCTCTTGAATCTACATAGATTTCTATATAGAAATCTATGTAGATGCAAGAGAACGCAAGCATTTAACAGCTTGCAGAACTGGAGCCCTAGTTTTTTTTTAAAATGCTGCTAGTACAGTTTTCAAGTTAGTTACCTCCATTTTAGGGTTGCAAGATTGTCAAAGAAAATACTAGTGATATAACACAATACTGAATAAAAATTGCTAGATTTACAGCATACAGGAATAGAAACCCATGGTCCTGGATGTAAAGTTAAATAATGTTCCAAGTGCCTGATTCACATTGTAACTCCTCAGGCTCCCTTGTGCATATCCCCTGTGAAGGGGGCTTAAGCTGCAATAGTCTTTCAAGTGTTGTGGGAAAATAGAAATATTAAGGTGGGGGAGAAGGTATTTTACACAGGAAGATATGCCTTATGAGCCTGTTATTTCATATGCAGCACTTGTAATGAGAACAAATTGCATTCAATTTATCTTTTTAATAACGTCTTCAGCTTTGGCCAGGAACCACGCTTTATAATATTCAAATTCACCTAGCACAGATGAAGAATGAGAAAAAGAAAATGAAGCCTCAGCAGCAATCAGACACGGTGATTGGCTTTAACAGACTTCAACACCAAAAGTGAGTTGAAATTTCCTGTGTTAGTAGCTTTTGGGAAGAATTAGTAACATGCGGGACACTCATTGGTTGTTAGAGCTCAAATAAATCAAATGGTCACATAGCATAATTCCACACATGCCTATGAATATTCATATACAGGTGTATTGTATGTAAAGTACATATGTAGACTTTTAAAGTGGGCAATATTTTGATAACTTTTGATTTCTATCGCAATGTCAGGTTAGTAGATGTGTCTTTAGATGACATGAAGGACAACCCTGTTTCTCAAAGCAAAAAAGCATAACAGAGTATCCATGACTAAGCTAGGAACGAGTTGGAGTTAATTCCAAAGGAAAAACTAGCTGACTTTACTGTCATGACTCGTGACCATTTTCCTGAGTCTTAGCTGCCTGATCCCACACTCTCCACATCTTTTGATTGCACTTCTCTTCCCCACAGAGGCTTTGCTTCCCACACAGCTGTTGTGCACACACTTCTGAACCCAGCTCCCACTAAGCCTTAAAGAGACGATGGGCTTGATCCCATGCCGCGCGGATCTAAATTGCAGGCACATTGTGCCCTGTGGAAACCACATGTATGCCCACAATCTACAGGGCATGGGATTGCAGCCACTGAGGAGTCGAACGGATCATGCCAATTTCTGTATGGACTTTTGAGGAGTGATATCTGCTAAAAATGTATTTATTTGCACTCTCTGGTCTCCTTAGATCTCTTTCCTATCACTGATGTAACTTCCAAATTTACATTCTCTAATAAATTACTCTGTTCTCTTAGGATGTAATCAGACGAGATGATAGCCCACATTAACCTTCACCAGGACCCCTCCCGCCTGCCTCTCTATTAGTTGTCTGCCACGTGACCACCACAAAACTGTGGTCACCACAAAATTGTCACTCATGGCAGAGTCCAAGGACATTGTGGGCCCACCATGTGGGTCAGACAAGTCTAATGGGTGTCCACATGTCTGCAACTCATCTATTAGGTTTGCCCGCAGCCTCACCTGCATCCAGCACCATAGAGTCCCCCTTAGCCCACCTGGCCAGCTGAGAGGTGGGGACAGTAGCAATCTCTCTCCCCTGGAGGCACCTTTCAGCTGAGAGGCTCACTAGAGAGCTCCCTCCCCCATGGCTGTGGAGATCTGTAGCATGTCTCTGAGTTGAGAGGCAGCTGGAGGGGAAGGAGACTGCAGGGGGGAGGGCAGGGAGAGAGATCTGTAGCGCATCTCTCAGGAGATCTTTAGCACCGCTGGTGGAAGCTGAAAGCACATAAAATGGAGGCAGAGGACTGCCCATTTATTATCAGGTTGGGACACTATCAACATGAATGGTGGCTGCATGGGGTCTGCACGGACTGACCACGGACTCCAGTGGGCTATCATCTCGCTTGATAACACCAGTTTCAGAGCAGTCACCTCTGAAACATGTTAGTAGGGATGGGCGAACAGAACCGAGTTCGGAAATTCAGTTCGGTTCGGAAATTCGGTTCGGAAGTTCGGTTCGGTCGACTGAACTATTCGAGTTCAGTTCGAACTCCGAAATTCTGAACAAAGTTCGGAAATTCAAACTCTATTGAACTAAATGGAATATTATCTTTTAGGGATGGGCAAACAGAGCCGAGTCCGGAAATTCAGTTCAGTTTGGTTCAAAAATCTAATTCGGTTCGGAAGTTTGGTTCGGTCGACCGAACTCCGAACCGCGTTCGCCCATCCCTACATGTTAGTAGATGTGGTCCTTAGGTCCTGTTCCTCTGGATTGTATAACAACACTGGGAGATTTAAAACCCTGACACTAACCAAGGACCATAAACCCCTTCCTACTTTGGGCCAACTAGGAGGTTTGTATCCTTCATCATAGTTACTAGAAATTCAATTACCTTTTTGTCTAGAGAATTGTGTATCAGTTGTGCATTGCATATCAGTTATGTGGAAGAGTAAGAGCTGATGAACTATGAGCTACAAGGTTTTTTTATGTGAAAAAATGGTCTCCTGGTGTAGTTACCAATTTGCCTTAGGCAGATATTATCTTTTTTTGTTCATATCAACAATACAAAGGAGGCTGCATGGCATAGCAATACAGTGAGTGTTATACATATTGATTTTGTCTAAGCTCTTCCTAGTTTATTAACTCTTTTTTCAGCGCATACGTTAAGCTACTGATAGGATTAACCCTACGTACTAGAACTCTGTAATGCAACGCCCTGAGCCAGACTCTGGCAAAAGTCTGTATATCTTGGGGGTGGATGACAAAAGGGGACAGGAAACCTATTATATATGTATATTGCAATTGTGCAACAAGTAGTTTGCTACGTTATTGCTAATATATTGTGTTCTACAAATTTGGATGAAAAAAAAGGAGATGTAATGAATGATGCCAGAGTGCATGCCTGCCTGCCCTGCTTTAACAGCCCCATATGCAGCAAATCAAGACTTTAATTTCCTTACTGAGGTCAGATTCAGGCAGCCAATAAGCTGCAGTCAGTTGGTTATACACTAACATGCATCCCTGTGCAATTTAGGGGCAACCTTGTTTTGTCAAATCATTTCGTTTTAGATAACTTATTAATTGCCTTTTACAGCAGGACAAATTCATTCTTGGCAGGCTGGCCCCTTCTTAACTATGGGCCTGCTGTAATAACAGCCCAATTTATCTATGTTAAATTGCTGTGAATTCTTATAGCTGTAGTGAGGATAGATTTACAGTCAGTGGTCACCAGAATCTTATCAAGCATTCCCATCTTGCTAAGTATATCCTTCTCTGCGGCTTTGGTAGGACCTGACCAAGTAAAACCAGTATAGTTCTGCTCAGAAAGGAAGTCGTGAGCAGGATTTAGGGAGGCAAAAAGCATGTACCCTTTGTATGCAGAAGGTTCCACTAAGCACAGGAGAGTCTTCATATATTATTAGGGACTAAGAACCCTCTCCCCAATAGGTTGACTAAAAATGGATCATGTGTATATTTACATTGACTCTGTTGCCAAATCCTGCCAATTCGCCCTCCATAACATTGCTCGGATCCGCCCCTTTCCCTCTACCTCCTCGGCCAAAACCCTTGTTCATGCCATGGTTACCTCTCGTCTCGATTACTGCAACCTCCTCCTTGCTGGCCTCCCTTGCTCTCACCTGTCCCCCCTTATCGCAATCCAAAATTCTGCTGCCAAGGTCATTCACTCTGCCCGTCGCTTCGACCATGTGCAGCCTCTCCTCTTCTCTCTTCACTGGCTCCCCCTTCCTGAACATATCCTGTTTAAACTGCTGGTATTCACGTTCAAATCACTACACGACCAAGCTCCCCCTTACCTCTGGGACCTAATCTCCCTACACACTCCTGCACGTGCTCTCTGCTCCTCCTCTGTCCCCTCCCTCACTCTCCCTCATTTCTCCTGCTCACCTAACCGCCTTCGTCCCTTCTCCCTTGCCGACCCCCATGCCTGGAATGCCCTCCCTGCCCACATCCGCCTTGCCCCCTCCGTCCGCTCCTTCAAATCCCTCCTCAAGACCCACCTGTTCCTCGCTGCCTTTCCCAATCCCTGCTAGACGTTCCCATATACCTACTGTCTTCCCGCCTCTGCAGACTGCTGCAACCTGACTGTAACCAAGCCAAGCACACGCACCTGAGTCTTCGCACCTGCTTGAATGTTTGTCTTCTCCCCTGTCTCTTCCACTGTCCCCTCTTCCTGTCTCCCCCTCCTTGTCTTTTAGATTGTAAGCCACAGGCAGGGACCGCATCTATTTCTATGTTCTGTACAGCACCAGGTCACATGACTGGTGCTATATAAATGTTTATAATAATAATAATAATAATAATAATAATTTAAAACAGCTACTACCCACACCCATAGTTTAGAAAGACTTAAGGAGATCACTGGAGAACCATAGAGACTTTACTGATAGTTGTACTCTATACTTTATGATCAATTTAGTACTAGTTTACTAGTTAATATTTTGGTTGCTTGATTATACCTTTAAGTGAATTACAGAGTATTTATTTACTAGCTAGTACTAAAATCTCCAGTCTTCTGAAAATTCAGAATTGGTTTGCAGCAGTAGTATTTTAAAATCTGTTCATTTCAGTACTTAAGATATATCAGCTTCTTCAGCTCATCCACACAAATTATTATTTTAGTAAATTATTCAGAACAAGTGGAACATTTTCAGCCAATCTTACAAAGTTATCAGAGAACTTGCTCCACTAAAAAAAAAAATCCTAAACTTGAACTCAATTCTTTTGTGGGAGTCCTGGGCATAGATAAAAATTCAGGACTGGCATTGGTTTCTATATTCCACTTCTAATGTATTCCAACTGCCTTCAAAAACAAACAACAAAACAAAACAACAACAACAACAACAACAACAGGAAACAAAGAAAACTATCATCAGCATGATCACAGAATTCCCTTTGTGACTAATTCTTACAAACAGTAGCATCTACTAGTTCTAAAAATACAAGAGTCCAAGTCAGCCCTAAGGTCCGTTGACTTCAATGGACTTGGGCTTGCTTACATTAAGGCTGAATTTGGTCCAAAGAACCCAACAGAATAACAGTTTGATGAAGCACACTTAATATCCTGCAAAAATAATTTCCACTGTAACCAAGTCTACAATGTTCTTCCTGCTGCATTAAATATTTCAGGCCCTAGTTACAGTATGAATGATTTATGTGGTCTTCATGCAGGGCTTTTCAGGTAATCTCTTTGGAAGAAATATGCAATGTGTTTATTATGAGGAAGTTTCTAATCCAGGACATCTTTAGGGTTTTAGTGATCTGATCAGACACTTTATATTTGAGAGGTGTAGGGAGACAGTTTGGAAACAAATGTACTTAGATGTGATTTCTTTTTTTAAAATTGCTTATTAAGGGTGGGGTCAATTTCTGATTCACATCAGACAGACATTTTTGATTGAAGGAAAGCAATTTCTCTTGCTATTACCGTTATTGCAGATTTTGCACTTATAATAAGGGATTAATCCTGCAAGGGGACTGAGCAGTCTAGACTGATCCAGCAAAGCACTTAACCGATGTGTTTAATTTTAAGAATAGTACTTCAAATCCTGCTGGCAGCAAAATCATCAATCAGTTAGATTGTACAATTGAGCCGCAGATTATTCTATTCTAGCTTCATGGCTGAGAACCTGACATCCTCAACAGGCACATTCCAAATGTCTATTCCTAGCCTACAGAGGCAGTGACCTTGTCCAGTAAGACATAAGTCAATACTGCAAATCTTGGAAAGCAAACAGTCTTTAGGCTTCAATCATCCTTTTGATAAATAAATAAATTAAATTAAATAAACAAAACACAAGGACAATTGGTAGAGTTAGAGTAGAGGAGGCCATGGGTTTGAATCTCACTTCTCCCAATTCTGGTTCATGTTCTTATGCACCTTGTCATTTTGTTTATGCCCAAGGGCTATGCATAGTGGGGTAAATTTGGGGGTTTTGTGCTCCATTTTTTGTGGGGGGGGTTTGTCTTTGTCTTTCATAGAAATTTACTGCAGATAACAAATGGAAAACACTTTACACGTTTAATGATAAATAATGCATAATGAATGGTATATAACCTATGAATAAGTGTTTTAAAATAAAGGCGTGCAGACTATAAGGAGAATAGAAAAGCAAAGCACACACAACCTAGTACAATAAGTCACCCAAGCCACTTGCCTCTGTGTAAGAACATAAGTAGTGCTATACTGAGTCAGAACAATGGTCCATCAAGCACAGTATCCTGTCCTCTGACAGTGGCCAATCTCGATCGCATGGGAAAAGAACGAACAGTCACAATGGGCAATCCATTCCCCCTTGTTCACTCCCAGCTCCTGACAGTAAGAAGTTCATCCCGTAACCTACTTGGTTAATAGCCATTAATGGACTTGCTCTCTAAGAGGTGTAGGGAGACAGTTTGGAAACAAACTTATCCAGTCCTTTTTAAAACCCAGCTATACTACTGGCCTTGACAACATCCTCTGGCAACAAATTCTGTACATTAATTATGCGTTGAGTGAAAAAATAGTTCCTTTTATTTGTTTTAAATCTGCTGGCAGCTAGTTTCATGGAGTGTCCCCTAGTTCTAGTACTATTTGAGAGGGTAAATAACCATTCCCTATCTACTCGTTCCATACCACTCAAGATTTTATAAACCTCTATCATGTCCCCTCTCAGTCTTCCCTAAGCTGAAGAGACCCAGCTTTAGGGATGTGCGAACACTGGGGGGTTCAGTGTCCAGCCTGTTCGGGGTTCGGCCCCTGCGAAACCGTTCGGGTTCGAGCTGTTATGCCTGAACCCAATTGGTTTCACCGAAACCGTTTGGGGTGGGTGGGAGGAACCCAGTTTTCCCTTCCCCCTCCAGGCTATGCGGGGGGAAGGGGCACCTGGGCTCACCTCTCCCCCACCCTGCCCAGCCTGGTAAATTTGTTTTTTCCCCCGATCTACCTGGTAGATCGATCTACCTGGTGGTGCCAGGGCTCAGGCCCTGGGTCCGGCAGCGGTGGCGGGTCCAGCTCTGGCGGCACTCCGGAGTGCTTCAGGCCTCTACCAGGCTGGGCGGGGGGAGGTGGGGGGAGGTGAGCCCCGATGCCCCTTCTACCCGCACAGCCTGGAGGGGGGAGGGAAAACCAGGTTCCCCCCTGTCCCCACCCGAACGGGTTCGAAACCCGAACTTTGTTCGTCTGGTTCAGGCGAGGGGTTGTTCGCGTTTGGGGTGTTCGCGAACACCGAACCCCCGAACTCTGTTCGCACATCCCTACCCAGCTTGTTAAACCTCTCTTTGTATGGAAGCTGTTCCATACCCTTTATCATTCTCGTTGCCCTTCTCTGTACCTTTTCTAGTTCAGCTATGTCTTTTTTTTGAGATGGGGTGACCAGAACTGCACACAATATTCCAGGTGCGATCACACCATCGATTTGTATAGAGGCATTATGACATCCTCAGTTTTATTCTCTATCCCTTTGCGAATAATTCCTAACATTCTGTTTGCTTTTTTGACTGCTGCTGCACATTGGGCTGAGAATTTCAGTGTATTGTCCACAATCACTCCCAGAAGTGGTAACTCCTAACTTAGTACCCAGCATTCTGTACTCATAGTTTGGGCTATTTTTCCCTATGTGCATCACTTTGCACTTGTCCACATTAAATCTCATCTGCCATTTAGATGCCCAGGCATCCAGTCTCATAAAATCCTGTTGCAGTTCTGCATAGTCTGCTTGTGTTTTAAGTTAACTACCTTGAATAACTTGGTGTCATCTGCAAATATGATCACCTCACTCTTAACGCCCTTTTCCAGATCATTAATGAATACATTAAACAGCACCAGTCCCAATACAGATCCCTGGGGCACATCACTTTTTATATCTCTCCATTGTGAAAACTGACCATTCAGTCCTACTCTTTGCTTCCTATCCTTTAACCAGTTACCGATCCATAGTAAGACACTATCTCCTATCCCATGACTTTTTAATTTTCTCAAGAGTCTTTTATGTGGGACCTTATCAGATGCTTTGTGGAAATCCAGGTACACTCTATCTACTGGGTATCCCTTGTCCACATGCTTATTTACACCCTCAAAGAATTCCAACAGATTAGTGAGGCATGACTTACCTTTGCTAAATCTATGTTGACTCTTCCCCATTAAGCCATGTTTATCAACATGCCCAGCGATTCTCTTCTTAATTATAGTTTCCACCATTTTGCCCAGCATAGATATCAAGCTTACTGGTCTATAGTTTCCAGCATCACCTCTGGATCCCTTTTTAAATAAAGTGTACCCCCTCCCTGTTTAAGCCCCAAGCCCTTAGGTCCCCCCTTCTGGCCCAAGATCCCTCAAGTCTGCTGCCCATGGATCTCCCCTTTCTGCCCCATGATCCCCTCACATCCACAAGATTTCCCAAGCCTACTATCCCTGGGTCTCCCCTTTCTATCCTAAGCCCCCTGCCCTTGGGTCCCTCCTGCACTCGAGTCACCCCCTCTTGCTCCAGTATCCCTCACCCCCACTGCTCCAAGTCCCCAAGATCCCTCCTCTGTCCAACCCCAAGCTCATTCCTCCCCCACTGCTCCAAGCCCCCAAGATCCATCCCCCCTCTGCTCCAAGCTCTCAAGATCCCCTCTCCTGCCCCCAAGATCCCACACACACTGCTCCATGTCCCACACTGCCACCTCCTTGCTTCATTCACTGCCACTTCCTCCCCACTCAGATAATCTACTGTCTTCTCAGTTGTGTACAACACTTGGTCCCTGTTTCCAGGGAGATTGATCAGGGTGTACTGTGCTGCTCCAGTATTGGTTACCCTGGAAACGGATTGATTAGAGTGTTGCATACAGTTGGGGAGAGGTTTCCCTGCTCCCCTCCCCACTCAGATAATTTACTGTCAGGTCCCTACTGATCTCTACAGCCTAACATTAGCCTAACATTGAATTGCCATCTTTCCCAAGGGAAAATATTGACCTGTTAATTTGCATATGTAAATTGGTTAATTTGCATATACAATTAACATTAATTTATTCAAATGTATGCATGTCAAGACTCTAATCCATGTTCAATAGCCTGCATACATGCACACAGTCTGCATAAATAAATCCTAGCCTAGGATTTCAAGGGTGCAACTCAAGGGGTCTCCTATCTGGCAGGGTGCTGATTTTGGGATTCAGGGGGTACAAAACAGGGATCCCTGATCTGGCACTGGAGTGCAGTCAAGGAGGGTCCCCTATTTAGCGGGGGGATGTGCGAGTGCTTCACCTCAAACATGAGGGTGATGAAGGCGCAGAGCACTAGGTGAAAGCTGATGTCCGCATGTTTGTGAATGAGGAACTCCTGGCTGAAGAGCAGGTAGCCCTTGGCTCGCCTGCGGAATGCCATGGCAGGCAGGAACCCGAGCTGCAAGCGGCCTGGTCTGGCCTTGACTCTGACTCCACCAAGAGCTGCAAACATCTCCCAGCCCCAGACAACTTCGGTGCAAGCCCATCTCAGCACAGACAACTGCCTGGCTCCTGGATCAACCTGTCCCTTCTTGGTCTCCAAGTCCATCCCTGCATCCAGGCTGCAGAGGCAGAGACGCCCCACTCTGCTTCTTCGTCCCAACTCTCTTGGATCCTCTCCAACTTTGGGGAGCTTGCTCACAGCTGTAAGCAGGCAGGCGGCAGGGGATGGGCTGGCCCATGGCGTACTATACCGGCTTTTATATTGCTGGCAAAAGCTCTGCATCAGCAACCATCCTCATCATACAAAACTGGCCATGCTGGTTAAATACTGGTCAGGTGGCAACCTTATCCTAACGTCGCAGCTGGTCTGGGACTGGGGCTCCATAATTGGGGGAAAAGACTGTAAATTTTGTATCCCTCCTTCCCCCGGAAGGTCATTTTTCGGGGACTTCCATTTTCAGAAGAACCAAAATGCACACCCCCTACCCAAGACCATACTTCTATCTCATTTAATAAATAAGCAGAGAGGTTATAGAAGGTCACAGTGGGTGTTTTCAGATGTGAATAGCATGGATTTCCACACTTTGCCATGCATGGAAATCCATGTTGCCATCATGTGTGAAACAACTGCCAGATGTTGACCCAAGCTGTAGCATGGCCCATGGTAGTGCTTCGCCCAGGCTGTGACTTTGGCCTATGGTGCTACAGTGACCCAGCCTGGGGTAAAGCAGGCCATCATGTTTGATAGCCCGCTTACACTTACCCCGTTGAGGTCTGCAGCACTTCTCGGCAGCCATGACTGCCTCTCCCCACTCACTCCCTGGCCCAGTCACCATCACGTTTGTTCGGCAGCTGAGCCAAATCTTGCCCAGAGTGAGGGCCCTCGCTCTGGGCATGATTAAAGCATGGCAACGCTCAGTGCCATCATGCATAAAAACACCCAGTGAAGAAAATAACCTCAATACTTGGCTACAATAACTATGCTAGCAACTTTCTAGAAAATAGCTGCTTAAGGTCATAGAGTTTATAACCAAATAAATAAATAAATAATCTGTATGCTATAGCATGACACAGCAAATACAAGTGTTCTTGATTCAAGTTACGTCAAGAATCTTGTCCGATTGCTAAAATCAGAAGCTGGCAGCATACCCTAGTTCTTCCCCTTCCCCAAGTAGAAGAGGAGTGAAAACATTAAACCTCCTCACTCCCGATAGTGTGGTTGGTGGAGACAGGACTTAGAGCTGCTCAGTCTCTATATGGAGGGGTAAAGCCCTGGCACTGGGGGTCAGAAAGCACTATCCTACCTCTCCAGTGCTTTGGAAATTTTAGCATGATAGATCCCCCAAAGGACTGAGAAACAGCACTTCCTCTACCTTGCTATTCTCTGCACATAACCATCTCCCCTTCTCTACACAGAACTACCCTAGCCCCTAAGTAGTTTCATTACCCCTAGAAATTAATGTACAAGAAACTTTGTTGTGAAATAATTAGATGTGACACAAATCCAGACAGCCAGAAATGAAATGTTTAGCCACCTATCAGTAGATACTCTTGTCTCCTTTACCCAAAGACACTGTACACTGTGACCATTAGCACTTACCATAAGTTTAAAAGGTTCCCAAAGGCAGTAGTGACCTATCCAGTCTGTGCTGGTGTTCTGCTCTGCTACGTAGCTCACCTGATCCTTCTCTCTATTATACTGTTGGGTATCTTAATTGCTACCATATAAAATCTTTCCGTTATTTAATAAATTAACCAAGTGTTTCTTTTTACCCACTCTTAATTTGCTCAAGTACAGATCTGAACAAACCAGACTTCACTGCCAGTATGCTGCTGTGTATTTACTGAAATTCCGTTTTGATGGATAGCATGTAGCTGACACTTATGGCTACAAAAGATAATCAAGTAAAAGTTAAAAATCCACATGCCAAATATTAATGAGCAGTCCCCCTCTAAGGGATTAGTTTAAAAAAAAACACAAAAAAAAACAGATTTCACACAGTACCTAAGAAAAAAAAACTTGGATTTTCTGAATAAATAAATCTGTTTAAACATGAAAAATATTTAAATAAAAGCAAAATATACTTGATGTAAAAATATAGCACTTCTCAACAGTAATTTTAATGTCATCCTTTAGCAGAAATGAATTACAAGTCAAATGATTTTCTAAAATCACTAATTGAATTGCAGTGACAAGACCTGTTACTTTAACATCTCCACTGAGTCTTTGACAAAGAAAACTCCTACAGGAAAAGCTTGCTTTTAGCAATTAGGGTGTTATGCGCTTAACAGTTTCAGTAATTTATTGGAATCAACTTTTCTCCACTTGCCATCATAGTCTCGTGGCCTTTCTACATGTTGCACAACATCAGCATGCTATTTATTTTATCTTTAATCTCAGGTACGCACTAAAAAAGATATGTTGCACAGCTTCTGCCAAGTCCTGCACTAAGAGTTGACATTTACATCCAGGAATTTTTGGACACTGTAGGACTGTCTGGAATGTTGGAGGGTTTTGAGTTCAACCATAAACTGATCTCCCAGCCAGAAGACAGCTGTCTCCAGGATGGAGAAAAATGAGTGTCACAGATGGGGTGATCTAATCTGTACCTCAGAGAAGGTACTTTCTCCAACAGTGCTTGAGATTACATTTTGGGACAGAAAAGATACCCATGCCAGATAAGTGAAGTGTTACTTCCAAAAGTTACTGAAGAAACAGCCAAGATACATGAATTAGACTCAAGCAAGTCCATGGATGGCTACAGTTAAATTTTAATTAGATCTTTCAATAAATGGGAATTAGAGCTGTACAGGGTTAGAGATGGTGTGCTCATAAATCTTGGTAGCTGTAAGTAGAAGGGTAATATTCCACACAAGTCAGAAATGTGATCAAAAGACCCCATTAAAATGTAATTTAGAAGTAAATGGAAGGGGGGGGGGAATAAAAACATACGTGGGGGTGTCAGAAGAGGTGGAATTGCAACTTTACAAATAGGCAATATTTTAGGGGCAACAAACTTACACCAAATATGAATCATACAAGAGGAGGAGAAGGAAGTTTCCAAGTGAAAGATGTCATCAGGCTTTTTAGTCAGGAGAAAAGGCCTAAATATCGGAGCTGGAAAAAGATTTGAGGATGCTCCCCATGCTCTCATAATATGGCAAGTAGATTAATTTCCAATTAGAGGTTAAAACGTACAGGAGCCCCTGTAGCACAAAGCTGTACCACTAGCAAAATAACAGCTTCAGGTTTTTCAGAGTGAAGTAAACCTTGCACTTTTTCACTTATCTCTTTCCCCCCTAAAGGAAACAAAGGGTCCAACATTCCTACCACTCAAGATATTTGCTAAAGTCATGGTCAGTTACATCATGCTTTGCACCAGGGAGAATGGAAAAACCATGGTCTGTGGCAGCAATTCCTATACTTCAATCTACATGCCCCCCTATTGAGACTTCAATATAATCCCATAGTCCCCAGCTGCTAACAAAGACCATTTTAAAATGGACACAGCTGTGGGGGGCGGGTTCGTGTGGAGCACGGATAAGTGGAGGGGAGAATCAAGCAGGCCAGGGATGGGAGTGCATCCCTACCCATGCATGGTTTGGCCTGCCCCTACATGGAGCATCCCAGATTTTTCCCCGATGCTCCATGCGTGGGCTTGAGTGGGCGGCACGTGCATCAGAAGAGCATGCCCCCTGCATCACCCACAGATGGGCATCTGGATGCGTGGGGAATGGGTGGACCTGTATGGGTGCGTCTCGTCTAAAAATGACCTATGACAAGCAAAGTACATCACCTATCAATTGAGATTACAGTCCCATTTGCCAATAGCACAACCCCACCTGCAGTCCTGACCCACAGTTTGGAATGGATACCTATGATCTGTGGTCTACCTAATAGCAGCTAACAATATACCTCTAATTCTTGCTTATGACAAATGAAACAATTTTATAATAAATATGCGATATCATTCTAAAATATAAAAGTCTTGTACAAATTTTTTCTGCAGAAGAGATTTGTTATTAACTAATGCCCTTTCAATCAATTAACATAAATTCATCCTTAAAGGCTTCCTGAAGAAAATTCCCATAAGAGTAAATCAGAAGACTTTGGCTCCCTTAACAAAAAAAAAGTCAAACGTTTTGTTTTTCCTTCAGGCTTGTCTTTTGCACCAGACGTAATTCTTCTTAACTAAGTTTAACTTAAACTAAGAATCATGTGAAAATGAAAGTTGTCTTTTTCACATATCATAGCCATATTTTAAAACAATCTGTTCTCTTTTTTTGCTCTCTCCCAAAATACATAGCTTTTATTCTTTTTCCTTTAGAATTAAATCAATTATTTCTTTCTTTGTTGTTGTTCTTCAAATATTAAAAGATTTCACGTAGCACTATGGCTCTCTCCCCGAAGCCATTCTAAGAGGAGAAGTACTGCTAATAATTGTGCAATCATGGGATGACAAATGTGAATGCTTTAATTGGTCTACTGGACCAGAAAGATGAGCGTGTTTTTTAGTAATGTCACTTCTAATACATTATGGCAGTAAAGAACAATTGAACAGTCTATTTCCCACAGATATCTTCAAAGCCCTACAAACTACCATTTGAACCATTCTTTAATTACCTCTGGCACAGACTTTGGCAAGCTCCATACAGCCAAAACCAATACTAATTGCACTTTACGATAACCCAATAGTTGTAATTATGGTGTTTCATAAATTGTAAGGGTTACATTTATGACATTTAATGCACAAGCAAGAACTAAAAATGATGTAGATTAGCTGAAAGGCTGCCACTTTTCTCTTGCAGCATTGCCCTGTGTTAAAGATACTGAATACCTTGAACTCTCATTGAAATGACTGGGGATGCTCAGGAGATGATATCCACAGGTCCTTAATTTCAAAGGACTAAATGATTTGTATTGGTTGTAGGATACAGAGAGTTATAACATGCAAAATTTGGATCTAGGTTTCCTGTCTGGCCCACGTTAGTAACTCTACAGGAGTCTGCTATTTATGTGTGTGCGCCTCAAGTCTATACTAAACATCAGTATTCCTCAAAACTGGTCTGGGAGCTAAATACGTCCCACATGGGTTTTTTTCCTGTGCCCCCTGCCTCCTTGCTAAATGGCATGCATGCAGCTCAGTCCAAGCTGCTGTAGTTGAAATTTGAGTTGAACCCCACCTACTTGTAATCCCTTCCTAGCTGGATGGGGAGGAGAAGTCCCTTTGCTGCAAAATGGCGGTGAAGGGAATTTGTTGCACTCCCTCAGGGAGCAGCAAGAAGCCGCAGCGGGTAGAAGCCTGATAGAAGGCTTCCCGCATTCAGGAGCCTTGGTTGCCTGGCAACCAGTACGTGAAAAGCGCAGTCATGTAGGCTGGGGAGGCGGCCCCTTGTAGGAGGGGCGGTCCTCCCGCACTGCAGGGAACTCAGCATTCCGGGATCCGAGGCCAAGCAGTCAGCAGCAGGATTCATTGCTGCTGATTGAACGGAGCTACGGAGGTGGAATTTGTGGCTTGGAGGCCGGGGAGGGTGGCCAGAAAAGACATGGGGTGGACACGCAAGAAGACTAGTGCAGCGAAGAGCCACTCGAAAGAGAAACAGACCGACCCACCGCCGGGACAACTCCCCAGCATGGTAGGGGAGCCTCGTCAGGCTTCCCGCTTTGATGGGGATAACCCCCACAAGGGAGGAGATGTTGGCCTGTCTCGCAGCATGTAAAGCCATGATGGCTGAGC
>QEPC01013607.1:83495-100330 GCA_003113815.1 Sphenodon punctatus
AATGGATGATGTTCTTATATTTGGATCCACAAAAACGCAACATGACCAGCGACTAATGACGGTACTGAAATGTCTGGAGAAATCTGGTATCACACTAAATGAGAAATGTGAGTTTTCAAAAAACAAAATAAAATTTCTGGGACAGATTATTGATGGCACAGGAGTCAGACCAGATCCAGAGAAAATTCACACTATCACCCAGATGCTGGAGCCTCACACTGTCAGCGAAGTGCGCAGATTCATGGGCATGATAACACACCTAGGGAAATACCTACCCCACTTGGCAGAGATCTCAGAGATCTTTTAAGCCCACGTCAAGCATGTTACTGGGGAGAAAAACAAAGAGCAGCTTTTACTGTCATCAAACGAGACCCAAGATCACCCCCACTCTTAGCCCTATATAACCCAAACAAAACCATTCAGGTTTCAGCATATGCCTCATCATACGGAATCGGAGCAGTCCTTCTTCAAGAACAGTCTCCATCATCTTGGTACCCTACAGCCTATGCATCACAAGCACTTACTCCTACAGAACAACAATATGACCAAATAGAAAAAGAGGCCTTGGCAATAACATGGGCTTGTGAACGCTTCTCTGACTTCCTTTTAGGAATAACTTTCCACTTAGAAACTGACCACAAACCCCTACTTACTC
Organism: Sphenodon punctatus; assembly: GCA_003113815.1. Taxonomy (NCBI): domain Eukaryota; kingdom Metazoa; phylum Chordata; class Lepidosauria; order Sphenodontia; family Sphenodontidae; genus Sphenodon; species Sphenodon punctatus. The sequence goes on from QEPC01013607.1 coordinate 84,151, forward strand.
TGTTGGGTTCCAAAAATTTGGATGAATTGCCACCAAGGATCCAATGATTCTGGATGCGATTCATGAGGTTTCACTTCACCATTTCTCATGTACCTGGGAAGAATCTTGCTACAGCAGATACATTCTCTAGGGCCCCACTTCCACTTGCCCCACCTAAACAATGTACTCAGGAGGAGCTCTTGATAGAAGGATTTGTGGATTCAGTCCTTGCTTCCCTGCCTATCATGGACAAACGCCTGCAAGAGCTAAAACTGAGGCAGGAAGCAGATGAGACCTTATACCAAGTTATGCTCCTTTGTACAGAAAGTTGGACACCAAAGGCAAAATCAGATGCTGCAATAGCCCCATATTGGGCAGTCTCTGGAGACCTCACTTTGAACCAAGGTATGTTAATGATGGGGTCCAGACTGGTTATCCCTACCGCACTACAACAGGACATCCTTGACAAACTACATGAAGGTCATCAAGGCATCACGAAATGCAGAAGGAGAGCAAAACAGTTTGTGTGGTGGCCAGGACTGAGCAAACAGCTCCAACAGAAAGTTACAAGATGTGATACCTGTGCCAGCATGAGGAAAAACCCACCAGAGCCTTTAATGCCATCTGCCCTCCCAAGTCGACCTTGGCAGAAAGTCGGGACCAACCTTTTCTACTTGGCCAATACAGTCTACCTTCTCATGATCGACTACTTTTCAAAATTTATTGAAGTAGCAGAGCTGCCCAGCACAACAACAGGAGCAGTCATCAATAAAATGAAGTCAGTTTTTGCTCGTTTTGGAGTCCCGGAGCAGATAATCTCAGATAATGGGCCCCAGTTTTCCTCTGACCTTCTTAGGAAGTTTGCAAAGGACTATGGCTTTCAACATGTTACCTCCAGCCCACTGTTCCTCCAGAGCAATGGGGAAGCAGAACGTGCAGTTCAATCCTTAAAGCACCTGCTTTCCAAGTCATCAGACTCTTACAGTGCTCTCCTAGCATACTGTTCAACACCACTGGCTAAAGAGTTCAGCCCAGCAGAGTTGCTACTGGGACAGAAGTTACGGTCAATGGTTCCAATTTTTTCTTCCCAGTTAATTCCTTGTTGGCCCAATTTCAATAGCTTATGAGAACAAGACAGTAGATATAGAGCCCTCCAGAAGCAAATCTTTGACAACAGCCATAGATCCAAACTCTTAAGACCACTTAAACCAGAAGATCCTGTCTGGGTAAAAGACTCACATGTGAAAGGGGTGATACAAGGACATGCGGAAACTCCAAGATCCTATTTGGTTACAGTGCCAGAAGGAACTATCCAGTGCAATAGAGCACACCTAGTGGAGGCAGGGGAATCGCCAACTTCCTCACAAACACACTTGGCAGCACAGCCTAAAGATGATACAACCCAAGAGATGCCTTTAGTCGATGCTCCAGGTCCTTCATCCGTGCGGAGGTATCCAGATAGAGAAAGACGACCACCTGCATTCCTGAGAGACTATATAACAACTGGAAGCCTGCAAAAGGAAAAGGGTTAGGAGCTGAATGTCAACAGGGCAGAATAATCCCTGACATGAAGCTGAAGGCTCAGGTGGTCTACCCTAGGGATGGGTGAACAGAACGGAGTTCGGAAATTCGGTTCGGTTTGGCTNCTTTCTTTCTTTGTTGTTGTTCTTCAAATATTAAAAGATTTCACATAGCACTATGGCTCTCTCCCCGAAGCCATTCTAAGAGGAGAAGTACTGCTAATAATTGTGCAATCATGGGATGACAAATGTGAATGCTTTAATTGGTCTACTGGACCAGAAAGATGAGCGTGTTTTTTAGTAATGTCACTTCTAATACATTATGGCAGTAAAGAACAATTGAACAGTCTATTTCCCACAGATATCTTCAAAGCCCTACAAACTACCATTTGAACCATTCTTTAATTACCTCTGGCACAGACTTTGGCAAGCTCCATACAGCCAAAACCAATACTAATTGCACTTTACGATAACCCAATAGTTGTAATTATGGTGTTTCATAAATTGTAAGGGTTACATTTATGACATTTAATGCACAAGCAAGAACTAAAAATGATGTAGATTAGCTGAAAGGCTGCCACTTTTCTCTTGCAGCATTGCCCTGTGTTAAAGATACTGAATACCTTGAACTCTCATTGAAATGACTGGGGATGCTCAGGAGATGATATCCACAGGTCCTTAATTTCAAAGGACTAAATGATTTGTATTGGTTGTAGGATACAGAGAGTTATAACATGCAAAATTTGGATCTAGGTTTCCTGTCTGGCCCACGTTAGTAACTCTACAGGAGTCTGCTATTTATGTGTGTGCGCCTCAAGTCTATACTAAACATCAGTATTCCTCAAAACTGGTATGGGAGCTAAATACGTCCCACATGGGTTTTTTTCCTGTGCCCCCTGCCTCCTTGCTAAATGGCATGCATGCAGCTCAGTCCAAGCTGCTGTAGTTGAAATTTGAGTTGAACCCCACCTACTTGTAATCCCTTCCTAGCTGGATGGGGAGGAGAAGTCCCTTTGCTGCAAAATGGCGGTGAAGGGAATTTGTTGCACTCCCTCAGGGAGCAGTAAGAAGCCGCAGCGGGTAGAAGCCTGATAGAAGGCTTCCCGTGTTCAGGAGCCTTGGTTGCCTGGCAACCAGTACGTGAAAAGCGCAGTCACGTAGGCTGGGGAGGCGGCCCCTTGTAGGAGGGGCGGTCCTCCCGCACTGCAGGGAACTCAGCATTCCGGGATCCGAGGCCAAGCAGTCAGCAGCAGGATTCATTGCTGCTGATTGAACGGAGCTACGGAGGTGGAATTTGTGGCTTGGAGGCCGGGGAGGGTGGCCAGAAAAGACATGGGGTGGACACGCAAGAAGACTAGTGCAGCGANAACACCACTGGCTAAAGAGTTCAGCCCAGCAGAGTTGCTACTGGGACAGAAGTTACGGTCAATGGTTCCAATTTTTTCTTCCCAGTTAATTCCTTGTTGGCCCAATTTCAATAGCTTATGAGAACAAGACAGTAGATATAGAGCCCTCCAGAAGCAAATCTTTGACAACAGCCATAGAGCCAAACTCTTAAGACCACTTAAACCAGAAGATCCTGTCTGGGTAAAAGACTCACATGTGAAAGGGGTGATACAAGGACATGCGGAAACTCCAAGATCCTATTTGGTTACAGTGCCAGAAGGAACTATCCAGTGCAATAGAGCACACCTAGTGGAGGCAGGGGAATCGCCAACTTCCTCACAAACACACTTGGCAGCACAGCCTAAAGATGATACAACCCAAGAGATGCCTTTAGTCGATGCTCCAGGTCCTTCATCCGTGCGGAGGTATCCAGATAGAGAAAGACGACCACCTGCATTCCTGAGAGACTATATAACAACTGGAAGCCTGCAAAAGGAAAAGGGTTAGGAGCTGAATGTCAACAGGGCAGAATAATCCCTGACATGAAGCTGAAGGCTCAGGTGGTCTACCCTAGGGATGGGTGAACAGAACGGAGTTCGGAAATTCGGTTCGGTTTGGCTTGAAATTCGAGTTCGGAAATTTGGTTTGGTTTGGTTTGAAATTCGAGTTCGGTTCGGAAGTTCAGTTTGGTAGACCGAAGAGACCAAGTTCGGTCGAATTCCAAACTGCCGAACCAAGTTCGGCCATTCAAAACCAGTTTTTTTGGTGTGTGTTGCCACTAGGGATGGGCGAACAGAATGGAGTTTGGAAATTCGGTTCGGTTTGGTTTGAAATTCGAGTTTGGTTTGGAAGTTCAGTTTGGTTGACCGAACAGACCGAATTCGGTCCAAACTCCGAACTTTCAAACCGCGTTCGCCCATCCCTAGTCTACCCTGGCCTTCACAGGATACAGAGTTAAGTACAAGTGTTTAATTGTTTTGTTGTTATGTTTTTTGGGGTTACCCTTCTTCAGAAAGGGGGAAGTGGTGTTAATTGTATAACTACTAGGGCCACTAGGTGGCGCTAGGACTGTGGTTTGGGGGAAAGAGAATAAAGCAGTTTACTTTTACCTCATCATGGAGTCCAGACTCTCTGTTAACGCCACAGTAAGGAATCAACACCATGCAAACAATTACTTATTTTTAACTGGGTCAATACCTATCAGTGCGCAAGAAAATTTCTAGCCTTTTAAATGAAGAAAGGGGAAATATTTGCCAACCTTTTTTACTGACTCAAAGACAGTTCTCATAGCTAGTCTCTCAGCTGTCAAAAGCATTTTGAAAAGTGCTACTGTCTGTCCCTGCAGAGGGCAGTACTTAAACTGGTGCTTAACTCCCATTTACTTCATGATTTGTAAACATGTCTCTTACCACTTTCTTGAAAAGCGATGCTATTCTGAATGGAAGCCGCACTATCCCCAAGTCAGAGTAAAGTTGTTATAAAAGAGATATCTAGATTCTACAGCTTAAAATTCAGTCATTTTCATGCTGACTTTGGTATGCTTAGCTAGAAGAGGAAAAAATAGCTAAAAAGAGTATGGCAATATATTTTTGTCAATGTAAAATTGTCAGTATATTACATGTCAGATAACGGGATCAGGGAAACAAAAGGAAGAAGTGATTTCTACATAACAAGCAGTTTGCAGGGACACAGCCAGATCTCAGGACCCCCAGTTTCCTGGGAGGAAGAAGGCCATAACATTTTAAATTAATTAATTTATATTCCCCCCCCCAATCCCTTAGGCTCAGGGTGGCTTACAATTCTTTTTTAACTTATTAACTGTAATGTTATCAACTAATTAACTCAACTCTTAATCCTCACAACAACCCTGTGAGGTAGGTTAGACTGAGAGATCTGTGAGTGGCCCAAGGTCACCCAGTGAGTTCATGACTAAGGTGAGACTTGAACAAGGGCTTCCCCCTACCTCCTTGTCCAAGTACTGTGCTCTGAACCAATACACCACACTGGCTTAATGAACATATTACGATCCAAAATTTTAAGCCAATCACAGGAACCCAAATCTACTACTCTGGAGATGTTTCTCCCATCAGAACCGCCTGTACCAGAAGGGCGTGGGGTTCCCTACAATTTGTTCTACCAACCATGCTACAGACCATTGTTGCAGTCATGCCTAACAGAGGGGAAAGAGACACCATTTCTCACCCTGGTGTGGAACCTGGAATGGCCCATATCAGGACCTCCAGCTGAGGAGTCAGAGGCCCAGCGTCTGCCCTGACTCTCTTAAGGAGATTTCCCTTAGATGTTTCGTCAGGCAGCTCCTAAGTAATCTGTGTTTTGTCTGCATAAAATACAATCTATATGTGAAACTTGCCCAAGCCTCTTACCACACAAGAATGTACTTCAGAGATGACAAAAAACAGAAACAAAAAGCCCCACCCCTCCAGCCTCGTTCAGCCAGTTTGGTGGTAAAGAAAAAACAATCCTTCCCAGCCCCAAACTCTAGGGGCTAGCCAAGCCCAAAGCATAGTAGATATGAAAATCTCCTGTTAGGATGCATCCTGTAAAGACTTAGTCATATGTCCCCAGGACAGTGTGACAGATTCAACCAACCAAAATGGAGCTGTGAAGGAAGAGGCCCAACAGCAGGCATACCAGGTTTTGAAGTCTCAAAGAGGGTTGCCTCATGTGCTGCCTCCTACTGTCCTGATTTGTATAGATATATATAAATTAACATTAATTTAACAAAAAATAACTACTCATACGGAGCCAGAGGCCCCATGACAGGGCCAGGCACAACCCCTGTCACAAGGCCACTACCAAGTCCCTCTTGCTCGTTCCAACCTAACGAACAGCTTGCTCACCCCTGCAGAAGAGGCATACATGCACACACGCATAGTCTCACACTCCTATATATGCACACTGGTGGTCTCTCTCTAACACCCTCTTTGGAGAGGGAGACGGGTAGGGTGGGGTGGGGAGGGGAATTCTGCCCCTTTAGTTCTTGTTATCCTTTTAAATGTTTTAAATTATATTTTATATGTTTTTACTGATGTTCTGTAAGCTGCCCCAAGCTGCTCTTGAGCAGGAGGGGGCGGAGTATAAAAATAGTAAAATAAATAAATAAATAAATAAATAAATAAGACACAGGCATGCACACAATGAAAGGCATTAGAGGAAGCAGGCAGCCATAGTGGCAGTCAGGTGGTGTGAGGGGCCCAGATCTTCGTATGGAGACAGGCCAGGTTGTAAGGAGAGATCGTCTTGCCAAGCCTTGTCCGTTATCTCTGGTGGCGGTGGCTGATGCACATTGTCCCCTACTCTTATAGATGTCTCTGCTGCTGCAACTGAGAGGAGGGTGAGCACAGAGACAGGATCTCCTCTTCCTACACCGACCTTCATCAAGGGGCAGAGGCACCAGCAGCCAATTGCAGCCAGGGATAGGAAGGGATGTGCAGCAGCCGGGGATGGAATATTACTGGTGTCCCTTGTGAATTATACATTGGATGCTTTCTGAGTTATTCCGAAGAATGGGAAATACTACACAAAATGGGACACCTGGCAACCTAGTGTAATTTAAACCCCCCATTGCTGGTCCATCATTGCCCCAATCTTAGATTGGAACCAGCTCCAATTAGATGCCAGCAGAAATGAGTCCTTATGCTGGTAGCCCAAGCTGTGGGCAGCTCCCCACTACCCCAATATAGGAATGTCAATTGTATTGGTCCCTTAAAGATATTGAATGTGGACAGTTTAACCACAAAGTGGCGGCTTCTGCCATTTGCAACACTCTTATTCATCCTTCCTCCCAGGGTCCCCTCAGGTTTCTCCCCGCCTCACCTCTCTCAAAATGGGGAAGGCATATTAAGGTCTATATGTATTATTCTTAGCTCAAAAACCCTTCAGTTTAAGAGAGGAGTTAAGGCTCTTACAATTATTTCTCAAGAGTGATTACTCACCTTTAGTTTTACTGGAAAGATTTTCTGAAGTGAGAGTTTTCTAAATTGTTCAATGGCAGGGACAGCCTTACTGAGGGACAGCCTGGGGCAACCGCCTTGGACCCTGCAGTTCTGGGGGTCCCCTTTGTAGTGTCATGATAGTGTTTCAGGCCCTGCGGGGCCCCCTACTCCCATCCCAGCAAGCCCATAAATGTGCTACCTTTGGGGCCCTGCAGAAAGACGGTCCCGCTGGGGACTTAGAGTCCTCCCCCCGTCCCCATGATTCAACTCCCCTGACAGGAAGTCATGAGAAGTGACTTCCTGGTGGGAACAGAGGTGAAAGTGGAAGCAGCAGTGGCAGTGGTGAAGGAAAAGGCAAGGAACTGCACAGGACCTGGCAGGCAGAGCCTCAGATCCTGGGGTGGGGCGGCGACACAGTCAAGCTCCACATCAGGTGCGGGTGTTAGGGTGCTTCAGGCAGGGGTGTAGCTAGGGCGGAATGGGCCCTTAGCCAAGACGTCAAGATGAGCCTCCCTCTTTGTGTCCTGCCGGCGGGCCTAGGGGCGCTGCTATCAAACACACAAGACACCCAAAATGCAGCCAGCATATTAAGCGCATTTTGCCATGAAAAGAGACATATATACAACCAGTTCATTTGTGCCCCCATAATCAATTCATGCTGCCCCCACCCCATAACCAGTTCATTTGTGCCCCCATAATCAATTCATGCTGCCCCCCCATAGCCATTTCATTTGCGCCCCCAGGGCAGCGTGAATTGATTATATGGGGGGCGCAAATGAACTGGTTATGGGGTGGGAGTTTAAAGACAGTATTCCTCCCCTAGTGGAAGGTTGGGATATGAATTAAGTGAAAGGATTTCAAAAGATACAGGATTGAATGTTTCAGGTATAAAACTGGAAGAATTTATTGCAGTGTCCAATTTGACTATTTTGAATGGGAGATGCCCTCATGACCATCCGGGCGAGATTACTTTCCTGGGTAAACAGGGGCTCAGCACAGTGGACTATGTGATGGTAAATGATTTGGCATTGCATTATCTTCAGGATTTCCAGGTGGGCGCAAATCAAATGAGTGATCATTTGCCACTCCAAGTCCAGATTACATTGGAATGGGGACAGGCGCGGGAAAGGATTACTCAGGAATCAGAGTCAGCTGATGACCTGAGTTTGGATAGATACCACCCTAAGAAATGGGACCAGAATAATAGATTACAACTGAGAGCTTTGCTTCAGAATGACCCCTATAATTCTATGAGGTCACAAGTGTTACGTATGGACTCTTCACACTCTTCACAATCTATTATCCAAACATATGAGGAAATGACTGTATTATTATCTGTGCATTTATTACACCCAGGTCAGATAGCTAACAGGCCATTCAAACCTACACAACAGCGATGGTTTGATGAAGAATGTCATTCCGCACGAAGGAAATATAGAGCTATATACTTCGAATATCGTCTATCTCAGTCCCATCAGCTACCTGCGGTATATTTCGAGTATAAAAGTCAGTATAGGGCTTTGATTAAAACAAAGAAGAGGGATTATGCCATCGATACTTGGAAGAGTCTAGTGGAGGCAGGAAAGGATAAAAATACTAGGAAATTCTGGGATATTGTAAATGGCACAATAAGGGGTAGTCGGAGTCCCCAAACCCTCCCGCTCTCTCGTGACAGGTGGGAGGCCCATTTTAGGGAACTCTACCATGGGATAGTGAGGGGCTTAAGTCTTGAGATGGATGGGAGGATTGATCTCACCCCAGAATGGCCCCCAGTTGAAGTAGGAACTGTGGTGGAAATAATCGACTCTTTTAAGTCCAATAAAGCTCCAGGCACGGATGGCATTAGGATAGAATTCCTGAAGGCTACCAAGGAATGGTGGGCCCCTTTCTTGCCCAGTTTGTTTACTGTTATAATTCATACTGGGAAAATTTCAGAAGGGTGGGGCGAAGCAGTTATCGTTCCCATCTATAAAAAAGGCAGCAAACTGGATCCTAGTAATTATCGCCCGATAAGTTTACTAAGGGTAATAAGTGAGATATATACAAAAACTTTACTTATGAGACTAACTGATTGGGTTATTGAAAAGGATATCGCATACCCTGAACAAGCGGAATTTCAAAGGGGTAGATCTATGATAGACCATTGTCTTATTTTGAACCATCTCCGCTGCAAATATATGAAAAAGAACAAACTATTATTTGTAGCTTATTTAGATTTAAAGCAGGCTTTTGATTCTGTTAATAAGGAATATTTATGGAAGAAGTTGAAAGCTTTGGCTATTGATCCCCGGCTTCTTATTATTATCCAAAATATTTATAAACAGGCCTCGCTGGTAGTGAAAATTGACTCCCAAGGGCATCTGACTGAGAGAGTAGATTTAAACAGGGGCGTTAGACAAGGGTGCCTTCTCTCCCCCTTGCTATTCAATATTTATATTAATGAGATAGTCCCAAGGGTTTCAGTTAGTGAACTCTTCCCACCAAAAATAGCATCAAGGCAAGTTGGATGCCTGCTTTATGCGGATGATCTGGCCCTTATCTCCCAAACAAGGGTTGGACTCCAGCGGCAATTGAATATCTTTGCGCACTTTTGCCAAGAGAATGATCTGACTATTAATTACACCAAATCAAAAGTTATGCCTTTTACCAGGGAAAGGAAGGTGTATACATGGTGGATGGACGGACAACCCATTCAACAGGTTATGCATTATAGATATTTGGGGATTTTCTTCCATCAGCATATGAGCTGGACAACTCATTATAAATCAGCTACGTTGGCTGTGGGAGGGACACCACTAGCTAGTCTAAGGGCGTTTATAGACGAGACCAAAAAGGCGGCTGATCCTTTGATCAGCCACCTTTCTTGGCGCTCGTCTACTTGCTGGGGCCTCTTTTTAATCCACGTCGGAGGGGGCAGGCTCGCCTGCCCCCTCCGACGCGGATTCCCGAAGTGCCGGCTTTACGCCGCACTTCCTGGTTCCGCGGGCGAGTGCGCATGCGCAGAAGGACGCACATGCGCACTTGCACACTGCGCCATGTCTGAACTGCAGACATGGCATGCAGAGACTGCACGGGGGGAAAAGATGGCGTTTGGCGATCCCGCTTGTAAGCGGGATCGTCTATAAATGCCCTACGGTTGTTTAGACAATTTGGTAGGCCAGACCTAATATGGGCTGTGAGGGTCTTCAGTTCTAAAACTAAGGCTAAATTCCTGTATGGGGCTTAATTATGGGCAATTCCTGCACCACGTGTTTTAAATGTGACACAGAATAAGTTCCTTTGCTCCCTTCTAAACGCCCCCAAGAAGTGTCCCGGTGGAAGTTATAAGAAGAGAGCTAGGTCAGGTCTCCTGGGAAGGGACCATAAAAAGTTCTGCCCTGTTGCTCTGGCTGAAAGTACAGTACTCCTCACAGATTTTGTTAAGAGCTATATGAGTGGATTCCTACTCCAGTCCATGGATGGAGGTCATGGAAGACTCTGTGGCCCATATTGGCTATTCCAAAGAACAGCTTTTGGTAAAGGACTACTCCCAGGCGAGACAGAATATTATTACCAGACTGGAGGATTTAGAAATACAGCTGTCTCAAGCGGCAGTAAGAAATTCCACCTTCCTGAATGACTATTTAGAAGTGATGCCACCATGGGGAATTGTTGCATCTTATCTAGCTCAACCATTGTTAGATAGATTAAGGTACCTTTTCCTCTGCGTTAGAACCAATTCATTACAAACAAATGTGCTGGAGGGACGCCTGCGAGGGATTGGCTATACCGAACGTATTTGCCCATTTGACCAGATGGAGACAGAGTCGGTGGCACATGTACTTATTGAGTGCCATTTATATGACAAGATTAAATTATACTATTTGACATCATATTTGAGCCTCTGGCCGGGACGTTCAAACGAAGCCCTGGTATATAAGTTACTAACTGACCAAGACAATGACCTTACGGTGGCTGTAGCAAAATTTTTACATGAGGCACTCTTAATAAGGAGGATGTTTTTGTCCTTCCAGTTTTGTGAGAATCATGGTACAAGACCAGCAAATGATGGTTTATTTTAGAATCTGGCAAAGGGTTCAACTATTAGTAATGAACTGTTTAATACCAATTATCTGGAGATGATTTGATGTGCTAAGATCGGAAACAGTTATTATTTGTGCTTAATCTCTACTGAGATTTACTTGGGATTAGTTAGGTGAAGAAGTGTGGTTACTAGGCAGAGTAATTGGTTAATTAGTGGGATAACATTGATTGATAGGATAAGAACTTGTTTTGAATTAAGGCGGTTCTATATTCTTGAATTTTATTGTGATGTATTTTGTATTTGTATTCTCAATTATTTTACTGGCGATAACTTGGTTAAGCCGAATAAACTAATTTGAATTGATTTGACAGTATTCCTGTTAGCAATAACTTCATTAAGAAGAGTTAGTGAAATAGCAGCCATAATAATTTCAGAACCATATTTGCAGATTTTCCAAGATAGAATAGATATTGCTTTACATCCTAAATTCCTACCTAAGATAGTATAAGTAAGATAGTTGTGAGAATGTGGCCCGTTTTACGCGGGCCTCTCCCACCCATGAACATGCAGATTTCTGCGTGTTCATGGGTGGGGGAGCCCCGTGTGAATGATGCAGTGCGCGCACCTGTGCTGAGTGGGTGTACGTGCGCCCACCTAACATGCATCCCCACTCATCCCCATGCACAAAGCAACTGGGGGAAATGGTGGTTGCCCTGTGGGTGCGGATAAGTGCGGGGTGAGTGGGGGATGCATGTGTGGCCATGTGCACGCCCTGCCCATGAACCGGCACACCCATGGACCCCCCACCTGGCGGAGATGTGTAAAAACGGCCTGTGAGGAGCCACTCGAAGAAAAACATAAGGTTGCTGCCTTCTAAACAAGGTTCTTCGAGATGGCTTCAAACATTCTCATTAACCTCCCCCCCCCCTTCCAGCCCCATATGGAATTTTCTTATATTCCTAGAAAGGGTTGAAAGGAACTGTCATTCTGAGGGAGAGAGTGCTTTTTATACTACAGAAGCTTGAGACCATCACATGGTCTATTACTTGAATATGGTGTGTGAGCATGCACAACAAACCCAGTTGTGAGAATGTTTGGAGCCATCTCGAAGAACCTTCTTTACGAGGCAACAACCTTCTGGTCACCCACATGGGGAGGAGTTGTTTAAAAACAAACAGTTTATCTCCCAGTCCAATTGGTGTCCCGCTGCTGCTGCAGCACTACTAGCAGGCAGAGGAGGTGAGGTATGGGGACCCCCTCATGATGTGTGGGTGCCCTGTACCCGGGCTTCCTCCAGCCCAGGTGCGGGGTTGCCCCTGCAGGGCCAGGCACTGGCCCCCTGGTGCCTAGAGGCCCCCGGCTTTATGCCGGGTTCGCTCAATGGATGCTATGCCCCTGGCTTCAGGGCCACGGGCCAGGTGGGTTGGAGAGGTGGGGTGGTGGGTGGCATTTTGTCTTTTCTCTGGGCCCTGCAATTTCTAAAGCCAGCCCTCTACAATGGTACACTAAAAATGTGTGGCAAGAAAGGACATTCCAAAATAAACAGCTGTACTGAGTCCAAGGGATGATTTTTGTGAGTACTGAGCAAGAGGCAGTATGGATGGAAGGAAGGAAGGGAGGAGAGTTAGTGCAGAATCAGGGGAATCCACCTGTAAGCAGCAGTATTACCATCAGTTCTTGCCACCCACGATATACTATAGAACCTTATTGCATGACATAAGAGGGCAAATATTCTCTGACCCTTAATCACCTGAGCAGTGAGCTAATGCACCTGAGCTGCTGCCTGAGAAAGGAGCTATAAATGAAGGAGAAACTGTGGCCATGGTGGAAACAGAAATCAAGCACATAATATTGGGATAGAGAGGAACTTGCTGGCCCAGATTCAGTATTGCCCCCAATCTCCAGAGGAAGAGGATTGGGGCTGAAAGACCAAGGCAAAGTGTGTGTGCATGGAGCATCATTTGTAAGCAAGCACAATATTGTTAAGACTGTACAATGTCTTTACTGCTTACATAGTGCGCAGGTTTAGGCAGGAGCTTAACTTACAATTTCCATGCTGAAAGTGACTGAATTCATGCCTAAATTTGTAAGAGCCTTAACCCCTCTCTTAAAGTGAAGGGTTTTTTGATCTTAGATTTTTCCTGTTTTTTTAAAAGGGGAATGCACTAATTTCTCCTGCAGCCAGCCAGCGAGTTTCTCTTTCAACCAAACTTTGCTCCCAGATGTAAAAAGCATCCTGCTGGTGAAACTGACAATCTCGTCAATTTCACCAGCAAGAGAGGGGGAGAGGGGCTGGAAGGAGATATTACTTTGCAGATCCCTCCTCACCAGTGTGTTTCCTTTCCAGGTCCGAGCTTTCTCCGTTATGTACGTGAAGGAATTCTGTACAACTCAATTAGAGTTCCTTGGTGCATGTAACCACATAGTCTCTCTCCTGACTCCATGAATGGGTTTTCCTTTCAGCCCCAGCTTTAACAGTTTCACCAGGGGGGAGGAGAGAGTGGTGGAGGGGGAGATTGCATTGAAGTCCCCTCCTTTTGGAGAGATTCCCTTGCAGCCCTGAGCTTTGTCACTTTCACCACAGGGTTCAGTTAGAAATTGGGGGTAGTAGGCTTGTCAGTTTCACCTGCTGGGGAGTTTACTTGGCAAGCAGAGCAAACAGCTAGTGAGGCTGATCTCAAGCCCTGCAGCTTGCACCCCCAGCATGGGACCTCCAGCGTGCATGTAAACTGCATGGCGGTGTACACATGTACGCAGTGGGATTGGCCCCACCAAGTTTCCCTTTCAGCCCCAGCTCTGTCACTCTCACCAGTGGAGTTTTTTTCCCCACTGGGAGCAGCCTCCTCAATTGTATAGGAAGGAAGAGGAAGAAGGGGAGATTGCTTCACAGACCCCTTCTCATCAGAACATTTCACTTGCAGCCCTGATCTTTGTCAGTTACTTGCCTAAAGGAATTCTATGCAATTCATGTAAAATTCCTTAATACACCCAACTCCATGCAATCTCTCTCTTGACTCTATTCCTTTACTTGGAAGGGGTGTGTGTGTGTGTGTGTGTGTGTGTGTGTGTGTGTGTGTGTGTGTGTGTGTGTGTGTGTGAGGAAACCATGGAAAGGAAACGGAAAGATGGTGAGGGTTCTTGCACTATCATTTCACACTGGTCCCCATCATTTCAGTTACTCCCGGTGTCCTCTCACCCATCATTCCACCCAGATCCCTGTCATTCCAGCTGCTTCTGGTGGCTCCATACCTGTTATTGCACCCAAACCCCCATCATTTCAGCTACTTCTGGTTGCTTCTTATGTGTCATTCCACCCAGCTCCCCGTCATTTCAGCCCCTCCCGGTGTGCCCATCATTCCACCCATCCCTCTGTCATTCCAACCACTCCCTCTGGCCTCTTACATGCCATCCCACCCAGGTCCCATCCCTGCAGCCACTTCTGAAGGCCTCCTACCCTCATTCCATCCTGTCCCTCCAAGTCGGCACTCCCAGTGACCTCCTACCCATTCTTCCACCCAGCCCCTCATCACTCAAGCTCTTCTTTGTGTCCTTCTATGTGTCATTCCACCCAGCCCTGTGTCATTCCTGTCCCTCCCACTGGTCTTGTATCCATCATTCAACCCAGCCCCTTCCCCCACATAATCCTAGATGCTCTAAATGCCTCCTACCGGTCATTCCACCCAGCTCCCCAACCCATCTTTTCATTCCCTCTATGTTTCTTCCTCACTCCCCATCCCCTCCTGGCCTTTTTAGTCCCCCCTCCCCTTTGGCATTTCAGATCTTCCTCCACTCCCTAGATTTCTTAATACTGCTCCCATAATTAAGTCTTCATGAGCAAAAGGTCACATAAGGGAGAAAGTATCATTCTGCCTCCAAAATGCAATGTCTGTAATTTTCTTATTTTTCATGCCAAGTTGCCTGAAATTTGGACAGATTTTACACTGCACTCAAGTGATCCTTCCTACAAAATTTCACAGTGATAGGTAAAATCATCTAAATTTTATAACAATAGGATGTTAATGATTTTAACACAGTCATGCAGTCACCTTAAAACACCTTAACCATGCAGCCCTGTAGCTCTATATTACAGCAGTGGCTGCAAATATAAAGATTCAACTATTTTTTTTCTGCAGCCTCTTTAGGTTTCTCCAAACTGCCCTGTCAATGGACTTCAACAGCATTTACAATCTGACCAAACAGTTATTTGCCCACAGACTAAGGTCACATTCACACCTGATGCCTGGCACTGTTAAAATGATGCGCAGGCAAAGACGCAACATCAGGGAGGAGCGAACCGAGTTGATGTGAACAGGGATCTGCCGCAACTAGCCTCGTGCATGCCAGGGCGCAAAATCCAACCCTGTCATGCACGAGCAAAGTTGTGGCAGAATCTCGTTCAATGTGGCAGAACGCCTTTCGCATGGGTGCTACTGTCAGAATCGAGCTCCTCCCCGCTGCATTTTAACAGCGCCAGGAGTCAGGTGTGAATATGGTAGGTGTCTTATTATTGTGGTGAAAATTACCAGTGTAGCCATGCCCTGGAGACCATGGGTATTTTCAGACGTTACGAGATCACGCTTAACCACAGTGAACCACGCTCAATTCCGCGGCGGGGCCAAAGAGCCCTGAACATCTGTTCGGCACCCGCCAGATGTTCACCACGCTCAATACCCACATGGGGTTAATTTCAACCATGCTTCCCAGGCTCCCCGGGGGAATATCCCGGGAAGCGTGGTCAAAGAGATCCCCACTGGATCCGGGAAGCGTGGTCAAAGAGATCCCCACTGGTCAAAGAGATCCCCACTTTTTGTTGAACCAACAAAAAGTAATGTCTGGATGCCAATCACCCGATGGAACCAAAGGAAGCAATCCCCAGCCGTGGACAATGCACGCAGTGTCGCTGCCAGGCAACCAGCAACAGGAGGAACGCCCCGGGACCTCTGGCACCTGCAGCCCCTCCCCTGACAGGAGCCCAGAGAGCACACACCCCCAGGCCGGGCACGCAGAGTCCGAGGCTGGCATCCTCATCACCCTCAGCCAGTGGTCCATGGGGAAGCACTCCCACACTGAGGGGCTGGCCTTGGAGGGATCCGAGACGGACATTGAGGGTAAGCGGGCGACCTGGAGGGGGGAGGGACCGGGCCCACGGGGCCAAGGGGGGGTGGGGAAGGATGGGCCAGGGCCAGGGCCAGCCCCCCACAGGCAAGGCGGGAGGGGGCCCCTCCTCAGGACACCCAACCACACACCCCTACACCCACAATCCCCCCTCCTCACCTGCAGGCCACAAAACACTCCGGGACCAGACCCAGGTGACC
>QEPC01013607.1:154926-175683 GCA_003113815.1 Sphenodon punctatus
GGTGCTTCTTCGTCGGTGCCTGGGCGCGAATGCCTCAATCGCCCCAGGCACAAGATGGCGGCCGCGAGCTCCGCTCTCGCGAGAGCTCTCTTCGCGCCGCTTTCCTGGTTGCCGTACGCCCCGCCCCTACCTCGTGCCTTCTTCCAGCAAAAGGCAGGGGGGGGGACAACAACCGCCGCCGCCGAGCTGCTCGCCTTCGGGGAGAGCCGGTAGGCAACGGGCATTGTCTTTAATTTGCTCTAGCACTTCCTGGTTCTTCAGGTCAATGGGAAGAACAGGACAGCAATGAGACAGTTTAAGGAAAAATGTAATTTGGTTGGTTTACATCTAAAGGCTAAAATACATATGGTGATGCATTATTGAAACAATAGCAGCAGAAAGTGTTTGCCACAAACACTACAGTTGACCATGAAAAACTATAGTGTGATCCATAAAACATCAGACAGTTCAAAATGGCACCACCAAAATTACAAGTTCTTGTGAGAATTCTTGATTTCCCATGGAAATGGAATGGGGCAGCCAGGAGCTTCTGCAAACATTCTGATGGGTCCCAGCTACTCAGCAGATGGCACTATAGTACCAGTTTAAGAGTTGGTAGAAAACAATTTGCAATCCACAGATCTCATGGAAAACTATGAAGAAGAGAAAAAGTTTTCTCTTTTTAATTCTGTTCACTGTTCAACAGCTTTGATTTCTTACTTTGTAGCACGGTGTGACCAAGGATGGCTCAAGGTTGCTAAACAGAATTTCTCTCTTGGACACTGGCAGCCTTTAAATTGGAAAAGAAAGACAATCCTATTTGCAAACAAGTCACTACATGCTCCAACAACAAACCAGAGTGATGTTGTAGTGCATACCACACTATTGCACCCTAAAAATATACCTGTAATTTAATTAATACTAGTGTTTACAACAGTATGGACATTAGTGGAATAACTGCTTCTGTCACATACCAGCAAAAACCTATCAAAATCTATGCCAGCATGTTCAGGAAACAAAGGGAAAAAGCAAAACAGCACAGTCTGGTCCCAAGTCTTAGGGTGTTTTCAAACATAATGGTGCTGAAGCACCGCCACAGAACCACTGGGTCCAGCGTGGGGTCGGCACCACAGCCAGGATCCAGCCAGGCAGCTGGCCTCTGGAGAAGGTGGGGAGCCAGTCGGATGCAACACCCCTATGCGCACCCAGTGGCCCGCCCCTCCCTGACAGACAGCCATATGGCGGCCAATGAGGCCGGACCATCGCTCCAGACCACGGTGAGTAAAGTGGGCTTTCAAATGTGTATGCTTACCTTACTCCCAGTTGGGAATCCAGTGGGAATCCAGCGCTTTCTAATGTGATGGTGGCCCGCAGAGTAAAAGGTGCTAAAGAGCACTAAAATTGGCCACCATCACGTTTGAAAACACCCTTAATTCCTGATCTTGCACATGCCGTATTGATGCAAGCCACACTTATTACTCAGGTAATTCTACTGAAATCCACAACACAACACAACTAAAGTCAATGGGTGTCTTTAGATGGACCAAACCCAGACCTGCTCTGGGGGTGGCCAGCTCTGTATTCCCCGCATGAAGACCCACCAGCATCAGGTTTACATGGACCTGGCAGTTGCCGTGGCCTGCATTCCACCTGTGTGGTGCCCCCTCCCCTGCACCATAGAGCTGTGGGCAGATAAGCTGCCACTCTAGGCTGCTGCCTACAGCTGTATGGCATCGCCAGGGCAACCCCCAGCCTGAGTCAGAGCTGCAGCAGCCCATCTGCAGAGTAGACAGACTACTACTCTGATGCTGGTTGTTGCTCTAGCTTTGGGTGGCCCACTCTGCTTGCAGTGCTCCAGGATGTTCCGGAGCACTGCAAGCAGAGCTGTCCTGGAGCAGGAGGTGCTTGCTCTGCTCTGGCAGCTTTCACACCTTATAAAATGGGCTATTATAATAACTGGAGATAATACCAGGTAAACGAGGAATAGTGCATTCACACATTACAAAACTCCAGCAATTATAATACCCAGTATAATCTCAAGCAATTATAATACCCTCTTTTGTTATGTGTGAAAGCAGTCACACCCAGGCAGCTCGTCCTGAAATGATCGGCCCATCCAGGGGTGAGGTGGAGCAGAGGCGTGGGTGCTTTACCATGTAAAAGCACCCAATGTGAGTTTAACACGTCCTTGAACAACAGTGATTTAAAGTAAAAATAAATAAATAACAAAAGTATTCTGGAATCCACAAACTACAGGAATAGTTTGTTCTGGAGGCTTTAAAGAATCCAAATGACCACAAATATAATTTCAAACTCCACACCAGAAGCTTGGAGGGGTATTTTTCAGTATCCTTGGTTGTATTTAAAAGACGTAAGCAGTAGTAGGAACACTTTTCCTTGCCTGCTTAATTCTCCCAGTTGTACTATAAAATATGAATCAATCTGAAATAACTGGTGCATAGGTTGTCATCCCCAGTTCTCTGTGTTTTCATAATTAGCATTTGGGGTCCTAAAATGGGTGCCCACTGCCTACAATCAAAAATGTTGATTTTAGCACATAAATGGGAATGGGTGCAAAGAGGAAATGAGAACCCAAGTTTGAAAATGAGGGCTGCATTGTGAATTTCAACAATGTGTGAAAAAAATAACTACTTTTCTGTATTGCTTTACTTATACTATAGTTAGATCTGTGTCACTGTCATGGGGATTGTAAAGAAAATGCCAATCAAACTAAAGTAACCATTAGACTTAAGCCTAAAACATACATGAGTTGTTTTATTACCTAAATGTAGTAGCTGAAACTAAGCCAGATAAGATTTTTTTTTTTTAAAGTGCTCTTTGTTTTAGGGGAACACCTAAGAGTTTGGAGAATCCTGTAACTTCCTTCAGCCTGGGTATTTGCACAGCTATTGTCAAACTAGGTACACAACCTCTCTCAACCTGTCTCTTCATCAAAAAAAAGAAAAAGAATTCTCCCACAGATTCCAATATCATTTCTACGCTGATGACACCCAACTCTATCTTTCTACCCCCTCTCTCTCCTCTTCTGTCCGCTCATGCCTTGTCAACTGCCTCTCTGATATCTCCGCCTGGATGTCCCGACGTCAACTCAAGCTCAACATGGCCAAGACCGAACTCCTCATTTTTCCTCCCTCCTCTTCCTCTCCCTCTAACCTGCCCATCTGCATCGATGGAGTCACCATCCATCCTGTTCTCCAAGCCCGTAGCTTGGGCTTCATCTTTGACACGCACCTCTCTTTTAAACCTTACATTGACTCTGTTGCCAAATCCTGCCGATTCGCCCTCCATAACATTGCTCGGATCCGCCCCTTTCTCTCTACCTCCTCGGCCAAAACCCTTGTTCATGCCATGGTTATCTCTCGCCTCGATTACTGCAACCTCCTCCTTGCTGGCCTCCCTCGCTCTCACCTGTCCCCCCCTTATCGCAATCCAAAACTCCGCTGTCAAGGTCATTCACTCTGCCTGTCGCCTCGACCATGTGCAGCCTCTGCTCTTCTCTCTTCACTGGCTCTCGCTTCCTAAACGTATCCTGTTTAAACTCCTGGTATTCACGTTCAAAACACTCCACGACCAAGCTCCCCCTTACCTCTCGGACCTAATCTCCCTACGGACTCCTGCACGCGCTCTCCACTCTTCCTCTGTCCCCTCCCTCACTCTCCCTCGTTTCTCCTGCTCACTTAACCGCCTTCGACCCTTTTCCCTCGCTGCCCCCCATGCCTGGAACTCCCTCCCTACCCACATCCACCTTGCCCCCTCCCTTCGCTTCTTCAAATCCCTCCTCAAGACACACTTTTTCATCGTCGCCTTTCCCAATGCCTGCTAGTCATTCCCCATATACTTACTGTCTTCCCTCCTCTGCAGACTGCTGCAACCAACCTGATTGTAACCAAGCCAAACACACGCACCTGAGACTTTGCATCCACTTGAATGTTTGTTTGTCTTCTCCCGTCTCTCCCACTGTCCCCTCTCCCTGTCTCCCCCTCCTTGTCTTTTAGACTGTAAGCCACAGGCAGGAACTGCATCCATTTCTATGTTCTGTACGGCGCCAAGTACATGACTGGCGCTATATAAATGTTTATAATAATAATAATAATAATAATACATTAATTAATTAATTAATTACCTAATGGGGATTTTGTGAGTCTTAGTATATTTCTTTAAAAAACTGGACAAAAGATGCAACAAAAATCCTCTTCCAGTATTTCTGAAGGAGTTAAGATTGCTACATACATACCTGGCACAAACAGCAAGGAAATTTAGTTAAACCACTCACAGCACATACCCTGTGTGTTCCTCCAGGTGTAGGAAAACACCTTACCATTAAATACAAGTTCAGTTCACAATAAAGATTCTAGGATCAAAAAACCTTTGGTTTAAGAGAAGAGTTAAGGCTCTTACAAATTCACTCGTGTTCCAGAAAGCATGTAAATTGTAAGTTAAGGCTCCCACCTTAACTTGCCCATCATGTAAGCAGTAAAGACATTGTACAGTCTCACATAATGGGTGCTTTTAAATGGACGTGTGGACACCCTGCTTGCACTGCACCCCATGTCCACCTGCTTCCAGGCATGCCTGGGTCCACATTAAAAAGACCCAGCGGGTTCCCCTGTCCAGAATCTACCTGCCTGGCACCCGCTGCACAAACACCAGAGGGTTGCGGGCAATCGCACAGTGCTCTAGGCTGGTGCCTGCAACTGTATAATATTGTCGTGGCAAATGCCAGCTGGGAGTGGTGCTGCAGAATGGGTCTGCACCCCAGTTTTGGTGGGGCCACTCCGCTGCCAGTGTTCCAGGATGTTCCAGAGCACCGCAAGCAGGGCTGCCCCTGCTTTGCTTCAGCATCTGGTGGGTTGCCTTCAGATGGAACAGCCAGCCTGGAGGTAAAGCGGGCTGGCACGACTTCCCCCGGAGCTGCTGTCCATCTGCTTACACCCATGTTGCTTGCTTACACTTAGGCTCCTTGCACCCACACTTTGCCTTGGTCTTTCAGCCCCAATCTTCTTTCTTTGTAGGCTGAGAGCAACACCGACATGGGAAAGCTTCCTGCTTTCCCTATATGCTTTCATTTGGGTTTGGGAGAATGGGACACCTGAGTATATGGGGAGGGGGGGGATATGGTTAAGGGATGTGGGAAGTGTACAGGGAGACAAGACTGGGTGTAGCTAGGCAATGGGAGAAGTGTATGCATGGGGATGAGGCAGCCATGTCTGGGGAATGTTTATGTGGGACAAGGCTGACAAAATGGGTGATGTGTATGCATGGACAAGGCTGGGGGGCAGGCAGGGGTGGGGGGAGGTGTCTGTATTGGTAACAGGCAGACAAGTGCTGGGAGGAGTGTATATGGGTGGGGGAGGGGGACAACCCTGAGAGATGGATGATGTATCCATGGACAAGGCTGGGGGTGGAGGGAGCAGTGTTTGTCTGGGGAGAGTACCTAGGTGCTGGAGTGGGGGGGAGTATATATTGGGAAAGAAGGTTGAGAGATGGGTTCTTCTGGCAGTGGAGCTTTGTAGCTTTTATGCAGTCAAGGTAGCTTGATACCCTTATGAGGGCTGTACCTGAGGGGAAAGCAGATGGCAACCCTTTCTCAGTCGAGAGCCACAGCTCACAGCCAGCCAAATCCCTTTCCAATACAGTATAGTACTCCAATGCATTATATACTAGAGCAAATATATTTTGCCCTTAATCACCCATGTAGTAAGCAGATGCACTTGAGCAGCTGCCTGAGAGGGGA
The DNA here is from genome assembly GCA_003113815.1 of Sphenodon punctatus. NCBI lineage: Eukaryota > Metazoa > Chordata > Lepidosauria > Sphenodontia > Sphenodontidae > Sphenodon > Sphenodon punctatus. The sequence continues at coordinate 160,661 of QEPC01013607.1, forward strand.
GTTATAAATGAAGGAGAAATTTTGGCTACAGTGGAGACTGGGAGCAAGTCCATAATACAGGGGCAAGGAGGAGCTTGCTATCCCTGGATTCAGTGTCACCCCCAACCTGCAGAGAAAGAGGATTATGGCTGAAAGAGCAAAGCAAAGTGTGGGTGCATGGAGCCTAAGTTGCAAGTGAGAAGAATATGTGAGACTGGTCCAATGTCTTTACTGCTTTACATGGTGCGTACTGGAGTACAAGTGAATTTGTAAGAGCTTTAACTCTTCTCTTAAACCATAGGTTTTTTGATCCTAGAATTCCCCTGTTTTTGAAAGAGGAATGCACTAATTTCCCTCTCCACCAGTACTACCAACCTTAGGGCCTTTTCACAGGCCGTTCTCCCCTCCCCCCCGCACCGCACGTGTGTGGTGGGGAGGTGTCCGTGCAAACACCGACGATGCTTCCACATGCCACCCATCTCCACCCACCACCTATGCATGCAGCAATGGACTTCAATGCCAGTTGCTCTATGAATGAAGATGGGTGGAGGTTGTTGGAGATGGGTGTGCACCTGTGGGAACGGGTGCACACCCACCTCCACCCACCGTGGGCACACACCCATCCCACCACCCACCATGGCCCATTTGAAAAGGGCCTTAGTTTCACTTCTAGGCACCCAGTGAGTTTTCCTTTCACTGGGAAACACTGACCACATTGCGCCTCCCCCTCCACTGCCTTTAACATTGTGTGTGTGTTTTCCAAGCCCCTTCCTCAGGAAGCGATGTGTTGGGTATCTTTTCAAGAGCCTTCAGGAAGCTCAAATGGGTAGATTCTCTTTCAGCACCCACCTCCAGCCAGCAAATTAGACTTTCTTCCTCCATAGTGAGTGTACCCCAGCTTTGTACATTGTACTACACTTTTCCTAGCTTCCCCTTTCCCAAGAGAGCACACAGCCAGGGAATGATCAATCTCTGCTCTACTTGGTGCCAGTCATTTTCCATCATTCTTTGTCAATTTCTGGCATTTTTACATCACTTTCCCCACACTTTTACTTGCTTTTACATCATATACTTTTCAAAAAACATACACAAGGAGTACGTACAAATTATGTACGTACTGTGTACTACTTAAGTTTCAAGTCTATCCCTGCTCTTTAATTGTATGAGCAAAAGAAAATAAATATGGCACACAAGCTTCCCCTAGCTGTTCTCCTGCACACTGTTAAGACTCGACTTGGCTTCTGCTCCCCTGCCCCGTATTGGGGCCCTTAACCCTCCAGATAGCAACCACCTTTCCACCCCTTCCCTGATGATTCTTGCCCCGTCTTCCAGATGTGTGCTTCTAACATCCACTTCTCCTTCGAGTAGCTCTATAATTCTCACTCTTGGGTTATCACGAGACTTGAGACATAATTCAGTGTTCACAGGGAAATGCACATAAAACGTATGTATGTTAGTTGTACGTATAATCCTTAGGGGGAGATGTACAGATGTACAGTATGTAATGTATATTTGTTGTATGTATAATCCACGACCATCATAATGTAAAAACCTCATTCAGCCTATTAGATAACATGGGTACTTCAAATCACCATAACTAAAAACAACTACACAATGGATTTTCAAAATCTTAACTCAAGAACAAACTAGAATCCACACTTGAATTTTCTGACACCTCTGTACCTCCAGACAGATAACTTAAAACAAACTTTCCTGTGTGAACAAAAAACATCAGAAATGGTAGAAAGAACAGTTCTTCTTCAAAAGTTCAAAGTCCTATAACTCAGCTATTTCTAATCATACCTATCTGAAATGTAGATAGTGTCTACAGCCTTTTCTATAAGAGCCACGCTGTGGGGGGACCGGTGTGTGCCATGGCAGCATGGGCTGTGTGAGGGGCAGTGCACATGGGTGCACACTGATCCCGCTTGCATCCCCACTCACAGAGCAATCACTGTTTTGGTGAATTGCTCTGTGAGTGGGTGATGGATGGAGGTGGGTGGAGGTGCGTGGGTCACATTAGTGCGTACGTGCCGACACTCACCTGCTGCTGCATTCACACAGGAAGCACCTGCTCATGCCCACACAGCAAATCTGTGTGGGCATAAGTGGGTGTGTCTCATATAAAAAAGGCCTACCTTTCATCTAATCAATCCTCCCTACAATTTATTGCATTGATAGAGTAAATCATCTCAATTTTATAATGGTAGAATGTTTTTGATTTTAATGGATAGTGCAACCTGCCTTAATTATAGAGCCACTCCTCTGGCTTTATAATATAACCTTAATGGAAGATATAAGCTGCAACCTTAATTTTGCTCTCATTGCACATACCTTTCTATTATTTTTCCACATCACTATTAGTTTTGGATGTTCTGTGCATTAGTTCAATGTGTAGGTGAAAGGAACATAGCTAATAAAGGACTGTATGCAGAAAGGTGGTAGGTAAGTGGTTATTGTTAGCCATAGGCCAGAAAGGTGATAGAAGGCTGAAATTATTGAGGGAAGTAAAGTTAAATTTGCAATGTACAGTCTATGATCCTTTTCCCAGAGACACTCTAACACTGATAAAATGGGCGTTACATTTTATTATACATTTTGCAGTGCACTCATAATGCACACCCGCAGCCCTGCAACATGTATAATAAAATGTAACATCCATTGTATTAGTGGTAGAGTTTCTGTGTGAAAAAGGCCTATGGCAGTGATTCCCAAACTCTTTAACTCAGAGGACCAGCAAAACCTTAAAGTGTATGGAGCTGGACCAATGAAGAAAGAAGGAAAAATTAGAGGGAATCAGAAATGTCAGTAGCAGTGTTGTGAAGGGAGAGATGGGCACCAGGAAACAACCGGCCTTTGTGCTGTCTGTAGAGTCCTGACTGGATAGAGATTATTAGGAAGAAGTCCCACTCAAATTTCTGCATCCATCTCTGTTCCTATTGGAAGACAGAACTGCTGATTGGAATTAAAAGGCCCAGGAGAAAGAGGAAGCACATGTGCAATTGTAGCCATGAACTGGTCCTGTCAAGATTGGGGTGGGGACTCTCCTGGCACAGTAAGGTTGGAATCCCAAATGGTAGGAGGCCTATCTTCCGGCAGAACACCATGACATCATGGTGTTCCATGGGGAAGAGCAGAGCCATGTTAAAAAGGGGCAAAGCTATGGTGTTTTCCAATGTTCTTTCCCCCCCGCCCCGAGTGCCATGATGTCACAGTGCTCATGGGAAGTAGAACCACCTGCACACATTGGGCCCAGGCTCAGCAGAGCCTGACTTCTTTGAGTCCAAATATGGAACTTGAGCATGGCCCTAGCTGTGGCTGTGTGCACTATCCCAGATTGCTGCATATCAGTGCCAGTCCCCAGTCCAGCAATTGAGGAGAACTGGTTTATAGTGTTCACTGACAGTAGCAGTGATGGTTGGCTGTGTGCCTTTAGCCAGAAGAAAGGTATGTGTGTTAGGAGGTTTAACATTTCGATTAGTTTTCTTTTGCATGTGCCCAGTATATTGTGTGTAATAAGGTGTAGTGGCTTCACAATGTAGATTTCAAATGCTTGAAAGGAAGCCAAAGAAAAACTACATATAAAATTCAAAGAGCATAAAAATTGATGAATGTAATATATCAAATTGTCACTTACTTTTTGTGAAAATGAGGAATTTACACTCCATTTTAGAGTTCAATACTAAGTACTGAGTTGCTACTAGAAATCTCCAGCGTATTACCTTGTAATGGTTTTCAAGCTGGAACTGCCAGAGTTTGATTCTTTTTCTTACACTCTTCAGCATACAGGGCATTAAATGAAAAATACGAAGGGCCTTCCCCAAGGGGATCATATAAACACCAAGTAATAGATGGTCCAGACAGATACCCAAGAGCCATCGTATCCAGCCTTGACAAGTATTGGAACAATTCACCATGAGTGATAAATTGAAAGCAATAGGAAAAAATGTGGCAAATCATTTCAGGACCGCTCAAGAGAGGTGCCAAGTCTTTCTAAATTATCAAATAAGATATAATGTGATCCTCCATGTCACAAATCACTAAAAGATCCAACAACAGTAAAAAGAATGTCACTCTGTCGGCATCCTGGGGAAAATCAGATAACAGAAACCTCCCAAGGACAACAAAAAACACTGAAAACTTTGCAGAGATTCTTTGAACTGAGGTTGGGCTGACAGCAGCACTGGTAAGCCTGCTTTCAAGAACTTTGTCCAAAGAGACAACAATAATAGGTAGAAACAGTCCAATAGTCTGGAAAAATTAATTGCTAATAGAGAAAATGTATTATTGAATGATTGCCGTCTCCATGGGTGGAAAAAGAAGAGAAACCAAACCAAGTTATAGCTCTACCCACAGGAAAATAGGAGGACTTCTTAGTAAGAAAAGTAAATCAAGAGAAGGGTTAGGTATTCATGGACCACTAGTGCTGAATCAAACAATCCCAGTGAAGGCTGTTTCCGTCAGAAACAGACCATTTGCCTGAGCTCACATGATGAGGAAACTTACCAGCCTTTTCCCTATTTTTGCTAGGTCCTGTTTGGTAATTGCGATTGTTTGGCATATCTGGTAATTCTTCCTAGGCAGGAAAAGCCATGAACCACTTAACTTTCCTTACATACTGTGTTTATGTTTGTTTGTGTACAATCGCAGGTTCACCATGTAACTTTCATCATTTCCCTTATTGGTCTTTGTTTTGGCTCCTTGTAAAGTTTGTTTCGATTGTTATTTCAAGGGCTAGCCATGGTTTTCTGCATTGATGCTGGAAACTTTCATAAACTGCTGGAAATTGACAATAATATCAGAAACTAACTGGCGGAAAATACAGAAAATTACTAAAAATTACTGAAAATACTGACAATTACTGAAATTACAGAAAAATGGCAGACAATCACAGATGTCAGCCTCAACAACAGTGGAATTCAGTGGAGGATAGTGAGGAAATACCGACAATCAGTCACAAGCACTCCCAAAAGGTAGGCATTTCCTGATGGTATGGGAACAGTTATTCTTGCCTCAGCTCTATGGACCACAACTCCTGAGCCACCTGAGATCACAAAAGATTTCAAGCATTAGTCAAGAGTCTGTCCAAAGCCCTTAACCTGAAGTCTGAGCCTATTTAGCAAGAGGACAAAGACCCTGAGTATAAAATCCTGGATGGGCAGCTGCAGTCCAAATTAGCATTGCCCCTCCTTCCTAAACTGTCAAAAGCGTCTGAGGAGCTATGGAAGGCACTAGCAGCAGTACACCACATAGTACCTTCTGAGAGCTCTCTCTACTTGTTCCGTCTTCAATCCTCGATGATGTTAGTCAAGCATCCACCACCAAACTTCCTTATAGTGGCTACTTCAATGGAAAAACTTCAGAAAACCACTCAAGAATCGTCACCAGCAGACAGGGAAGATAGGTGTGTAGACATTTTTAGATGAAAGAACTTTGCCTCCTCCACCATGGCCTCATCCACCTTGCCCGTTGCTTTGACCACATTCAGCCCCTCCTCTCCACCCTACACTGGCTCCCTCTAAATGAACACATTCAGCACAAGGTCCTCGTCTTCACCTTCAAGGCTCTTCATGACCTTGCTCCCCCATATCTCTCCACTCTTGTATCCCACCACATTCCTGCTCGGGAGCTTTGCTCCTCCTCTGTCCCCACCCTCATCTGCTTGCGACTCCCCTACTCCTCTAAACGTCTTTGCCCCTTCTCTCTTGCTGCTCCCCAGGTCTGGAACTCCCTTCCTGAATAGATTCATTCTGCTCCCTCCCCCCCAAATTTCAAATCCCTCCAGAAAACCGACCTCTTTCCATCAGGCTTTCCCTGGCTCAGCATGAGTGAAATTGCATCCTCCTCCTCCTCCCTCCCTCAGCATCTCTTCCCTGTAACTGAGTGAAGCACATGCACCTGCATCTTCTCAAACTCATGACTGTATCCTTGTCTCTCCTGATGTTCACCTCTCCTTTGTCTCCCCCTTCCTTGTCTCGTTGATTGTAAGCCCTTTGAGGTAGAGACCTGTCTGTAACTACTGACTGTACAGTGCCAGGTACACTGTTGGAGCTATATAAATACTTTTATTTCTAAAGAGGCATCTCTGATTCATCATATATTTAATGAGCATTATTTTACTTTCTTATTTATTTGACCTGTATTTAAGTACAAACCAGATGCGTGCTTGGTGTCCTGTTTTGCTTTCCAGTTTTAAATTCTGCTTTGTTTTCTTGGTGGACACCTATATTCCTGCTCCAGGTCATGACTGCAGATAGACATAGGGTAATTTCAGATGTACTGGGCCTGGAGGCCCAACACGCTGAACCCTGGATCGGCACCCTTCTCGGATCCTGGTCAGTGATGAAGCTGGCTGTCCCTTAGACATGCTGGCTTCCATCACGCTGGGGAATCTCAGAGGGGGCGGGGCTGTGCGGCATAACGTGCAACCGCATGGCCCCACCCCCACGCTCCCCTGGATGCCTGCCCTCGGGAAGACAGGCAGGTGCAGCAGCCAATGCGGCCGCTGTGACCAATCCTGTTCCACGGTCAGGGCCATGATAGGCCAAGGTAACAGATGTTACTTTTGGCCCATTACAGATTGTGGTCCCCAGAACCGTGGTTAGCTTTGACCCCCCCCGCCAGAGATTCACTGTGGTGAACATCTGGCGGGGCTCAAAAAGATGTGCACTGGATTATAGTCACCACCCTGAATCCACTGTGATTCAGGGTGGTTGACTGTGATCTCATCACGTCTGAAATTACCCATAGTCAAGTATCAACTGGCCATTTTAACCAGCATGATGAACGTCTCCCTAAAATGCACACCACTTCTGCTTTGAACCAATCTCACCTAAGCAACTGTCCCTGCTTTGCCTCATCATCTCTCTAACTGGCTTGCAGCTGCCGCTGCCCTCTACTTCTTCTGCAGTGCATGATCCTCAATTTTAAGGCCTCCTTAAACCACCCCTCATCTGTTTGTCTTACAGGGTGTTAAAAAGTATTATGCTGACTGGTCGAGTAGGGCCTCCTTTGTCCCAGCTGAGCCAGCGTCCCGGTGGTACATTTGTTCTGGGCCCGCCAGATGTAGGCCCCCAGCAGGGGTACTGGCCAGGCCGGAAATGTGGGCCTGTAATGAAGCGGGCCCACAGACTGGGCCCAGCAGCCACTCAGCTGGACCAGAGCGGGTGGAATCAGGTGGGAAAGTCTGTTCTCGGCCCCATTCTGGCCCAGCATCAGGGGTCGCCATGGCTGGGTGCTTGCCACAACGTGGGGGTGGAACCAACTAGCCGTGTGGTGCTCCCTGTCCTCCTCCCCCGGATGGGTCAGGCCACAGGGATGTCTGTCCCTGCCGGCTGAGCTGCCCCGGCCAGGGGTAGCCCTCCCCCACCCCAGGCAGGATGACAGCTGCCTGTAATGTCTGTGAGTACCCACAGTGTGGATGGCAATTAATCTTCTGTTGTCAGATATTCTATGGTTTCAGCGTTCCCTTGATTTCCTTCTTTTCCTGGAAAGTTTCCAAAGAAATTTCTGCTTTACAACCATGTGTAGAAAACCAGGTTATCAAACTTTGAAATTGTTTTGTAACACAATGTATTTTTGTACCAGGCGTATAATTCCCCAATTTACTGTAGATCTCCAGCATATTTGTCTGTAGCTATGTTCAAGAAAAAATGATTTTTTCAACTATACAGTACGCAGTACAAAAATGTGTTCCCGTCTGACGCATTTAATTTCTCCTGCTGGAGGTATTTTTCAGTTGTCCACAGAACATGGCCCCTTTGTCTCAAATGGCTAGAACTAGTCCTTCCATAGTCAAACAACAATTCAAGTTACATTTCCTTGCATTGTTTTAATGGAAAATTGCATTTCAGTGGGTAGCCAAGATATGTTTATTTCAATGTGGGAACTTCCACATCAAAATTTCTCCTATTGCATAGCTGTCTTGATGATCCCCTTTGATGTACCATGTACCTACATGTAGGGATAACATTGCAGCCCCCTCATATACCTAATGTTGGGCTGTTGTTGGAAGTGACGTGGGGTCCGTGGTAACAATCCCAAACCCCAGCGGCGCTGGTGCATGGTTTGTGCATGCGCTGCCGGTGCCGCATGGTTTGCATGTGCGCTGCAGGCCTTGTGCTGGAGGTGCATGTGAGTTGCATCTGCATACATATGCATGCGCCGCGTGTGCAGTGCATGCCAGTTTGTGGGGCTTGTTACCAGCTCCACCATGCCTAGCTCCTCCTGAGAGTTACCACCTGTCTTTTCCAATCAGCCCCAGGTCAACCAGGGCTTTCCCTGTGAGAATGGTTAGCCAGTCAATCTAGGGCTAGAAGGATAATAGAAAGTCCAATGAGAGAAGGGGAGGGAGAGAGATTTAAACCCCCATACTGGCTAAACATGGCAAATACTCATTAGAACAGCTTAAGAGTGTCAAACTGCAGATGTTATTGCTGGACATAGGAAATCCCCTTCACCATGCATCTCTTTGGCATGACAATTGGAGTTGGTGGACTATAGGTGTGTTCCTGGGGGGGGGAGGGGAGTGGAGAGACTTTGGACTGGCGCACTCCCACCCTCCAGTACTAGAAGCCTCAGCCAACTGCAGGGGGAAGAGGGTGTGTTGCTGGGGGGTGGGGCGGGGGGGGCATTGAGTACCTAGCTGGCACCATCTGGGATAGTAGAGGCCCAGATGCCTCATCCATCCAGGTTTACGTAATGCACATGAGGTTGGCGGCTCCATCCTGAATAAGATCATAGATGGTAGATGTCTTATTAGTCACCAACCTCATATTGAGAAGTACCAGTGTCGGATAAGGGCTCTACTGACTGGAACCCCCAAAAAGGGGGGGAGCGGAACACAGGAACCAACACCAAGTGTTTCTTCTGATATTCCTGACAGACCATCCTCCTCCCCAGCATACCTCACCATGCCGACATGACCCCAATAGCTTCCCCCTCCCCCTTCCAAAGAGGTTCCCCCCAGCACCCAATTATCAATTCTCACCCCCACGGCCCCCCAAGATGACACCACTCAAAGGGTCCACAAGGACCCAGGGAGGTGGGTGGCCAGAGAGGGCCTCCTGAGCCCAGCACCCTAGAGGCAGAGCGGTAAAAGCGGCAGGTAGAGGAAACCTCTCCCACCCACCCCATATCCATACCCCCTTCACAGGGATTTGGGCCGTACAGCAAGTTTGACTAGAGTTCAAAAGCAATTGGACCCAAAATAAGATGCATGCTTGTTTATTTTCTACTGATATACTGCTTACACTAATTAAGCTTATTTTCTTTCAGAATCTAATAGAACCTTGCTGCTTTTGGTTGGTGGGTTCATGGAGGAGCCTTCAAACTATCCACCAGCATGGTTAGTAATATTACTGAGACAGTGGGATGAAAACTGACTTACTCTTGGGATGCTTAATATGTCAAGGGTGCCAGATCTTAATTCAATAGACCCAATAGGATGACCAAAGAGTGAGGTCTCTGGAACTGAAGCTAGATAAACCCCACACTGTCATCCAGACACCTGGGGCTTATTTACACGTGCAGCAGTTATCTGGATTTTTTTTTAAAATAGTTTTTCTCTAGTTCGCTGTTAACAATGCTGGTTGCATTCACATGCATGCAATACCGTTGTTTCCCACAGCAAAATAATGCATTCAGACCTTCTTGAAGTGCACGTTTACCCGCCTGTTCAGTGCGGTTCAATTACAGGAAATTACAGCATGGCTGGGTAGCAGGCTGCAGCCAGCTTCTCCCCCAATAAGTTCTTCTACCTCCCCTTCCTGGCTTCGGACCCCATTCCTCACCTGCCTCTGCCTCTGCCTCCTAGTAGTGCTTCAGCAGCAGCAGCAGCAGCAGCAGCGGGGACACCTGACCTATCGGGAGATAACGCTGTTTGTTTACAAACAACTCCTCCCCATGTGATCACGCACATGGGGAGGAGTTGTTTGTAAACAAACAGCGTTATCTCCCAGTCCGATTGGTGTCCCCACTGTGCTGCTGCATCCCGTAGGGGCAGGAGTAAAACATCGCACTTGAAAGCAAAGTTTCCTTCACATGCAGGAAATATTTCGTACCAGTTAATACCGAATATAATGTCGCTTTCACACTGCTGTAAAGAGTGGATTTATTTCAATTGGACAGCATAAAGGTAGGTTTAACTAGCTTTGAACTGCAGATTACTTAGATGCGATGTTGATGACAATATTTCAAATTAGGGACTTTAGACATGCAAGATGCATTCGAATTTTGTAAAATTCAGACACAAACTGAAGATCTGAAGATGCCACCCTAGTTTTAAACATGGTCTTGAGTAGTAGCAGCATTTATCTTCCTCCCATGGTATTAGGGTTTGGTTTGGCATCCCAATATCCATGGCACTCATAGATTATGGAAGAGTGACATGGAATTAAGCCATTATTAATGTCAAAAATAGGTTAGTGGCCAAACTTCCTAGTAATTCTGAAAATGTAGGGTTCAATTCTTTACATTTATGTTTGTACAAAGTGTCAGACAGTGGAGTCCCATTCGCTTCATGGGACTCATTTCAATGCCATGGGCTATTGTTGGTGCTAAAAGGCTTCAGAAGCATGTACTTTCTAGAAAATTGTCAAAGACAACCCCCATCTTCTTTGGGATGCTTTGCAAACTATTTAACTTTACAAATAACTTTCTTGCATTAGAAGTCTTAACAGTCAAATATTTCAGCTATACATAATGGTTTCCAGCTCTATTAAGAGCTATTGTTTCTTAATTACATATGTAGTAAATCATTTCTGTGCCTACTGCATTTTAACTTTCCACTCCAGTGCTTACTGGCTCTAGCTGTCATTTCAATATTTATTATAAGAAATGCACACTCTCACACAGCACAAATGCTACTGGCTCTGTTCTTATGGTTCTACTGAGGTGCTAACTTGTCGGCTCCAGATGAGTAATAATTAAGAGGAAATCTTCACAATTAATGTTGACTTTCTGCTCACAGAACATGCAAGATCAGCTTGCAATTTCTTTGGGTTTAATCAAAATTCAAACCTTTTTAATTAACAGATTAATCAAAAACAGTTCAGTGAGATAATCAGAAATGGCTATTTGATTTGTATTGGCTAGCTGTGAACTGCTCCCTAAATCACATGTTATTGTTTCTGTTCCCTGATTAGATGACTTGTCCTTCTAATCAGGAAGAAGGACTAAAAATGATACAGAGGCTCTGACTCGGAGAGAGCTAGCAATAAAGAAAGATGAAGCTGTGGAAAATGCTGTTGTAGACAAACCTTTGTCTTGACTAATAAGACTGGCAGGGCATAATTGGCCTTGTTCTTATTTCTGATAAAATGGTCCCTATATAATAACTTTAAAGGGAATGGTGAGTTAGCTGGGAAAGAAAACTGGCCTTCCATCAAAGCATCAAGTACTTCCTGCTGCCACCGACAGCCTCAAGATATCTTACTGGGGTGTTTTCAGATGAGATGCTACCCTGCATGGCCACCCAGGAGCAACAGATCTGACTGCCATTCTGAAGGTGAAGTGGCCAGATGCATGCTCCCGTGAGCCACAGTGCACCCACTCATGGCTACACATGGAGCCATGCCCGGAAATCCGGAGTGCTTTGTGTAGGGCCAGCCTAATGTAAGGTAGCCACTTCCATAGCCATGGTAGCCACACTGGGAGCTGCCTGTTTGAATCTCTCCCCATGCACTCCACTTGCATGGGTGCCACAGACTCTGTGCCCCCTCTCCCCACATTGGCTTGCTCATTTGAAAACACCCAGGATGGATGAGGAGTTTAACCCTGTTGTCGTGAAACCTCAAACTATGACCCATGTAGGTAGGAGAATCAGGGCCAGCCTTACCGCGGGGTGGCCGCCCAGGGCCCCACGCTTGTGGGGGGCCTGTGGTTCAGGGGGGTGTAGAATTTTTTTTTAAAAAAAGAATGTTTGGGTTTTTTTGTTTTTTAAAAAAGTTGGGGGGGGGACTCGGGTTGGTGCGACGCCGCACTGCACTGGTAGGCAGAAGCGGCACAATACCCCCCCCCCCAGAACACCCACCCACAGCTGAGGTGAGGCCCCACCTCCTCCTCTTTCCTCCTCGCAGTGCTGCCTGGCCCCTCCTTTTACCCAAATACTGAAAAAGCAGGCCACAGCAGGCTACAATGTTTGTTATGGCCTGCTGCACCCCAGCCCGGATCAGAAGCACCATGGTCAGCCACCATGGCTGCCTGCCATGGTGAGGGGGGTGGGGTGCTGGGCGAGGGTTTAGGAGGTAGCATTGTTTGCCGTTTTGCTGTTTACTTGTACGTTTTAGCACTCTTGCCACCAATCCAACAGCATTTGCTGTCCGTTTTTGACAATTTCCAACATTTGCAATAGTTTCCAATATAGCGACATTTTGGACAATTAACACATTTCTGACATTTGCACTTTCCTTCCTATTCTCCTGCACTTTCCTTTATTTTCCTATATGCCTGCACTTTCCTTTACTTGCCTATATTACCTTCCTACTGCACTTTCCTATACTTTCCTATACTATCTTCCTACTGCACTGTCCTATACTTTCTGACACTTTCTGACAAACATCGGAGCAAAGTATTGATTTGACTAGGTATGCCACCTTGGGGAAATGGCAACAGAAGTGCGGTTTCCAAAGGAATAGTCAAAACCTGCAACTGTTGGGGCTGGCTGGCCACACATTTGTGCAGCTCCCCAGCATCCACACCAACACATTTGTTGGCTGGCTGGACCTCGTTAGGATCATGTTGCTGATGGGTTCCAAACCCTGGTCAGGTCATGAAAGCGGCATTCCGCCGTCGCTTCTGTTAACATGATACATCAATATTGTTGCCATTCTCCTCAGACTTCGGTTATTGTCATACATAAACAGACAATGTCCACAGCTATGCTTATCTCATTTTTATAATGCTAATCAGATCTGGATAATATTTTAGTATTTTTCATATAAATAACTATTTTTTCATTTTAAAATGTATAAGTGTAAGTCACCCTGGGCTGCCTGGAGTAGGAGGGACGGGGTACAAAATGGTTTAAAATAAATAAATAAATAAATAAATAAAATAGAAATATTTCCCCCCTTTTTCACTATTTCTAAAAACTAATTTTAAAATTAAATTTGGTTTTAAAAAGTCAAAAATATCACCGTTTGATAAATTTCATTTTATAAAAACTTAAAAGGTTTTTAGGTTTTAATTAACTTTGGTTGCCAGAAATAATAAAAAAAGAAGATATCTGAAAACTCTGATGAAAAACAAATTCAGTAGGAACTGAAATGTTTTGCATACATTTTCATTTGTGGTGGCGGGAGAAACAGTGGGGGATTTCAGACGTGACGGGGCACTAGTTGCCCCGGCATGGAATCACTGTGGGGATTCCCCACCGGGATCACACCGGCACGTCCAACAGACGTGACGGCTGATCCTGGTGGGGAATCGGGGAGCGGGCGGGGCCACGTGGCGCAACGTGTGGCCGCATGACCCCGCCCCCCCACTCCCTCGCCGCCCGCTCTCTGGGGAGACAGGCAGGTGCCGTGGCCAATGTGGCCGCAGCACCCACCCGAATTGAGCACGGCTTGGAATCCCACCGCGGATTCTGGGCCGTAGTAGCTGTCCAGATGGGACAGGCCCCTTCATCATGGCGGGGAATCACATTCACCACGCGATCGGGGCTGGCCCCGCCGGTTCCGCCGATTGTGTGGTGAATGTGATTCCCTGCCGCGATTGATGGGGGTGAACATCTGGGGGGGGACTTCCATTCCCCCTTCAGACATGATGAGACCTTTCTCACCCGGTGGGAATCCACCGTGGTTGAGCATGATCTCGTCACATCTGAAAATACCCTATGTTTTGATGGAAACAAATTCAAGCAGAAAATTTGACCTCTGCATAATGATGGCAGCTAAACAGATTTTCCCTTTGACAGATACTTTGGCCTTTTTCATATGGGCCGTGGGGGTGGGTGGGATCAGGGCATGTGCAGCAGTGTGAGCGGTGCCAGGGGGCCAGTGCACACAGGCTCACACCAATCCCCCATGCATCCCCACTCATGGAGCAATCGCTGTTTGGAGCAACTGCTCCATGAGTGGATGATGGGTGGAGGTGGGTGCGAATGCATGTTTCACAGGAGCTCGCACGCACACCCAGCTGCCATGGGATTTACACAGGCAGCATCCACTCATGCCCATGCAGTGGATCTGTGTAGACATGAATGGGCCTGGCTCATCTGAAAAAGGCCTTTGATTGGAACATGTTTTTCTTTTTGTATCCAGGTAGGCACAGTCTTTTTCATAGTATATAGAGCCTCCTAAGTGTAAAAAGTTACCAACTTAATCCTCTTTCTGCTAGCTGTGTCTTAGGACACTAGGGGTGTGCATGTTGTTTTCATTATATCAATAATGAAAATGAAATTTGTCATTTTTGTTATCGTTATTGCAATAACAAAAATGACAAAAAATAATGAGATCAATAACGATAATGAAAGTAGTTATTGATTTTGTTATTGTCTAGCAGTCTGGCAGGTGTTTTTTGGAGGGAAATGTGGTGAGGGGAGGAGGGAGCAGACATCTTGGAGCCAGAAACAGTGTTGAAATCTTGAACTGGGCCTGTGATTGGAGGGCAAGGACCTGATGGATGTAATCACTGGCCAATGAACAATGCAAGCAGGACCCAGGCAGTTGAATGGAACCTTGTGATTTCTCAATGCCTCCCACAACCAGTCAGGGGAGCTCTAGGGGAGGGCACTGCAACCATTTATTCTGCAGGGCTGGGCTGCTTGACTCTGGTTCTGTGTTATCTATTGTTCTGTCAGGGTGCATTTGCAGAATCTGCTGGTGCTTGCACTAAAAATCCTCCTATATATATCCCTACCACCTTACTTTTCCAATCCTTATTCCTTACCCTTACATTTTACCTTTTTCTTCCCCTGCCTGTCTCCCCCTATACACACACACACATAGAGAGAGAGATAGGTAGTGTGTGTGTGTGTGTGTGTGTGTGTGTGTATATATAGAGAGAGAGAGATAGGTAGTGTGTGTGTGTGTGTGTGTGTGTGT
>QEPC01013607.1:185720-201438 GCA_003113815.1 Sphenodon punctatus
GGGGGGGGTGATTTTTAATCCCCCACCTGTATATTTATTTTTATACCACCCTGTTTTATTGATATGTTTTATAATTGTATTTTAAATGTTTTAAATGGTTTTTATTGTTGTTAACCGCCCCAAGCTGCTGTGCAGGATGGGGCGGTATAAAAATCTACTAAATAAATAAATAAATAAAATAGTATTATCTTGAGCACTTATAAGAACCTATTTTTGTCATGTGTAAAAGTGGCCCGAGGCTCTGAGGGACATGCAATACAAGCCCCAAACTGCAGGAAGCTCAGGAGAGAAAGGAGATGTGGCAGTAGGACAATTTCTATCAAGGGTAGAGGTTAGGGCAGTGATCTTTGGGCCAAATGTCCTTCTGGCCCATGGCCCCAAGAATTCTTAATCCACCTCTACAAACCTCACTATCTTTTGCATTTTCCTAGTAATCAGAAAATCTGTATTTTCTCAAAGTGTCCTAGTACCCCACCGTGTTACACATACTGCCATTAGCCCACTGCTTCCTAATTCTTCATTCCAGAAGCTGATACTCAGTTATCCTATTATGGTTTATTTATCTGACTGAAGGGGGGAAAAAATGGTTTCTACCCCTGCGCCAGCCTTGCCTAATTTTAAATTAAACTGCTACCCTAAGATACTAAGGAGGACAGAGGTGCACTGCAAATAACAGATTGTGAACATACATCTATCAATAAATGTCCACTCCACCACCTGTGTGCAGAGTGGGGTTTGTGGGGCCCCTGCCCCCAAGGTGGGAAGAGAAAAGGCAAGTGCAGTGCCTGATATGCCCTGAGCAGGCCAAAGCGAATCAGGCAGGGCAGAGTGGCTGCAGCTGCTCAGCTTTCCTTCCACTGCAGGGGCCACGGGTGCTCTTGCAAGATGCAAAATGCCTTGCTATAAAAGGCCCACCCAGCCCAGAATGAACTGTGGCATCTCTTGGGCTAGGAGCAAGTGGCAGCCCACCCACCCCCATTGGACTAGTCACTTAGCACCTTGGCGAGTCGCCTTTATTGGGGCTGTTTAGCAGGGTGAAGGGGCTCACCCTGCTCCAAGGTTTAGAGTACTAGCAGGCCCTTTAAGGAGCAAAGCCTGGATGCTCTATAAAATAGTGAGAACCCAGGAGATTGGAGAGGAAAGGACACCTGACCTGTGGGTGGTTGGAGGAAGGAAGAGGAAGCCTGGAAAACCCAGACAAAGGAAATAGACGTGGGCCTGTCAGAGACGTGAGTGGCAACAGCCCCAGAAACTGAACCAGGCAGGGATAGGGTGGGGCCTGGTAGTACAACGGAGGTGAAACAGGCTGGCTCAGAAATGCTACAGCTGGGTCTGAGAACAGCTGAGGTGGCCAGAAACCACCAGAGTAAAGTACAAGCTGGTGGCTGTTCTAACGAGGGACCCGGACACTGCGGTCCAGGGAGTTAGTGGGTCTAAAACTGGGTCAGCTAAGGATACTGGTCCTGTAGATCTGGACAAGATGGAGTTTCCCCCCAAAGACACCATGACGAACAACAGAGTGAGTGCTTGCGAGAGTGGATAAGATGGACTGGGGAGTGGAGCTAGGGAAATGAGACCCAGGCAAGAGGCTCATTGGGGCCGGGCAGGAACACCTTATGACAGGGTGGAAAGGAATTTTCTTCCAAACTGCAATTGGCTAGACTGGATTTGGAGTTTTTTGCCTTTCCTGCAGTGCCTACACCTGTTGTTTTGCTGTTTACGTAACTGACATGGCACGTTCAAGTTGGGTCAGTGTTAATTGTAGCACCCTTGGTGGGGCCAGTGCATAATTGATAGAGTAGGTCATAAAAACTCTTCCGTTTTCATGGAACATTTCCTTGAAAACAGAACAGTTGCCCCCTTTTAAATTCTGGTTAATAAATAAATAAATAATCTTCAGCAGCAGCAGCCATTTGTGCATGCCCAAATTGGTCTGGAAGTCAGAACAAATGATTGGATCAATTGTTTGTTCCAGTTCTGATTGGACCAGACAAAATATCTAGTTCTGACAGAATCAGACCTCGGCACAAATTTCTCTTTAGCCCAAATAATTAATAATGCAATGGAGAACATCATCAGTACCTACTCATTCAATGAGATGTTGAAAGGGGGTGGCCAAGTGAATTCGTGGAGTTTCTTGGCATTTCACACCCCAAAGGGGGACAGTGTACAATACCCTTATTTTGGCTTGGTGGCCAGATAATGGTGAAGTATGATTCCTCCTCCCCTTCTTGGCTGCTTGGGGGAGGAGGTGGCTTTGCAGGGCAGTGTGCCCACTTTGTCAGTGCTGGGGGTCTTTCCCCCCCTTCTTTGTCTTGGGCTGGGGCTTATCCCCAAGCAAGTTCATTAAGAACTTGGCTCTGTTTTGCACTGGGTCTTTTGTTGTCTGGATACCTATGTTTTGTTAATAAAGGGTGCTACCACGTTTATTCCAACCGTGTCAACTGGTATTTTCAGATGTTACGATCCCACACTCAACCACACTGAATACCCACATGGTGAGCAAGGGACCATAACGTCTGATGGGGGGAACGGAAGTTCCCCCCAGATGTTCACCCCTGTGAATCACAGGGGGGAATCACATTCACCACGCGATCAGAGGTCCCGGCAGGGCCGGCCCCGATCACGTGGTGAATGCGATTCCTCGCCGTGATGAAGGGGCCTGTCCCGTCTGGACGGCTACCACGGCCCGGAATCAGCGGCGGGATTCCGGGCTGTGGTCAATTCGGGCGGGCGCTGCGACTGCATTGGCCGTGGCGCCCGCCTGTCTCCCCAGAGGGCGGGTGGCGAGGGAGCGTGGGGGGGCGGGGCCGTGTGGCCGCATGTTGTGCCATGCGGCCCCACCCTCTCCCCGATTCCCTGCCGGGATTCACTGGCACGTCTGTTGGACGTGCCAGTTTGATCCCGGTGGGGGATCAAAGGGTGATTCCGTGACGTGGCCAATACAGGCCCCGTCAAGTCTGAAAATACCCTATGTCTCTCTCTCACTGGCGTGGGTACAAACTAGGTCTCCTGAAGATGTGTTATCCTATTCCAGTTTATTCTTTGGGTGGATGATGTGAAATGATAATCTGACATTTATCTTAATGAGTTTCAAGATATACATAAGAATGAATCTGTTTAGACATTATTGACTTAATTTTTTTAATTCTTATACATTGATTGCATAGTAATATAACTTCATTTACTTCAAGGCAAAGAAACTGCATACAGCCAAACCTCATTTTTCATACTTCTGTTTTAGAACAATGACACACATCAGCTACAGACATGGAACCTAATATTTTAGGCTAGTGATTAATGATTGGATAATTAAAAAAAAATCTGCTAAAAGCACTATTGAGACTGCATTTATTTAGTGCCCACTGCCCAGCATATGCTACGTAATATAGACTAGACATGTTTATTTTAGTTAAGAGGAACACTCCCAGTACTCCAGATATCTGAGGAATTAGGATAATATTCAAAAAAATGAAATCAGTAAAAAAGAGGTTGGAAAATAAAAAGTCACAGTACTTGAAAAAATCAACGTTTTCAGGACAGAAATTAATAAATTCCTCTTTGCCAGGATGTATTACTCTCCCAGCACTTACATGCATGAACTGAAACAGCAACTGAGATGACCCACAAAGAATGAGTCAACTGAAATGTGACAACTTATTCTTCCGAAATCAACTCCAAAGAGGTACATTCTTTAATTTCAAATAATTCACAATGATCAGGTCTGTGCTAGGAAAATGTATTACCATTTTTCTCCACTCATGCTACTAACTATGGAAGCAGGACAGAGGATGTTAAGTTTTGTTTTGTTTTAAACCACCAAGTTGAGCTTAGTTGGATTACATGTTTGTAAATTCTGTGCTTTGGCTACAAAACTTCTATTATTGGTGTCATTGATGGAGCTTTACTGACATGTAAAAATGCTTATGGAAATCTTTAGTGTATACACATGTGAGACAGAGAAAGAAATAGCATCCTGAAATTCATTTAAAGTAAGCCAAGGCAAAAGAAGCTGAGAGTTTGTGACTCTGGGTGGAAACAGACATGATGGCTGCTCGGCGGCGGTCTGACGTGGGCTGGGAAGCCCTGGTGGACACAGTCCAGACTGGGTTAGGCTGTGCAACAAATGTACCCACAGCTGGGCTTCTGGGGAGGGTGGGAATATGCACAAACGTGTGGCTGGCCACCTCCAGACTGCCCTCAGCACCCCGCCATGACGGGGTGGACAATGATGGCCAGCCATGGCAGACCAATTCAGGCTGTGTCTGCCAGGCCTCAGCAGACATGATGGCCTACTGTGGCCCACATTAGCCCAATCAGGTAGACCTTAGCCCAAGCTGGACTAGACTAGTCACCGACGCAGCCCGGGGAAATCCTGGGCCAACTTCTGGTGGCCTAAAAATAGACACTGCAGGCCACAGCAGGTCTCAGTGGGCCACTGCCATGTCTGTTTTTACCCTCTGTTAGGATGACAATAATACACAATGCTTCATCTGAAAGGCATAAGCCATGGAAAGAGACTCTTTTCTGAAGATTTTTTCAACTAGCTAGCACTACTCTAGTAAATTATAGATTCGTAGAATGTCAGTGTTGGAAGGTAACTCAAGAGTCCTCTAGTCTAGCCTCCTGCTTGGATACAGGATGACCCCTACTACAACATCCTTAACAGATGGCTGTCCAGCCTTGATTTGAAATACTCCAGTGATGAAGAGACTACGGCTTCCCTAGGCAAGTTGTTCCATTGCCGACCTAGTCTTACTGTTAGGAAGATTGCTATTTTCCAGAAATAAGTACCAGTTAATGAGGTTAAAGTGCTGCATTATTATTGACAAGGTTTGGGTGAAATGGATTTGAACTGAGAATATAAAAATGTTGCTATTTCAGTTTGGGGTTTTTTTTTTTGTTTTTTTTTTAAATGCATCTTGTCATCTTGAAGTGATCTTACAGTGTAAAAGTGTAAAAGATAAAGCGACATCTCAAACAAAATCATTACGGAGAATTTTCTTTAAATAAATAAATGCACTCTTCCACTTATTGAATTACATAACAAAAAGCTGTTTTAAAAAGCATAAAATCTAAGCAAAAAATCACCTATTTTTAATGCAAAAACTACTTTTGGTCATCCTTAAAATGACTGGGCATGACAGAAGTAGTAGTAAGCAGAAACAAGCAAATACCTAATCTATGTTTCAGCTTGTTCAGAGATATGTGCTTTCTGTAGTGAGTGGGTATTGCTTCTCTGAAGTGAGTGATCTCCACAACAGACAAAATAGAGGATGCTTCAAGTGAATTAATGCTGTTTAACTGATTATTTTAGTACTTATTTTCTTTGAAGAAAATATTAATAACTTTGGTTTTATTATATTAACGGATGCTGTGATCATGCAAACAGAACTCTGTCACCAGTCACTGTAGTGACTCAATTACACCCCTGAAATTAAATTATGAGAAACAACCACTTACCCTAGATTCCAGAAGATATGTTTATCTGCACTTTAATTTTAGTAATTAGTGGATAGATTTATTTGGCATTCAACACTCTGCTCACATATAAAAAAATGTCCTTTTGCATCCACTCCTGCTAAATGTACGAGACTGTATTCCAATATCATGGTTGCTACAGATGGAATCAACATAAAAGAATCTTGTTAGATGGCAGAGAGGGTAGTATCTATTATAATTTAATGCTCTTGGGGAGCTTTTAAAAGTTATTTTATGTCTGTTTTACTCTTAAAACACCATATACTGTACAAAGCATTGTCCTATGCAGTATGCTAAAACTAAACAATACAATGATGAAAGGGAGAACGATGATCCATTGGCTGCTCAGAATCTGTCATAATTTCCTAGATCAAGACTATGTAGCAAATTCAAAATGATGGACAAGTATGTAGCAAGCGCAAGCATTATATTCAGTAAGGGTGGGAATATCGGTATCGGATAAATCAGAAACACCCGATAATCAGGTGTATCGGATTAATCCGATAATCTGATATTTACCGGTATCGGCATACCGGATTTTTAACATTGGCCGCTTTATCTGTTTTGAAGTCAATGGCCTCAATGTAAAAAACCCGGTAAAGCGGCCAATGATAAAAATCTGGTATACCGATACCGGTAAATCTGATACTGGGGAGATCTGATACAGGTACATCTGGGATTCTCCCCGGTGTCCCATCCCTAATATTCAGTGCTATGGTCATATACAAGTTTAAGGAAAATTAAGAGTGTCTTTCTTACCCTCTCTTCTCCACACCAATCATTATAGCTCTCATCAGTTCCTCTTTCTGGTGACTCCTTTCTAAGGCTGTTTTTAGATGAGTTGGTATCATGTAAGTCCACCCAGTGGACACTTGTGGTACCGCGACGCCTATTTAAAAGTGGCAGTGGGTGGGCATGCACTCCTGCAACCAACACACCTCAACCAATCTCCCCACACAAAGCAAACGGAAAAAACCCAAGTTGCTCTGTGTGGGGGCATGGGTGGCCAGCAGGCAGATGGAGACGCACAAATGAGCGTACACCCATCTGCCGCCATCTAAACCCTCCCCCATGCACCAGAAGTGCAGACCGCCCGCCCCCTCTACAGTGCCGGTCTAAAAACAGCCTAAGCTGAAGAACCCTAATCTTCTAGCCTTTCAATGTATGAAATTATTTCTGTCAGCCTTTTTGTTGCCCATTTTTGTATTTTTTCAAGTTGTGTTATATCCTCTTTCTGAAGTGCTGACCAGAACTGCACACTGTATTCCAGATGTGGGTGCTACATGGATTAACATAGGGTGTTAACAGATGAGAGATTAGTCAGTTGGAGTCTTGGATAACTCCATGGAGCCCCCACTTGCAGCTTATTTATTTATTTATTTGTTTATTTATTTATTTATTTATCAAAATTTGTAACCCGCCCCTTCCTGCCTACTGGCAGCTTGGAGCGGTGACCAAGAAATAGTAAACAAATATATAAAATACATTTATATTTTAAAAACAACAACAATTGAACTCATCAATAAATAAGCATCAAATAAAACAACTGGAGCCCAGTCAGAAACAAACACCCCTCCTCCCCCGAAAGAAACCCTCCCCCACCCACTACTCATCCCCCTCTCCAAATGCCTGGTGAAACGGTCAGGTCTTGCACTGTCTACGGAAGGAGGGGAGATCTGAAGAGAGGCGAATCTCCACCGGGAGGGAATTCCACAGCAGCGGTGCGGTCACCGAGACTGCCCTCTCTAAGGTAGCCACCCAGAATACCCGGGGGACCTCCAAGAGGGCACCCCCAGCTGACCGCAGAGGATGATTCAGGACACGGTGAGGCGGTCCCGCAGGTAAGCAGGACCCAGGCTGTATAGGGTTTTAAAGGTAATAATAATAACCAATACCTTGAATTGGGCCCAGAAGACTATAGGCAGCCAGTGCAGAGAATGGAGCACAGGTGTAATGTGCTCCCAGTGGCCCATCCCCATCAGGAGGTGGGCCACAGCATTCTGCACCAGCTGCAGTCTCCAGGTCATCACCAAGGGTAGCCCCATGTAGGATGCACTGCAGTAATCTAATCTTGAGGTGATGAATGTATAGATGACAGTGGCAAGATTAGAGTCAGAGATCTAAGGCCAAAGATGGTGGACCAGATTAATTTACTAAGCACACTCCTCACCACAGCTTCCACCTGGGCATCCAGGTGAATCTGCAAGTCAAGGAAGACTCCCCTCAGACGCCAAACATGAGGGATCAGGGAGGGACGCACCCCCGTCAATGATGAGGGCCACCACTCCCTCGCCCCTACCCACCAACATCACCTCTGTCTTGTTGGGATTCAGCTTCAGACGGCTCATCCTCATCCAATCCCTCACCGCAGCCAGGCACCAGGTGAACACCAAGACTGCTGGTTCTCGGTCAGATGAAAATGAGAGATAGAGCTGGTGATGACATCGCACCTTGAACCCTCTCATGATCTCACCCAGAGGCTGCATGTACACATTGAACAGGAATGTGGACAGAATGGATCCCTCCAGAAGTCCACACGTGAGATCCCGGGGAGAAGATGTAAAATCCCCCAGTACCACATGCTGAGTCCTTCTGGCCAGGAAGGAGCAGAACCATTCAAGAACAGTCCCATCCACACCAGCACAGTCCCGCAGGTGCATCGCCAATATGTCATGGCCAATCGTGTCAAACACCACTGAAAGATCTAACAAAATCAGAAGAGTGGACCGAACTCAGTCCAACTCCTGGCGCAGATCCTCGACCAAGGCCACAAGCACAGTCTCAGTACCAAACCCCGAACGAAAGCCAGACCATGAGGGGTCAAGAAAACTGATGTGATTCAGATGCCCCTGGAGCTGCTGGGCCACCACCCGTTCAATAACTTGCCTGCAGGGAAATGTAGAGGGATAAAAATATAAGGAAATAAATAAATAAATAACCTTCCCTAAAAAGGGAAGGAAGGTTAGAGACTGGCTGATAACTGTCAAGGGCGTCACTGTCAAGGGATGGTTTCTTGAGCAAGGGCCACACCACAGCCTCCTTTAGGCCCCCCGCAACCGTGTCCTCCTCAAGGGAGGCAGTGACAAACCCCACCAGCAATGACCCCAACGTTTCCTTGCTGGCTTTCACCAGCCAGGATGGGAAAGGATCTAGTTTACAAGTTGTGGTCCTCACAGCCCCTAGCATCTCTACCGCATCGGTGGACGACACCCGCTGAAACTGATCCCACAAAACCTAGGCGGGGCATTCATAACCTCAGGTACACTTACTGCATCAAGTGTAGCATTGAAGTCATGTGCATATGAGCAATTTTATCCACAAAATAGTCGATAAACATGTCACAGCGAGCACTGGAAGATTCCAGATCCAAGTGGAGAGAGGCTGAACTGACCTGCCCCTTCACCACCTGGAAAAGCTCAGCTGGACGTGACTTTGCTGATGCTATGATTGTAACAAAAAAACTCCTTTTTGTTGCCCGCATAGCCACAGAATAGGCCTTTAACACAGCTCTATGCTGCAATCGGTCAGCTTTCATCCCACATCTTTCATTAACCACTGTTTATACATTCCTCTCTTCTCAAGATCATCACTACATATTTACCTTCAACAGCATCAAGCTTATGAAAATATAATTCCATCTCACATCTTTCATTAACCACCATTTATACATGGGTGTTTTCAGATGTGACGAGATCACAGTGAACCACGCTGAATACCTACATGTGGTCACTGTGCCCAGCACGTCTGTTCGGCGGGCGCCAGATGTTCGCCACGCTGAATACCCACATGGGGTCAATTTCAACCATGCTTCCCGGGCTACCAGCATGAAAATCGGCTGAAGCGTGGTGAAAGTGATTCCAGGCAGGCATAAAAAAAAAGTAACGTCTGGTTGACTATCACGGCCTGGAATCCCCGGCGGGATTCTGGGCTGTGGTGAACTCGGCCAGACGCTGCGGCGGCATTGGCCTCGCCGCCCAACCGTCTCCCCGGAGGGCGGGCGGCGAGGCAGCGTGGAGGGGGCGGGGCGCGCGGCCCCACATTGCGCTGCGTGGCCCCGCCCCCTCCCTGATTCCCCGCCGGGATCCCCGGCACGCCTGTTTGCCGTGCCTGGGTGATCCCGGCAGGGAATCTCTGGGTTGTTTTCGGGACGGGGCGAAGCCGCCCCATCACGTCTGAAAACACCCCATCTCTCTCTTCTCAGAATCATCACTACATTTTTTCCTTCAACATCATACTTATAATACTAAAAAATAACTCCTACCACTTCACAAATTCTACTACTGAACAAATTTATTCTCATTCAAATGCCTTAATGAGTTAATTAATATAAAATTGCATCTTATATTTTTCTTTATTAATAAACAGATATAAAGTATCTATATCAAAATTAACTTGTTAAGGCATCTGAATGAGTATAAATTTGTTCAGTAGTAGAATTTGTGAAGTGGTGGGAGTTATTTTTTAGTATTATAAGTTTGACGTTGAAGGAAAAAATGTAGTGATGAACTTGAGAAAGAGGGATGTATAAACGGTTGTTAATGAAAGATGTGAGATGGAATTGTATTATTTTAGGAGTATAGGATTTGTGATGGAAACAGATTATTAGTTGGAGTTTTGATTAATTTGCCTTAACTATTAATTTAAAACCTTGGTTTTTAAATGTTGGAATTGAGCTTATGTTTTCAGTGACCTATCACCATTGCTCTTCCAAGGTCTTTTTCCTTCATGAGAGATGGGGTTTTGGAACAAGAAAATGGTTTCTGTATTAGGGGAGGAAGGAATTGTTGGCCACCCTTCAGATGTCTCGAGTAGTAACGCTAAATCACAACTCAACACTGGGCTCACTCTTGCCCTGAGGATCGTGTGTGCAGACATGTGCAAATCACGCAGATCCGCATTGTAGGCACATTGTGCCCTACAGAAACTGTGCGCATGCATGTGCACGTGATCCATGGGGCATGGGATCATGACTTCTGTGTATGCATAATTAGAATTATTTTTTGAATGAGTATTACTTTGCACATATCATCCCTGAATTTATCTGCCATTTTATTGCTCAGTTATCTAGTTATGAAAGATCCTTCTGTTACACTTTTCCGTCTCGTTTGGACTTACTTATCTTCAATCATTTTTATTGCCAGTAAATTTTGTCACTTCAACATTCATGCCCTTTTCTGTTTTGAATCTACCTTGACTATTTCCAACTAAGAATTCATCATGTGTTAGTGTTAGCAGAGTCAGCTATTTGCCTACTAATTAACTTTCCATTAGGAGAATAACATACTAAAGACAAATAATGCAGTACTATCCAATACTGCCCCTCGGGTTATCTGAATTTTTTAATGATAGTTAATCACTGAATAATAACTTAATTAATTGTTTATATAACTTATGGCTACAGTAATACATGAAAGCATATTATCTTTACTTAATTATGCTGAATAAAGTAGCAGTCTTTTTTCTCCATTTGCATCCCAATGGTAATTTTGTATACATTCTAAAAAATATTTTCTATACTGTGTGTGCTTTAAACTGCACAAGAATATATAATAATGAATATGATAGCAGCTCTTGCCCTCTACTTAATAAGAAAATAAAAGGGATGTCCCTTCATTTTTATTGCTGGACAAGAGGGCAAGTCCAGAGACAAAAAAAAAGTAACTTAGGGTGTGTTCTTGCAGCATGGAAGGACTTGTTGCAACATACCTCAACTAGCTCTCGGGCAGGGACCGTGTCTATCTTATTTTTTGTAAAGCACCATATACATGCTTCATCATCATCATCATCATCATTTGAGTTGGAAAGTTTACCTTTTTCTCTGATATTCATAAGGCTACGCAAAATTTATACTTGCAGGCTTATTAATCAGAATTTGTTCGTAATTGTTTTCTCCTTGAAGTTGATCTGCATTTCATATAGGTTGCAGAATACCAATGCCTTTTATCTCTTCTGTACAGTATAGGCACAAAGTAATCAGCATCCTGAACACCTCCCAGTACATGCTAGCTACCAGATTCTATTAAAAGTTCTCAGCTTGATATATGGAATCTTTAATGAAATACTCTAGCTATGATCCGCATCTGTTCCCCACCATGGCCTGGGATGACAGTAGGTAGTTATCATTTAAGTGATCCCCTTCATATAGCTCTTCCAGAATGTTACATCACTATGTCAGTCACAGGGGAAGAGGACGTTGGCCCCTGTTTGAATAGCCTAGGCTAGAGCCATGGGCAGCTTGGGCCCATCTGACTTTGCTGTCCCTTTCCATACTTTCAGTGCAGTGCAAGTGCTGCCAAATCATCCATGAAGGAAGACAAGGGCCCAGGCAATGACTGTTATGGTGCCTTCTTCTCACCCTTTTGGCCACCAGCTTGGATAATGATTGCTCTTTTTTTTGGGGGGGGGGGTAATAAGTTTTCTTTTGAGTTCCTCTCCAGAATATCACAAAAAATTAAATCAAGCAAAATCAAGACTGAGCACACTCATCAGATCCTAGTGCTGCCAGTGCACAACAGAAACCTAGTAGACCATGTCCTGTTATATTACAACTATAGAGACAGGTTTTTAATTCTACGCACAGCTAGGAAGCTGAAGGAAATAAGAGTAAACAGTAACAGAGTAGCTTTCTAACAAGATTACTTTGTTGACTACAGAGAAAAAGGTGCTGAATTTAGAGAAAACAAGAAGTAACTCTATAGGAAGTACCTTTGATTTGTACTGGTTTCCCCAGTAATTCTGAAAATATGTCATGCAGGTAAAACCCATATCTCCCACACATCAACAGAGGCCCAAAGGTTCCTGACCTCAATGTCAGATCTGAATGCACCAGGCCAAGATGACTCAAGAAGGGCTAGTGGCAATGCTTCAAGAATGTTATCTTAGGACAAAAGTATAGTCTGACTTAAAAGAAACAGGGTATTCCATTGATATGAAACTTCTTTTAGTTCCCAGCATGTGTATGCTGCTAAATTTGTGGAAGTGTAAAAAGATCAAAACTAACCCATAAGGCAGATGGGGTCTTTTGCAGGGGATGGGGAGTATAGAAGGTAAACCTGTTACTATATATATATATATATGCCCCTAATGAGAATACATCCTTATTTAATAACATTTTTGAAAGAATTGCAATAGTTTAGAGATTCTAGGTAATAGGAGCAGTGGACTTTAGCTGTTGTCTTAACTCACAGTGTGATATATTGCCTGCATGAATAGAAGCTCCTAAAAAAGCCCAATGTTGGCAGCAGCCTACAAAAAGCCGGGCATGATCAATATCTGGAGGTTCTTGTTCCCCCTTGCGAGAGATTTTATATTTTTCTCAGAAACTGTAAAAAATACATACTAGAATAGATACAACGTTTATATATATACATATACACATACACATAAACGTGTGTGTGTGTGTGTGTGTGTATATATATATATATATATATATATATATATATATATTTTACAAGAAATCCTCAATGCCTGAATTGGAAGAATACATATTTTTTTCTTTTTTTGTCATAGCCTTTATGCAGCAAGCAAAAAAACAATGCATTTTGGATATACGTAGAATTCCTTGTGCAGATACTTTTTCCAGTCTTCTCTTTCCAGGGAGCAGGGTATTGAAAGATTTTTAAACAGACCTCTGTACGCACTGAAAAACGTAATGTCTTCCACAACGTATTTTGATGACTTCATGCAGAAGTGTTGACAAAAATAGGTGTTTTCTAATTACTATTATTTCAAAAATATCTTCATTGGTAACATGTTTCATACAATGAGAGTCTGTGTGAAAAAATTCTGACAAACAGATTTGATATTTTGTTTACACAATGGAATTAATTTTTAATTAAGATAAAAATTCCCATTGACATAAATGTTATGGGGTTTGTTTGTTTTTTCTTACTGTCTTTCAAAACTTTTCACCTTTTAAAAGTGCAAGAGCCGTAGTCAGCATTCAAACCTTTAAAACTATTGTCTGCCAACCATATCTGAAGCATTCTTTATAGTATGTATGTTAATTAGCGAAAAGGGAAAGTGGTAAAGGTTGTTAGTGGAAACTACGATAATACGAGCATTTAGTAGTATTAGAAGATAAGAGGGAAAACCCCAAATTGCTGTGTCAGTGTTTTTTGCAACTTTGAACATGCTGGGCCTCTCTTGCATCAGTATTGATTGTAGTAGTCAGTATTGGTCTGCTGTGTGAGGAAGGCCGGCTTTGGGAGTCTGCAGAAGAGAGATACTCATAGCCTAGAGTTCTACAGGGAAGTTGTGCATACTGCTGTGCATGATACAAGATTTCAGAAAGGTTAGTGTGTGAAGAAGAAATTAGGTCATATGCATTCTATAGATCCTCTAACTCTACTTTCACTTCTATAAGGAGAAGTCCCCTTCGTCGCCCACATCGCGGTGACAGGGTATTTGTTGTGTTCCCCCACCTCCCCAATTGGGAGGAGACGCAGAAAGTGGGAGGGCCGCAGCGGGGAGGTTTGTTAGAAAACCTCCCCGTGGATTTTTCATAGTTGCCAGGGCAACTGTCCTGGAACAAGGTTGCACCTGTGCGCCTCGTGGACAATGGAAGCCCGCCTCTGCTAGAAGGGACGGATCTCCTGAGGCTGCGTGTAGCGGCATTCTAGGGAGGATAGGCCGATAGTCAGCAGCAGCTCCCTCGCTGCTGCGTAACTCAGCCTACAAAAGAGCGGAGGAGAGTCCGTCTGAGGCATGGGCAGACTAAGAGGAAGAAGGAGGGAAAGGGTCAGTTAAAGGAGGCTGCGCGGCGTGCAGACTGCGCCGAGGGAGAGCAGGAGATTTGCGTCCAAGGGGGGCCATTGGCAGGTGAGACACTTCCGAGCAGGTCCACAATGGTCGCACAGCTCCGAGAGTGTGAGGCCCTAATGAGGGCCCGGAGTCAACCCTCCGAGGCAGTGAGGTGCCCGGGGCCCGGACCAGCGAAAGTGCCGGAGGAGAGTGAGCCATGCAGCGGGTCTGGGGACAGGAGGTCCCTTACTCAATTAGCAGGGATGGGGGAAGACACCCCCTGAAGTTCAGAGGAACTGGCGAGAGGAAGAAGGATGGTGGTGCCGCCTGCGCAGTATAGGGCCGAAATAGAAAGAGGAGGTGGGCCCAGGCTCCAAAGGCCACCCCAAGCCCATGTGGTTGCATGAGCAGGTGAGCAGGCGATCCCTCCAGGACCATCAGTTGGAGATCAAGGGTCACATGGGGTTCCTGCATTAGGAGGCCCAGGGGCCTCAGATCAGCCACTGGGCATGGGCCCTCTGCTTCAGGCAGTGTACCCGGGGGGGTGGGGTACCCTTGGAGCCTTCCTCCATGCTTGTCGATCCATATGGGGTCCCTGGATTGGCACAGTACTACCAGCAGGCCCCCTACTGGCCCATGATGGTACAATAAGGGGTGAGGCCCAATCAGGGTAAACAGGCCTCGAGGCCTTCGGGGCCGGGTCAAGCGATGTCGTTACAGGGAGATGATGGCCCCCCAGCTAGCAGGAGGAGGATAGAAGAGACGGTCAGGGATCAGGACATCACTGACGAAGACATCTGGTGTAGAATACTGGCCATCAAGAGACAGCTGAGGGGTGAGGCCTGAGTGCCTCCCAAAGAGATGCTGGCCAGGGCGCCGAACCCCCCTTCATTGCCAGAGGTTGCAGTGAAAGGTGAGGAAGGAAGGCGGGGCAGTGAAGAAACGGGGAATAACGCGGTGGAAGGAATAAGGGGAGGAGGCATAGGCAGCAGGGCCCCTGGGCCCGGGGTAGGTGGGGCGTCAAGGACCCCCCCCACGGGGCTCCGATTGGTAATATGCCCATAGGTCCTGGGCTGGTAGCACCTGGGCTGGCCCCTCAGACTGGGGTGCCTCAATTGACCTGTTGGAATGGGGCGTGGATATGGATAACACCGGCTGTCCCACCACCCAGTTCATCAGTTGGGCAAGCACAGGAGATTGGGTATTTTCAGACGTTACGGGCGGCCGGTTCACCACAGCGAACCACCAGGGGGGGTGAACAGCGCAACCACGCCCGGGAGTGGGAATACGACCCAAACAGATGTGCCGGGAATGGGACCACGGGCCGGAACCGGGCCGCACCATCGCGGGCCGCGGCAGCACAACAGACGTGCAGCCGAACCCCCGCCGGGCGCTAAACCCCCACAAGGCACCGGGCAGGGGCGGGACACAGACATGGCCGCCTGAGGGCAAACGAAGCCACAAGGCACACAAGGGAACGCCCACACAAGGGAAA
>QEPC01013607.1:219362-242589 GCA_003113815.1 Sphenodon punctatus
GCAGAATGCGGTGGCTCAACTCCTTAGGGGGACGGGTCGTTGGGAGCATATTACACCTGTGCTCCAGACTCTGCACTGGCTGCCAATAGCGTGCCGAGCCAGGTTCAAGGTTTTAGTGTTGATCTATAAGGTCCTTTACGGTCTGGGCCCCTTGTACCTCAGGGATCACCTCGCCCTCCACGCCCCAGGGCAGCTCCTGCGGTCGGCCGGGGGTGCCTTTTTTGGAGGTCCCCCGCGTAAAGTGGGGGGCCACAATGGAGAGGGCATTCTCGGTGGCCGCGCCGTGCCTTTGGAACTCCCTTCCAGAGGAAGCCCGCCTGGCCCCAAGCCTGTTGACATTCCGGTGGTATTACAAGACCTGGCTGTTCGCCCAGGCCTTTGGGGTGGGGGTGGGGGTGGGGGGGGAGGGTGGGTTAGGGCTTTCCCCCCCCCCACCTTGTTTTATGGGTTTAATGTGGCAAGTATTTCTCGGGGCCCTGTTTTAAAGAGTATTTAACCTTGATTTTTTTAAACTGTTTTTATATATTGTTCAATGTTTTTATTGTTGGAAGCCGCCCTGAGCTGTGTGCAGGAGGGGCGGGGTAAAAATGCGTTAAATAAATAAATAAATAAATACTATCCCTTGCAGCATCCCAGCAGACTCAGGGCAGGGGCCCCCTGGATATGTGCCTCTCCACAGATGCTCGTATCCGCTTGGCATAACGGTACTCCCTGGGGTTCGCCCCATTCACATATAGCGGAACAGGGCCAGCTGGCCGTTGTGGCAGGGGATAAGCCAGGGTGGCCCCTTCGGTCTCGCAGATGTTGTGCAACACGCTGCCACTCCAGCTAGGGCAGCAGGAGCTCTGATAGTTGCAGGAGGGTACGCCGGTCCATTCTGAAGTGGACCCTCCAAGCAGCATTGTCCCACCATGTCAGGGGCCCTTACCACCATTGCTGGGCCCTGTGCATGACCCAGAGGTGCCATTCAGTGGGCATGACGAGCTTGACAGTGCTGAGAAGGGCCACCCTCCTCCAGTAGTGGTGAGAAGCTGCTTCCCTGAAGACTTCTGAACAGGTGCGTGCAATCAACATGGCCCTGCGGTAAACCCCTGACAGCCTGAGCGCCATGCGCATGGCCTGGATACAACGGAGCCTGTGGTGGGCGAGCAGGCTGATTGCAGCGAAGTGGGTCAGGCATTCCCAGACCCCGGCGTACAGTTCAAGCAGCTCCATGGTGACCCACTGGAGCTCGGTGTGCTAACGGTACCACTCAGAGATGATATCCAGTAAGAGCCAATGGGCAATCCACTGGTTGGCATCCATGGCAGGTAACAGCGAGGGACTGAGCCGGGAAATGCCTCAAAAACAAAGGGCATTGTCATACACACTGCTCAGAGGCATGCAAGTGCCGATATGCTGCAGGTTGTGGTTTGCTTTAATGGGCCTGTAGCCAGCACACGCACATCTGCCAGTGGCCATCTGTTGGACCATGTACTGTGGTACTTTGACTATTGGTGGTGGGCTATGCGTTAATGGGTAGTCTGGGTGGCACAGGGCCGCTCACCTGTACTGGGAGGGCTCCACGTGTACATCTTGGGCTCTCTGTTAACCTCTGGCAGGCAGGTATTGTGGTGTTGGGTGCTCTCCGTATATGGGCGCTTAGGTGTTCTGGTGCATAGCGGGGGGTGGGGTGGGGTGGCCTTTGCCTCAGGTATGTAGGTGGCTATGTGAGGGTTATGTGTAGTTGGTTGTACATTGTCTGAGTAACACTGCTGTCTGTGTGTCGGCCATCCACAGGTTTCGGTTCCTGCAGCTGGGCTGTGTCCACTTCCCACACATCACTTCCAAGCTGTCCCATAGTGCTGCCTGTAGAGATGGGAGAATGCGGTTCGGATATTCAGAGTTCGAACTGAACTCGGTCTGTTCGGACGTCTGAACCGAATGTCCGAACCAAACTCTCGAATGACCAAACAGTTCAGTCGTGTTCGGATAAGTTCAGATGAGTTCGGGGGCAGGAAAAAAAGTCTTTTCAGGGCCAAAAATTAGGTCTCTGTTTCAGTTTCGTTTCAGTTTTGGTTTCGTTAGCGCTATTTTTGACTATTCGGCCAAGTTCGGCCAACCCGAACTCAGCTGAACCGAACCATCGAACCCGAACTCGAGTTTCGAACCGAATAACCGAACATCCAAACCACAGTCTTTTCGCCCATCCCTAGCTGCCTGTACTCTTATCATGTGTCCTTGGAGCTCCCCTGGTTGTCTCCTCTGTCTACTTTGGTTTGTGAGGCCCCTCTTTCCTTGCTATTCAGACCCTCTGCCAGCTGCACCATGGCCGGTAATGCTGCCTCGGAGCTCCCGCTCTGCAGGTCTGCAGCCGATCTGCATTGCTGGACCTACGGGAGACCATGGCTCTAGCTGACCTGTGGCATTCCCAGCCCATGCAACTGCTCCTGTGCTCCCAGCTACCCTCCCTGATGCCTATTTGTGTCTGAGCTCGGGCCTTCACCGCTTTGGCTATGTGGCTAGCGCTCGCGAGTGCCGGCTCCATGCCGAGAAGCTGGGCCTCTGTCCCTTTCCGGATGGGCGCATTCAGGAGTTGAGGAGTTCGTATGTGTCATGGTCTGCAGCAGAGATGGTGTCAGCTCTATCTGCATGTGCCTTGTCTGGCTTCCAGACCTGTCTGGCAGAGGGAGACCCTGCCCTGGCTATTTCCTTCTGCTGCATCCTCGGGGCACATGGCTACCAGCATTCGCGTGGGGCTGCTTATTACCGCCTGTTGGAGCTTGGACAGAGGTTGCATGCCTGGCCCAGAGAACTGCTGAAGACTGTAAGTGTATATGGACTGTGGAGATTAAAGAGACTGTAAAGCTAATTCCCCAAGAGAAAGACTGTTGGTGCCCTAATCCTGCCAGGACTTACCACAGGTGAGCCCATCCCTACCACAGAGACCCCGTTTCCCGCAGCTGCTGATGCTGCTGTGCCCGATAGAACTAGCTCTGCAGCTCTCCCTTCCCCGCTCAGCCCAGCAGCCAACGAAGCAGCCAAGCAGGGTTTTCGTCCCCACTTGACTGGGCTAACTGTCCGTTGCCTTGCTTGCACAGATGCTGGATCTGGCCACCCTCCCTTATGTATGTGTGTGATATCCTGGGTTGCGGTGTGTGTGTGTGTGTGCATGGTGCCTGGGTTGTGTGGTGTGGTGGGTGCATGGTGCCTTGGTGATGTGGGATGGGATGGGGGTGTGGTGTGTGTGTGTGCATGGGTGGTGTGGTGTACGTGTGCATGAATGGTGCCCAGGTGGTGTGGTGTTTGTGGGTGCATGGTACCTGGGTTGTGTATCGGGGGTGGAACCTGGTGTGTGTGATCCTGCCCTGGCCTCTACACTCCTCCACCCCACCAGAAACTCTTGCAACTATCCTCTCCCACCCCCCAATACCCTGCCTCAGCCTTCCCATGCCCCACACTCCTCCCTGCCTCAAAAATCCTTCCCACAGCCTCCTTACTCCCCTCATCCCATTCCTGCCCCAGCAACCCCTGCCTTCCCTAACAACCCCCTCTGCCCCAACCTCCTCACTCACTAGTGTTCCCAATCTCTCCCCTGCCCAACTGTGGAAGTCCCTCCCTATTCTATTTTTCTGCACCTGGACACTTCCCAACCTAGCTTCGCCCCTGGAGGAGGATTCAGCACAGCAACACCTGAAAGGGATGAGGGGCAGTGAAGGCAGCGGAGCAACAGGCTAACCTGGCCAGTCAGGGGAGCAGATAGCGAGCAAGTGAGAGAGAGCCCCGAGGAGGCATAGGAGGAAGATTAGAGAGACAGAGAGGTAGCAACCTAAAACAATGTTGTGGTGGTGGGGCTGTTCTTCTTCAATTCCCTCGCATCTACCAATGTCCTAACTATCTCCCCCCCCCCCCCCCCAAGTCCTGTCTCTCCCTGACCTCTGTCAGCTGTCCTTCCCTGCACCTCCCACAAGCTCCCACAGCTACCTAGCCTCCCCCTGCTCCAACAAGGGGAGTGGGGTGGGGTCTTCTGTACAGGGATCGTTTCCTTTCAACCCCATCCTCAGTGCTAGAGGAAGTTCTTACTTTCAGAGCGAGGGATGGCTCTGGCATCATTGTCCAATTTTTAGCACAAAGCTGGCCACCAGTTACCATGCAGACGCTATATTACAGCACAGAGTAAAAAATTAGAGTTGTCATTCATAGGAAATTGCTGCTTTGCCAACAAAAATCTCCTTATTTAAGAACTTATTTATAGGCTATATACCATTCATTATGTATTTGTCGTTTTAATGGGTAAAGTGTGTTCCAATTGTTCTCTGCACCAAATTTCTATAGAAGACAAAAATTACCCCCTGTGAACATTCCTAGCCAGGACATTCTGTTGCATGGTTTTACAAATTTCTTTTTCTAATATGAACTATTGATAAAGGAAGGATATTATTTATCAAAAATGACACTGCCTATTTTAAAAGCACATGCTCTGGTTTTATATAGGTGGTATCCCTTGTTTCTGTCTGAAGGCAAGATATGATACTAAGTAGTGGACTATTACCGTGAGTATGAGACCATATGCATTAATTATTAATATTTATTATTATTAGTTGGACCAGTAACTTGCTGCAGTATGGTGCGTGTGTTCATGTTCTTCTGGCTGCATTCATCTGAAATTCTACTCTGAAGAGGTAATTTACTTTGGATATTGACAGACTGCTGACATCTCATAAGCATATTCCACATGTACAAGGATTCCAAGGTTCCAGATGTAAAAGCTAATTGCATCATGACCCTAGAGCTTTTTAAAGATGGCTGAAGTGCTTACTCTTTTTTATTATTATTAGTGCATGTAAATTATTTAGTTGGTCTTAATGGTACATTGGTTACAGCAAAAAAAAAAAAAAAGTGAATACTAGAAAGAAAACCAACCGGTCAAAGTAATGGTGATTGTAAATTACGGACTTCTCTGAGTTGGACTTTACTGTTTAACAAAAACAGGGAGGTAGTTTCAATGTGACTCGACAAAAGATATTTAAACACAAGTCCTGATGGCACTAAGCAGAGCAGGAAGTTGTTAAGACAGGGAGAGTATGAATCTCTCTAGGCTATAAATGTTAAGCCCCATTTCTTCTTCCCTCATAAGTGAGGTGATTTATGCATACTGTATTTCTATTTAGGCGGCATTTAGACGTGCGTTTAAATCGCACAGCCGCCGCGGCGGCATCGTGCGATTTAAAGCACCGCGCACTTCCGGGTTGATCTGAATGTGGTGAGTGCGCACATTTCAGCCTAACCCGAACTGTTGGAGTGCGGTTTGAAAAGGTGCTCGGAGCAGCTTTTCAAACCGCAATCCAACAGGTCGGGTTAGGCGGAAATGTTGCATTCAAACCAACCCGGAAGTGCGCGGTGCTTTAAATCACACGCTGCCACCGCGGCGGCTGTGCAATTTAAACGCACGTCTGACTGCGCCCTCTTGAACTCTCAGATTCGGTTTTACCAACTCAGAATTAAGGCAAATATTTAGTACCTAAGTAGCTAAGAATATTATGTGACCTCAGTGCATTAGAACATACTAGAGGGTGAACTTTGTAAAAACAGTTTGGTCCTCCTCACACAATATATCTGATACCTAAACCCATAGCTTTGCCACCATGACTT
The DNA here is from genome assembly GCA_003113815.1 of Sphenodon punctatus. Lineage (NCBI taxonomy): Eukaryota > Metazoa > Chordata > Lepidosauria > Sphenodontia > Sphenodontidae > Sphenodon > Sphenodon punctatus. The sequence continues at coordinate 224,994 of QEPC01013607.1, forward strand.
GGAACCCTAAATTTTCTGTAGAACCCAAAAGAACCCCAACAACAACACAGCCAGCACATTTTAAACATAGGGTGTTGTCAGACAAGACACTCCCCATCCACCATACATGTTACAGGGCACCCATAGGGTAACACTGCAGCCCTGCAACGTGTGTAGTGGGTGGGTGTGGGTGGAGAGTGGGTGTTTTTAGACAAGACACTCTCCACCCACTAAACACCCACCCCCCACCCACTAAACATGTTGCAGGGATGCAGTGTTGTGCTATGGGGGCCCTGTAACATGTATAGTGGGTGGGAGGTGGGTGGGTAGTGGGTGGAGAGTGTCTTGTCTAAAAACCCCCAGTGTCTTGTCTGAAAATGCCCATAGGTTACTCTGACAGGATTCTTTTAAGCTAACCTAACACAAATTGGCAGAAACAAAAACTACCTGCTTATGAAATTTAGCACCTGCTCATTTATCTCTCACTGGGGAATAAAGAGAAGGGTTTCTTAAACTTAGGCCCTTTATACATGGACCGCCGCTCTGTGTGTGTGTGTGTGTGTGTGTGTGTGTGTGTGTGTGTGTGTGTGTGTGTGTGTGTGTGTGTGTGTGTGTGTGTGTGTGTGTGTGTGTTCAGACAGGCACACCCCCATTCCCTGCCCATCCCCACGCATGGATAACCTGTGTTTTTCGCCAGCTGCTTCATGGGTGGGGATATGTGGATCACAGGAGAGCGCACCCATTTACATGGGATGCTCCCTCGCGTGGACAATGGATGTCCATGTGCGGGAGCGTCTCATGTAAAAAGGGCCTTTGTCACCCTGGGCAGGTAGACGAACGAAATGTGAAAGACTGCTTTATGTCCATCCTCTACATTTTCAAACTAGAGTGGGACATAAAATAAATGGAAATTATTGGCCAGTTACTGAGTCACAAACAAATCCATTCAAGGTAAAAGTGCACAAAGAAGAAAGAAGAAAAAGCCACTCTGGTTAAATACCTGACCCAATAGAAGTGAATGGCAAAATGCCCATCAACTCCCACGGTGTGAAGATTTTACCACAAAGGCCTGACAGATTCCCATTTTCCAGAGTCAGCTACATCCCTAGTCCAAATTAAATCCATAAGGTACAGCAAAATATAAGAACATGGAATATATTAGACTATTTTCAACATACTGCACCTCTAAATGCAAACTCTCTCTGGAGAAAGCATTTTCAAAAAGTACTACGAAGACTGGGACTATTTTCTGGAGGTTTTATGTTTCTTATTTACACGTTTGTATACCTTCTTTCTTGTTTACATGTTTTGTTATATCATAAACAGAAGACCAGTCCATTTTTCTTTCTAATACAGTTTCTTATGTCTGGCTATGATCAATGCACAGTGCTTCAAAGGAAGACAAAAAACGCCTGTTGTGCAATTAGCCAATTATAAAATATTGTGTGCAGTGAATCACTGCTCCATATACAAACATGGTTACTTGTGAGGCTCAGAACTAGAGAACTCCAGCTTCAAAAACTTAAAAGCACAACATGTTAGTCAAAAAGGTGGCTGTACGATGTCAATAAGTCCTCAGTTTTTTTGTTCACTAGACTCTGTGACATTGCCATGCACAAAGCCAGATTATGGCCTGTTTTACACAGCCCTCCCTCCCCCTCGCCCACGTGTGCGGGTGGGTGGGCAGTGTAGGGGGGGAGTCTGTACGACCGCCACGGCAGGTGGATGTCCATGTGCACTCCCAAACTCCACCCACTCAGGGTCGGCCTTACTGCAGGGTGGCCGCCCTGGGCCCCCACACTCGGGGCCCCCAGCTCCTGGCACTGTCAGTCTCAGCCAGGGAGTGAGGGAGAGGCAGGACCTCTGTCTCTCTCTCATTCGACTCCCTGACTCGGCTCCCGCACTCCACCCATCTCCACCCATAGCCCACACACGGCGCATCTGGCGAACATGGCAGTTACTCCATGCAGGGCCAGTGGGTGGAGATGGGTGTGCTCCCTTATAACACTCATCCACGCTGCACCGCTGCTCGTTTGAAAAGGACCTTTTTGTCTTGAAGGCTGAGATTTGGTTGCTCTTCTGTAATCTTGTGTAATGAAAAAAAAGATTAATTAATACAGACGAGGACAGAAACATCTAGTCTGTTAAAAACAATAGGGGTGGGTGTTTTGATAAAATTATGGATTAGGATCTGTTATGGATTCAGATCTGTAATTTCCAGATTTAATTGCGGAGTCATATTTAAATCCAAACAAAAATAAAAACAAACAAATAAATAAATAATAAAAAAATCAGTGTGCAAACACAAAATGGAAGGCCATTTTGCACATGTGCCGCCCATTCCCAAAATGGTGACAGCAGCATCACCACCATTTTGGAAAAGGGCAGTCAGTCTATGCATGTGCAAAATGACCACAGCACATGTGCAGATCAGCTGCCCTTTTCCAAAATGGGAGTGACGCTGCTGCTGCCATTTTGGAAAGGGCTGCACATGCACAGAATGGCCCTGTAGCCATTTGTGCATGCACAATGGGTTTTTTATTTTTTTTAAATTTTTTTTATTTTTTAAAACTTAAATACAGACCCATAATCCAAATCTGTAATGGCATGGCCTTTTATGGATTAATCCATAACTGATTAATCTAACGCCTAGTCCTAAAAAACAAACACCCAAAGACTTTTCTCTGCTTTTTATTCTATGCAGGTATGTTTATGCAGGCTACAGCTGTAGCTATTAATGCTTGCATTGCTATAGCATGGGTACCCACATCAAGCTCTAAAGAAAAGACCCATGTAGAAACTTTTGCCAAAAATGGGCCTAAGAGCACTTCACACTTTTCTTTAGGAGTTTTTAAAAAATACTAATACTAATACAATGACTAGTGCCCTTCGCCGCTGTAATGGTGGCGATGGGGTGTTTGTCTAGCCCCCCCTGGGGGATTTGAGGCACGGGGGGGTGTGCAGCAGATGAGACCACTGGGAGGGGTCTCAGCAGCAAGAGTCCTGTTGCTGGGCAGAAAGGCAAAGGGCCGTGCGGGAGAAGCACGCAGCCCTGACGTGAACCCGCCCCTTATAGGCGGGACGGTTCATGTGCTACCCGTGCAGCAGGATTCATTCGGCGGCTAGACCGGAGGAAGTCAGCAGCAAGCAGAGGTTGCTGCTGACTGACTGAGACACGTGGCGTCCTTTGGCGAAGGGATGGGGCGCAGCAAGAAGAAAACGGCGAGGAGCGGTGAAGGAGCCGGTCAAACTGCGGGACGGCTGTCCCGTGCGCAACTGGCGGAGCGGTTAGCCGCATGTGAAGCCCTAATGAGGGCCCAGGGCATTCCCCTGCTGGGTGAGATCGGGCCCGAGTGGGAGAACAGCGCTCAGGGCAAAGAAGGAGGGATGGGCCTGGAGGGTAGTGAAGTGGCCCAGGGGAGCGGGAACACCCCTCCCCCCGGGAGCACTCCCCCACGACAAGACCTGGGAAGGGGGAATAGGGCCATTAATCCCCCCATCCATTTTAGGGACAGTGCTGCCAGTTGCACTAGGTGGGTGAGGGATGAGTACACCCAGGCCATGGCCCCAGATGAAGGGACGTCCCTGCCCTGCAGGGACGGGGACAGGGGGTTGCAAAGGAGGGAAGGCATGGAGATCCCTGAGGTATCTACCCCCCCGGGGCTGGGCAGCCATACGGGGGAGGGGGTGGCCTCCTCCAGGCCAATGAGGCTACAAGGGGATTCCCAGTAGGGAAGTGGCCTTGGAGACCAAGGACATACCTCCCAACAGCAAAATACATCATGGATTCCCGGGGAGGGAACAGTGATTGATCCAATTGGGATACCGGGCTGGGGATATTACCAGACCAGTAGAGAGCAAGAAGCTGGGCCCAGCCGAGGCTACTGGCCTCTAACCCTGGGTTCAGAGGGCCGGAGGACGGCACGTGGGCAAGGTAATCCCGCCACAGTATCTATCCCTGCAGGAGATGGGGGGCCAGTGGCCACGAGGCGACGGTGTGAAGGGGCAACAGGCCGAGAACAACCGGGCGAGCGTGAACTCCTCTGTAGGACAGAGGTGCTCGAGAGGGAGGCACAACAAAGATGGAGACAAACCACTCGCGAGCCAGAATCCTCTGGACGCGGGGGTGGACACCTGAGTGCAGGTACAAACTCAGGGGTCACACTTTCCACAGGAGATAGGGACACTGAATGTGGTACTCAAGGGGTAAATCTCGAACCTCTGCGTGGAGGCCCCATGGGGCACAGGGAGATAGGCCCATCCCCTAACATAGGGCTTTTAGATGAACAGGCCCCCATAAGTGGTACCACTCAGCTGCAAAGAGATACAAACCCACAGTTGAAGATGGTAGAGGGCGAATGTATGTGGGTTATGCCGGCTGTCCCCCCGAATATGGGGTCAAGAAACCAGGACCCCCGCAGTAAACCAGCAGAGGATGGGGGGGACATGAGTCCCTTTACCATGGCAGATGGGGCAGGGACAAGTGGGCTGCATACTCAACCGGATGTAAACTAACCCGGTGAAAGGGTGGTCCGCCCGCCTGGGGGAGCGATTCCAGAAGTGGCAGCCCCGTTTGGGTCACACTTGACACAGGCCACAAAAGAAAAGATTTGGAAGGGTGAATACATCAATTTATTCACCCTGCTGTTTAGTGATCCAATTGTGGATCACTCTGAGCAGAATGAGGGAAGGGACAAAGAGAAGTTTCGTCGACCTAAGGCCGACCGAAACTGGGATAATTGGACATCGGCATATGTTGTCTATATGGGGGTAATTATGCAAAAGGACCCGGGCTGTGGTTTAGAACTCCACAAGTACACAGATATTGTGCGCAGGGCACATGGGACTGGACCCCCAGGAGCATGGCTTCGATATGATGAAGCTTTCCGCCATAGGGCGGCAAATGTTCCTGGAATGCAATGGGATAAGCATGCTGCCGACCTGTGGCTCGAAAGTATGATAGATGCCACATGTGCACCATGGGCAGACAGTGGTCACCTGTTAGTAAAGGGTGGGGTTGCCCCTGCAAATGAGCCATTTCGTAGCAAGGCGCGAAAATGGGGACAGGTTACTCTAGGGCCTTGTTGGGAATATAACAAAGACGAGTCCCTTGCCAATTCTGGCACTCGTGCTCTAACTGTTGGGGGACGCATCCCGCAACCGCTTGCCCCCGTCCCTGTCAGAGGGGGAATCGGGGCAGATACGGACAAGGGGGAGGAACCCAGCAATCAAAACAAAATAACACAGGGGGCCCCCAATCTCAGAAGGGGACCGACGCCAATTCAAACTGAGTGCTTTGAACAGGCATTGGCCAGGCACCCCGACAGGACTGAAGTAGATTATGTAGTAGGGGTTTTTAGATTTGGTTTCATCATTCCTGCTAGCCCAGTACAACAAACCAAAGTAGCTAGGAATTTAAAATCGGTGGAAGGAAGGGAGGAGTTAGTCCAAATAAAAATTAAGAAGGAAGTTGACGAAGGTAGGCCCTTACAATGCCCCTCCCCTGGCTGACTTAGTTGTCTCCCCCCTGGGAATTGTCCCAAAGAAAACGCAAGGGGAATTTTGCTTGATCCGCCATTTATCCTATCCACGGGGTGGATCAGTTAATGACGCGATACCTAAGGAACTGACATCTATTAGATACACGTCGTTTGATGAGGCAGTGGAAAAGGTTAGGGCCATGGGAAAAAGGGCAATTCTCGCGAAATGCGACATAAAATTGGCACTTCGCCTGTTGCCTGAACATCCTAGCAGTTTTCACCTCTTAGGTTTCTGTTTTGAAGGGGCATATTATTATAACAGGGCCATGCCCATGGGGTGCTCCATATCCTGTTCTGCATTTGAGCGATTTAGCTCACTTGTAGAATGGATTTTCCGGCAGCGTGTGAAAACGGTTGAGATGACCAAATATTTGGATAATTTTTTAATAATTGGCCCACCGAATGGACCTGAATGTGCTCAAGCACTACGGTCATTCCAAGAGATGGCAAAAGAATTGGGGATCCCTTTGGCCCCTGAGAAAATTGAAGGACCTGGCACAATTATCACATATTTGGGCATCGAACTCGACACAAATTTAAAGTTGTCATGGCTTCCGGTTCAAAAGTTGGAGGATATAATTAGTAAAGTGAAGGAGACTATAGCAACAAAAAAACAACAGTAAAAGCCCTTCAATCGGTAATCGGTAGTCTCAACTTTGCTTGCCGGGTGATAGCACCAGGAAGAGCTTTCCTCTCCAGACTTTACGGTAAACTGAGAGGTGAACTCCAACCACACTATAGGGTGAGGGTAACCAAGGAGATGAGAGAAGACTTAAATACTTGGTTCCAATTTTTTCAGGAATATAACGGGATCAGTTTTTGGAGGGAGCAGTTGATATTGAGAGCTGATTTACAAGTACACTCCAACGCAGCAGGGGGTGCGGGATTCAGGGTGTATTTCCAAACACATTGGTGTGCAGCACCATGGCCACAAGAATGGCATGAGATGGGAATTACCAGGAATCTGACCTTTTTGGAATTTTTTCCAATTGTAGTGGTGGTAAAAATGTGGACACGACACTTCACAAATCAAATGGTGAGGTTCTGGTGTGACAACATGGCAGTTGTACATGTGGTCAACACCCTGTCATCCCGTTCGCCACGGGTAATGAACCTGGTTCGGGAATTCGTGAGGATGTGTTTGATTAATAACATACTCTTCTCGGCTCGCCATGTACCTGGGATTGACAACGGCATAGCCGACGCCCTTTCTCGGTTTCAGATGAGCCGATTCCGGGACTTGGCGCCAGGGGCCCAGGAGTGGGCAGATCTGCTCCCACCAGGTACATGGAACATTGGGAAGGAAAGATGCAAAACATCATTCAGGGATCCCTTGCTCCCAGAACCTAGTCTGCATACAGGAGGGCCTACGGGGAGTTCCAGCAATTCAGAGCACGGCAGGGAATGGGAACCGATCTCCCCATAAAAGAGCATGAGGTAATACAGTTCATGATCACACTACATGAGAAAGGTCTAGTAGTAGGTACAATTAAAGGTAAGGTAGCTGCATTAGTCTTTATGAACCGGGTCAATGGATTTTCTTCCCCGGACAACGGATTCTTCCTCAAGCGTATGTTTGAGAGCTGGGCAAGGTCATCCGTGGCGAACCCCACTAACCAGATCCCCTATAACCACGCCTGTGTTGATACAGCTGATGGGCCTTCTCCCCTCAGTCTGTACAGATACATTCAAAACACAGCTTTTTACCACGGTTTACTTAGTGACATATTTTGGGGGGTTCCGGATCACTGAGGTTGTACCCGCATCACGCGGGGACCCTTCCGGTTGTGCTCTGGCTTGGCAGGACCTCAATTGGAATGACCGGGGCATCGAACTGCATCTCAGACAATCAAAAACTGATCAAAAAAAGAGGGGGGAAAAGATACAATTATGCAAGTGTGCCAACAAATGTATATGCCCTGTAGAGCAGAAGAGGAAGTACTGCGCCATTCGCCCACCGGTGATGAGGGATTTGTTTGTCCATCAGAGTGAATTGGCACTGACATGTTTCCAATTCAGCGCGGTGTTGAAAATTGCACTGTGCAAGGCAGGCTTTCAACCTCAGGACTTTGGATCCCATTCATTTAGAATAGGGGCGGCCACTACAGCAGCTGCCGCTGCGTTACCTGTTGACGCAATTAAGTCAATAGGCAGATGGAAATCAAAGGCGTACAAAAAATGCATACGTCCATACCAGAGTCAGTAAGAAATTTTTCTCTCTTTCCTAGGACCTGCAGGTAACAGAACAACAAGAAGGGTGGTCTGGATTATTGGGCACAGCATGGTGTATTGGGCTGAGAGAGCGGCCTGTACAAGCCATTGGGGGTCTCAATTGGGTATGCACGACAGATATTTGATTAGATGGTTGGGAAAGAGGGGGATGAAGAGGGGGATGATGTGGACACAGTTATTAAAAACCTTGGGGGCAATGAGGGATAATCCCAGGCCCCACGTCATAGTAATACATCTTGGGGAATCTTTACGAAAAGGGATTAATTTACTAATATGGGTCAGAGGATTTACTCATAATTAAGCAATGGTTTCAGGGGGTTCTCATTGTGTGGTCAAGTTTATTGCTAAGGATTCAAAGGAGGGGAGCGGTAAAACCTGGGAAAGTTGATCAAGCCAGGCGGAATGTGAGTAGGGAAATAAGCAAGTGGGTACACGAGATTGGGGGTACAGTCATTAAACATACTAGGATAGTCCGACAAAGGGAGGAATTGTTCAGAGATGATGGTGTGCATTTATCGGAGTTAGGAAATGATATTTACCTTCGGGCGTTAGCCCAACATTTGGAAGCATTGGATTAAGAGGCAGTGGGAAGCGGGGGAATGACAGTTCTGTCTCCCCCCTTAGTGGCAGGGGTCCAGTATGCAATTGTAGGTTAAATAGGAATTAGGTAGTATAGAAAGAGACATCTCCTTAAGAGATGGGGAAGTGAGACCCAGCGCGAGGCGGGGTACAGCCCGTGCTGGGGTCATGACCCTGGGAGGGGTGCGTTTGATGCCTGGAAAGGACATGCGCTGTCCACCGGGCGGAAACCACTTACCTCCTGGCGCGCGCCCAGAGTTGGGCTTGTTCCCCCATTTCGGCCAGAGCCTGGTGTTGTCGAAGGGGATAGTTTATTGAGAACGGCACTGACGCTGGAGGACACATCCACGTCAGTGACCAAGTTAATAAGGTTATTGTTATTAGCTGAGCATACTGGACCCAGAATTGCCAGGCAATTTCCCACCGGCCTCTTGAAAGTTTTAATTCAATAAAGAATGTGGCCAGCAGTTAACCAACATATGTCTCCGTGTCTCATTGGGGTGCGCCGACAACTACTACTATTAATACTTGAAATTCTTTAAAACAAATAAAACCACAGATGGAGAAAACACGTGGAACAGAAATTAACATAAAAACAGCTAATTGACTAGCAAGGTCTGTTCTTAATAAACAAGAGAGGAACAGCACACAGTCCGCATAATCTGCAACTCAGTTAAGTGTAACTGTTCTCAAAGGATTACAGAGCACTACTGCAAAATCACCCAAACAAATCTACTTAAGACCTTTCACGACTTCCCATTCAAACATGCTTATTATTAGCAATGGTAATAAACCCCCCACTCTGCAATTCTCTGACTCTCTCAAGAAACAGTAATTTTAGAAGATGTTGGCTAGCTTTGTAGTGCAACCAGCTTCAAAGGAGCTATATTCCAGTTAGAACAGTACCTTTTAACATGGCCTGTCTGCACAGCTGGTAAGAATCTATTTCCACAGAGGGCCAGTCCTAGAAAACTCAGAGCAAAAAGGATGCCAACCTAGATAATAGATTTCCTTTGCTAGCAGGCCTAGAATAAACCATCTTCTCTGTGAGAAGAGTCCTGGAGAAATAATTTCTATCTTCTTTTGCAATCAAGTGTTGGGGGTGGGAGGGAATTGAGGCAGAGAGTTGCCACTAGCTGGCACCAGGTGAATTAGTGGATGGCTGTCCACAGCCTATTCATAGGCCCTTTTTACACAGATGCTCTCCTTGCCCACGTGGGTGGTGGGAGGATGTGTCTGTGCAAATGCCATGGTGGATGAGTGGGCGTCCATTTGAATGCCGCGGCCGGTGGGTTGGGTTACGTGTGCGCTCCCGTGCTTCCCCCACTGCCCACGCATGGAGCAACGGGCGCCAATGCCGGATGCTCCATGCATGGAGATGGGTGGAGGTGGTGGTGTGTCTGTAGGAACACACACACACATGCACCGCCCACCTGTTGTGCTGCCCATCCATCCCACACAGTGGCCCATTTGAAAATGGCCATATTTGTACATTATATATATGTTGACAGAAATTTTACAATTCAGGGTTGGTAACCTTGAATGTTAGTAAAATATCTACTCTAAAGGAGTTAAAATTGAAATATGAAACCATTTGGCTCTTCAGGACAACATATTTTTAAAATGAATTTCTGTGAACACTGTCTTGTGTTAATGCCCATAAACCTAAATTGCAGCCATAGAGCCTAGTAACTGAAAATAGTTAACATCTTGTAAACATGTGGTTTTTCAGTTCTTCTCCTTGTTTACTTGCTGACAAGGCCATCATTACCTTGAAAAATAACTTTGGATATCAGCCAAATAGCAAGATTTACATGGGAAATCAAATGCACCCAAGCTTGCCTTATGATGAAAACAGACAACTCATATTCTACAAAATGTTTTTAGTTCTCCTCATCAGATGCACCCTTGCAGGAAATATTTCTTCTAGAAATTTAGTTAATTCAAAATAAAAATGTTTTGAATCTATTTTTACAATTAAAATATTATACATGGAAAATATGTATTTTTCATTAATTGGGTGTTTTTTCTTAGTGAACTAATGCCTGTGTAAATATGGGTATGCTAATGGAATATACAAAGCTCCCACAAATTACAGGAAGGTAGATATCGGTTAGATATCAGAAAAAAATTCCTAACAGTAAGAGCTGTTGAACAACTTGCCTAGGGAGATTGTAGGCTCTCCATAACTGAAGGGTTTTTTTTAAAAAAGGCTAGACAGACATCTGTCTGAGATGTTGTACCCGTAGTCATCCTGCATCCAATTAGGGGGTTGTACTAAATGACCTTCGAGGTCCCTTCCAACTCTGTCATTATATGATAATGTCAGTACAAGTTCCAGGTTGAAAACGAGTCCGGTATATGCCCCAAGATTTGTACAAATGTCAGAGGTAAACAGCTGTCTCAATAGTTTAGTTTTCAGAATAACACCCATTACCTGAGAACCACCAGTAACTCTCATGCTAAAGTGCTAGTCCCTTTTGCCTCTATTTTCCCCTGCAATGCCCTCCAAAACTAGGTTCCCTGGCTGGAGGAATGTATAATCTGTATTCATAAGGTGTCTCTGTAAGCAGCACTACAGCATAACCACAGCAAGCTGTCCCTCCAGCTTTTGTACTGAACCCTCAATTGATTATACTTCTATCAGGGATTTGTAGTCCAGAACACTCTGACCTTTCTTGCTGAATTCCTCACCACGACAAGATAATACTGGCAGGCAGAGGAAGGCTGTGGGAAACACTTTCAGGAATTATATCAGGTATATGCTTATTTTCTTTCTCTAACTTTGCAGAGGCTCACAAGCTCTGAGGATAGGGAAGTCAGTTTGTGCTGATGAAAGCTCATGCACTAATGAATATTTGTTAGTCTTTAAAGTGCCACTGGACTCTCTGTTTTTGCAGAAAGTGTTGGTGCTTCTTGAGAGGGAAAAGAAGGAAGACCAGCATGGCAAGGCACCATCAGCAGGTAAAGTAGCCACCTTTAAATCTACTGACACTCCTAATAACTCTACCTGCTCAGCATAAGTGAAGAGTCACCCACCTTGAACACTGTGCCAGTATTTCACTATTTTAAAAGCATGAGTACTTTGTTCTGTAAACAGGTTTCACAGTTTGAATGTACAGTTATTTGGGCTTTTCCAATGACAATGTGGGGTTTAATGACTTTTTAAAACAAACAAACAAACAAACAAACAAGGGGCTTACACAAGATCTGGCACATGCTCATATTGATCCTCTTTTTGTTTGCCTTGTTTAGTGGCATATTCCTAGTGCTGCTCTCTCTCTATAAAATGATACTGCTCAAGATGAAGACAAGACATTGCGGGGGGGACAAAAACATAATCTCAGTTTATTTTGAAATTCAAATTTATCCCAAAGCTCCAGTTTCCACTTCATTTTCCATGTCATTGTATTTTTTTTTGTACTTAGTTAGAAACTGAAATAGAGCTGTGATGATAAGTACAGTACAAACTCCTAAGTAGCTAGATGAGATATAAATGAAAGGAAGACACGCACAGAGTAAATTGATTCAGAAGTAAAAAGTAAATCCGCCAGCCCTAAAGATCATAGGGTAAAAAAAGATGTGATTTTTGACCTGCTTGGGCGTGGGACCCGGCAGCCTGTGTAAACATGCAATGCCAGATGTTGGGCTGGGATTGCTTGTCCCAGTATAACAATTGCCATGTTGGCAGCTAAAATCTCCAAAGTCACAGCCTGCACTAAGGTCTGCCCGACCGGGCCAAGGCGGGATAGCAAGTCTGTTCCCGCGCAGCCTATGGCCAGTAGCCATGGCTGTGCCTCACTGGCCATGATGGCTGGCCAGCATGGTGGGGGTGGGGTGCTGTGAGCACTGAGCACTGCGCAGGCAGAGCCACCTGTCTACACGTTTGTTGTGTTCCTGGCCCTACCCAGGGTGTGCAGCAGGCAGGACAGCTCCCTGCCTGCATGCATGTCAGTTCAGTGCTCTGGCCTAACCTGGGTCATGTCACCTGTGATTTTCTGGCCCAGGGAGCAGTCCCACTGGCTGCACGTCTGTTTTTACTCATAGAAGGACCAATTAAACTTTCTTGACCCCGACACTGCCATTGTGGCGTATGGGAGTCAAAACTTAGAGAGGTGGCAGCTCTCCCTTCCTCTCCCCCTCCCCACAACAGCCTTGTTGCTTGAGAACCCCACTCTCAGTCTCAGTAAATACATCACATTACAGTAGAAAAGAAAATCCAATCTGGGACAACGGTGACAGTCACAGGTGATGATAGGTATTCGTTAATGAATTATCCCAAAGGAGTGAGCAGATGGAGGAATTCAGCAACAGTATCTGCCTGACATTTGTGCTGACTTTGTTGGCAATCACTGCTCACATTTGACAGCTGTGAATAAATTCCATAGTAAAGTTCTTGTCTTCTCTAAACAGAGTCTAGGAGTGCATTCGCACAAAATTGGATCCCAGGAACAGCTCCCTTGTACACAGGCTTGCTAGCAGAACAAACCTTTAATGAGAACAACTGACCCATTCGGAAAGCCAGCATGGGCTGCTCTTCCCCTAGAATCCAAGTTGTGTGTGAATATACCCTTATTCTGTGTGGAACATTGCTACATACTTTATAACATCTTTGTAAATTGTGGGATAAAAACTTTCACAGGAACAAGAATTTTGCATTGTTTGTATGGGAAGGTTTTTGCAGAGGACTCATATACTACTGCTACCAGCAGTACCCTCCCACCTGCCTGCAAAAGCAAGCCCCAGTCCTTTCCACAGGAACAGATTAATATGATGAAGGCACTGCTTTTTGCCAAATGGTTGTAGGAAGAACAGGTGTGCTTTTCCACTCACTTGTAGCACAAACTCCCGCTCCAATCTCTTTCTGGTTAGGAAATTAGTTATATGGATTCAGATCCAGTATTATCTTGTCGTGGTGAGGAATTCAGGGCTTGCAGTGTGAGTAGCAAGAAGTAACTTGACTGCTGGGACTGGGAGTGGGGAGTTCATGAAGACTTATTTTCATGGGTGTAGACCTACTTTCATGATTGTTGTGGTTTTCTCCACTCTCCAGCAATATTAGTTATATGGATTCAGATCTGAGAAGCTGTGATATGTCTAAAGAGACTTGGCTCAAAATGCTTGATAAGTACTTTAATCATTGCTTTCCTTCTATGAAAGATATCATGACCTGATCCTAAACTGATCTGGGCTAGACTGTCATGCATGCTCCTGATGGCACTTAAGTTACCAGAAAATCTGTGATTGAAGTTTTATTATAAACCAAACTGAGCATTTTGAAAATAGCAAGACCAGTGTAGTTTGCTTAATATTGAACACTGAAGTTCATATCAAGGTGTTATTTGTGGTCCACAGAGCATTTCTTCAAGACCTTTCCAATTATCATGGGCAGATTAACCATTTGCTGACTACACTATAGCATGGGGGCCCAAACTGAGGGTGCTTCCATGCTCAGGATTGGTCAGCATTATGCCGGTCCCCTGGTGTTGGCAGTGAACAAGTTGCTATCATGGGCCCTTTTTACACAAGATGGGCCCACCCATGCCAACGCAGTTCCACTGCGTAGTCATGAGTGGGTGGTGCCCATGTGACCAGCGGGCGGGTGGGAGTGCATGCGTTCGAGCTCCTATGGTACACCCATCTCCACTTACCTCCGCCCATAGCTCACCCAAGGAGCAATTGGCCAGAACGGTGATCGTTCCGTGCATGGAGGTGGGCGGAGATGGGTGTGCACCCATGTACTGCTGCCACACACCCCACTGCCCCTGCACGGGGGTGCACACCCATCCCCCTCGCACCATGGCCCATTTTAAAAGGGCTAAGCAGGAGCAGCTTAGCTGAAGAGGCAAGCAGGCCCCATGTGGTACACACAAGGTTGCCATACCTTCCCTTTAATCCAGGACACTTACGATAAATACATGGTGCTGGGCTGCATTGGTTCCAGTGCAATCCTGCATTGAAACCAATGCAGCCCTGCACCATGTATTTTTCATACGTGTCCTGGATTAAATGGGAGGTATGGCAACCCTAGGTACACAGGCACTTCCATTGTTCAGCCCTGCTCCTGCTCCTTCTTGCCCTAATGCTGTCAGATTCCTTTCTCCCCCTGCCCCCCACTCAGTAAGTGACCAAAGTGGAAGGTGTCAATGTTATGGCGTATCTTGGGGTCCCCACATGCTTTACATCTCACAATATCCATATTAAGAACCTCAGATATCAGATCTTCCTGTCATAAACTCAACATGCTCTAATTAATTTTCTAGCTAATCCATACCTGGTATCTTCAAAAATCTATTAAAAGACAACCACCCCCCACCCACTACCATACTTTACGGATACATTAGTCCAGATATAGAAGTGTCTGCCTCTAACAGAAGTGAAAGCATACACAGTTTGACCATCAGCATGAGTGATAATTCAACTCAGTGAATTAAACGTATTACACTAAAATAATTGAGAGAGAAAGTGGTTCGAATGTTACCTTTTATTGGACCAGCTGTTGTTGGTGGAAATAAGCAAGCTTTCAGGTCACGCAGGATCCTTCCTCAGGCATGTAGCATAGCCAGCAGAACTATATAAAACTTATATATTTTATATATTTTTGCTGGCTATGCTACATGCCTGAGGACGGGCCCGTGTGGCCCCAAAGCTTGCTTATTTCCACCAACAACAGTTGGTCCAATAAAAGATATAATTTGAGCCACCTTGTATCTCTGGGCCTTTTCACACAGGCGCTCCCCCACCCCCCGCCCCCGCACACGTTTGNCCCCCCCCCAATGGCCTGTTTGAAAAGGTCCTATGTCATTTGGGTCCAACACGGCAACCACTCTGTAACTGAAATCCTCACCCCACAAAAATCAAAGCGCTGTAGGCTAAGATGTAGAAGCTGTCACCTTCTGAGTGAGGAGTAAATTATCAGCTGGATTGCTTAAACCAACAAAATAGTACTGGTCTAACAGAACTGATAGAAAAACAACAATTGATGAACAAGCAATGAAATTGATGCATTGTCACAGAGGGTAAAAAATGTGAGATTTGTGGGGAGGCAGACAATTTTACTTCTTAAGGATTTTGTCAACTCTGACTTGTAAGTCAATTTCATTGCTTGTTCATCTGTTCAGACTGAACTCAGTCTTTTCCCCCCAGTATTTTTCTCAATCTCCTCAAAATTGGATTGAAATAATACGAATTTCATCAGTTCAGGACTCTCATCACAATATATTTGGGACTGGATGGTTCAGGGGATGAGTAGCATTTTGACTTTTACATTCAGAATGATCCATCGCAAGACTGTGTGACAAGATGACAATGGCCCCAATCCAAGATCAATGTGCACACAAAGACCAAACCTATTGTGTGCGCGCAGGGGGTCAGCCAGAGCCAAAGTCCACCGCTGCCTGACAGCACAACCACCTGTCAGCAGATGGAGAGTCTGGGCTACAGTGGCAGGCATGGATGGTGGTGGACTTCGGCTCTGGTACCATTTGCACACACAGTCACACAGTGTAGGTTTGGCCTGCAGAGAACTTGGATTGGAGCATATGTCCATCAGGTATCCATGAGAACTGTTTTGTGTCATAAAAATCAAACATTTTGATTCTTCAGCAAGTTCACTACATTTCTTCATTAATTTAGGCTTTCATAAGTTATTCTGTATATTGTTATACTGTAATTACTACATTATGAACAAGTCAAAACTTTTGTTACTGTAAAATACTGTCCCCTTCCCACCCCAAGATAGAAGTTAGGGATGTGCACAGTAACTCTCTTTCATTTTCACTATTAAAATGTCATTCATTTTTGTTATATTTCGTTAGTCTTTGTTTCATTTTCATTTTTACTTTTATTTTTGATTTCCTTTGGTTTCAATAGAAAACGCATTTTTGTTGTAACTTTTTTATTTTTCATCTGAATTTCATGAAACACAGTGGAATTGTACCCCCAATGTAGGACATTATGTGTGCCAAATTTCAGAATGAATGGTTACAGATATCCCATTTTATAAGCAGTTGTAATTTGTTATTTTACAAAATTCTGTGTACACATTTCTGGCTGTAATGTCCTTGTCTCCTAAACAATTTGGATTAAACCTTGCAATATTATACCCCTCCCCAAGGGGTATAATGTGTGCCACATTTCAGAAGAACTGGATAAATGATCCCAACGATATAAGCGATTTGGACTCTTTATCAAATCTTTCTACAATTTGGCAGTGATGGTTCTGAAGGTTGGATATACAAGCTTGCCAGATTCCATGTAAAATGAATGAAATATAAAGACGTTACAGCCAGGAATGCATTTACAAGTAAATTGCTTATAACTTAAGAACCCTTTATCTAATCCTTCTGATATTTGGGTCACCTATTGCCCTAGGGATCTAGGGGGTACCATTTTGCCTTGTCTCTTCAAAGTCAGATGACAAATAAAGAACTTACAGCCAAATTGTGTTTTTCAGGTTTTTCCTATTAATTTGTAACAAAATAATTTCTTTTCATTTTTTTGTTATTATATTCTTTCATTTTCATTATTCAATAATGAAAATGAAAAATCCCTATTTTATTTTTGTTATTATAATAAAAATGAAATGCACACTCCTATTAAAATCTCAATTTCTGGAACTGATGAAATTTTTTGATATTTGAGGGAAAGTATTTTTCATTAGCAGCAACCCAAATATATTGACAATTTTTATATAGTTTTCTGGTATACAATTTTTAAAAAATAATCTGAAAACCAGCAATCATTTGGTTTAGTCTGAAAACCAACGATCATTTCCATTTTGAAGATTTTGAATATTAGTTATATTTTCAAAGTTTTCATCTGAAAAAAAAGTTTTGATCAGCTAATGTACTGTTTTTACATTACATTTGCTGCTTTCTCAGTACTTGCAGTATTGCTATAATTATGCGAATCAAGCAACTTTGCTTTAGAATGAGTGGGCTTTTAGGCTACTTCTTAGTAGATCACTATTCACATCACAGAAAGCCAGAAACATGATTGGCACTAATTGGCATCTGCGTAGGCAGCCTATACAGAACAAAGACTGAATGGGTGTAAAAATATACAATGGGTAATTTCAAACGTTACGATACCACGGTCAACCATGGTGAACCCCCCGTGGTGGCCGCGGTAGCGTAATGTCTGTTGTGCCCAAGAGAGATTCCAGTCAGATGTTCACCCCCGGCAGGAATCTCTTTGACCACGCTTCCGGTCCTGTTACCGGCACTGATTCCAGGCCGTGGACCAGACCCCAGGACGTATTGGGT
>QEPC01013607.1:266134-280545 GCA_003113815.1 Sphenodon punctatus
GTTAAAACAGTCATAACATTTTATTTTCCTGATGGATCTTCTTCACACTTTGTGCATATGATGGTCCTCACAACCTATAGCCACGGATAAATTTTCAGCAATGTAGCTCAAGCGGTTTCCTCAAAATCAGTGGTTCAGCAGTCCCCTGTTTATAATGGAGAGTGGTTGTGCATTTAAGCTTCAGGCAGCTATCGCTGCCTGAAAATACTTGTGTAACACAACCCAAGCCCTTTTGGCAGTATAGCTTTTCAGGATCAGGACTGCTAAAGTATTATGCTGGTTCTTCTCACTGGTTCATTTAGTTAAGAGTGTGTTTTTTCCCTGATAGCTGCCAGTTTCTAAGTATGAACATAAATTTATTTATTTAATAAATTTATACCCCACTCCCTCCTGCCTTGGGCAAGTCAGAGCGGCTCACATCATATACAATACATTAAAATACAAACAATAACAATATAACTTTGTAAATAAGCAATTTAAATAGTAAAAATACAAATACAAATGGTGTGAATAAAAACATAATAGACCGTCCCAACACACTCTATCCCTCTGCTCCATCAAATGCCTGGCGGAGGAGTCAGGTCTTACACTGATGGCGGACTGTAAGACGATTCAGGCTGAGGCGGACATCTGGACCACAGCACCGGAGCGGTCGCTGAGAACATCTGCCTGTTGGTCCCCACCCTTCTATAGCAGGGAACCTGCAGGAGGGCAGCCCCCGACGACCGCAAAGGCCACCCAGGGACCCAGGAAGTAAGGCGGTCCCTCAGATAGGTAGGGCCCAGGCTGTTAGGGCTTTATAGGTAAGCACCAGCACCTTGAATCGGACCCGGAAGACTATAGGCAGCCAGTGCAGAGCCCAGAGCACCGGCATAATGTGCTCCCTGTGGCCCATCCCCATAAGCAGATGGGCTGCAGCATTCTCCACTAGCTGCAACTTCCAAACTGTCACCATGAGCAGTCCCATGTAGAGCACATTACAGTAAGAAACTAAATATAACAATGTCTCTTGCTTTGCTGATGAACCCCCATCAGTGGGCTTTCAAGTCTTTCAGGATCTCTCTATTGCTGGGCCCCTTCTTGTGCTGCTATAGCATCTTGGCCTCCCACAGCCAGTCACCTGTCAATCCAAGGTCAGCACTCTGGCCACCTCCCGGGTCCTACAGGAAAGCTTACTTTACTCAGGGTTGAGAACAGACTGAGTCCCAGGTCTTACCGTTTTTATATTCCCAGAAGGGTGTGGCTACTCCTTTAAAGTAAGCACGCTTAAAGGAACAGAACCATGCTGCTCATTAGCCACCTTCCCACAGTTTGCTTCCTGCCAGGACTTCTCCACAGCTTCCTTGGGCCTCATCCTGCTGGCACTTAGAGTCAACCCACTAGAGCTTAGTTGTAGGCTTTTGCATCCTCCTCTTCACTGATGTTATAGATGGTTTGGTCAGTGAAATTAATTCTTTTTGCCTGAGACTGTAGGTTTCTTCCGCAGAGCTGGGAATACCCAAGTGTCAAGGATGCTTTCTTTTCAACATCAAGAGTATTTGACCTGGCAAAGACTTGATTGGTTTTTCTGAAGACTTGTGGCCAGAAGTCTCAGATTCAGTGGAGGTTCTGGCATGGGGCTCAGTGAATGTCTGATGTTGTTGATGTCAACAGAGCTGGAGTCTTGCTTGGCACTGAGGAAGGGTGGTGGTCTTTGTCTGGAGCTTCTCTGCCTTCCAGGTTTCTCAGTTATGATAGCCAGTAGTCTGCCCCTAGTCTTCCTCCTGCAGCTTGTTTGTCTATGATCCTCTGAGGCAAGGGAGAGACTGAGAATGTGGATACTGAGCCATGTATAGTGCCAGGCATGAAGAACTCTACTTGCGTTTAGTCTTCTGAGAAGCCACCATATTGATGTGTCAAGGAATGGCGGGAGGGGTGGGGATGAGAATTTGTGAAGCAAATACACTGAGGCAATAATCTCTCTCTCTCTCTCTCTCTCTCTGTTGGAAGGAACTGACACGAATATGCTCCTCACCCCTCTTTTTATTGCCTCAATTTCATGTGCAAACAACCTGAGGCAAGATATGGGGCTGGGGGGAGATTAGTGTTCTTTGAAATGATTGCTCTGGAAGGTTCCAGAAGTTGCCTGCAGAGCCACATAAATGTGAATGGGGATAGTCACTAGAAGGCGAAACACTCTCACAGAACTAGATAAAAATACTTTCTTATCTTTTAATAAGATTTCACAATATCCCCCAATATAACCTTTCTTTATTTCAGCTATTGACATCATGAAGTATTGGGTACTTCTCCCAAGAGAAAGAGATTGGCGACATTTGGAGACAGGATGCTGAGCTTGATGGACCATTGATCTGACTCAGTACAGCACTACTTATGTTGTTATGAACTCCTGTTATAATAAAATGTCTTTCCTACATTTAAAATGCATGGGTCCCAAGGACAGTGTCAATTAAAACATCTTAATTATAAGTTATTTTTACTATAACTTATAACAAGTTAGTACTATGAACCTTTGTTCCTTTCTCCATATATGAATATATTTGATTTTAAATACTCATCTTGGTTTTCATTTATTCCATGTTGCTGAATTAGGTGCATCTAGGTAGCTGTAATTCTTTATACAATGTGAGTTCTGTATATTTCTTTCTCCACAATAGTGTTCTAAAACCTAGGATTGCAATGTTACACCTTAAAGGAAAAGATCACCACAGTCAACAGCTGTTATGCATAGCTATATATATATATATATATATATATATATATATGTATGTATTGAAACATTAAGATGTTAGGGAAACATTAAGGTTGACTTTAATAAGATCATTTTCTTTAAATGCTGTATCTCTGAATTAGTATTTCACAGAAATTTCACTGTCAGACGATGAAATTTAGCTGACCTTTTTCTGATCTCGTATTTAGAATTCATGGGTTCTCTACAGAGACATTTTTGAGAAGTCACTATCTTCTTCTGACAAGAAAGCAAAACTAGGGGCAGGGTGAAATCACATTCTGAATTCGGTATATGTGCATTAAATGCTAATAAACAATATATTTCCAACTCAGGTCAGTGAATCCTACATTTACATGTTTGTCATGGATGATCTCCTGTATCTAAAGGTCAAGAGAGAATTCAGTTCTTTACAGTTCAAGTCAAGATCCTGTTTGACACAGCATGACACTTATTTTCTATGCCATTGTTGGGGCTTTGTGATGCCTTTACTATTTTTTTTGTAATTTAAAGTAATCAGTTTGTGTTTCAAATAAAACATAGCAATTTTACTTGTCTGTGGTCAGAATTCTGTGCCGCAAAGTCAGTTTGTTGATTAACACAAACTGACTTCGCGAAAAAGTCAGTTAGTGCTCCTGTCTTACAGAAAATAAACACCTGCCTTACAGAAAATAAAACAAAAATAAAAAGGAAGTTATTAATCAAGAAGAACTGCTAAGTGGCTCTGTTGGAGGAGCCTGAGTGAAGATTTAGCTTTAGGTTTGCATTTTAAAAGTTGTTGAGATTATCAGGCAATAAAATATACCCATCTCTAAAGTAAATTAAATAGTTGGGTTAAGAACTATAATCCTGTCGACATAAAGGAGAGTAATCTCTCTCCTTTGTGTGTAAGCTGGGTTTCAGGCCAGATGCTCAAGTCAGACAGATTTAAAAAATATGCTGATTACAAATTCTGTAATCAGATATCCGGATCAAGATTCATCGTGGATGTTGTGCAGGAAGTGAAGGAAAACAGAACAGTGTATATATATACTGTCTTCTGGTTTCCAGAAAAAGATAACAACCTAACACATGTGTATCTTGTTTTGTTTTTGTTTTGTATATAGCACTAAATGAAATTCAACAAAGACAAATGTAAGACAATACGCGTAAGGAAGAGAAACTGAAAGCACGGATACAATCTGCTGGTAACTCGATTTGTAACAGGCTAGCAACACTCCAGAGAAAGGTATTGGATGGTCACAGAC
This sequence comes from Sphenodon punctatus, assembly GCA_003113815.1. Lineage (NCBI taxonomy): Eukaryota > Metazoa > Chordata > Lepidosauria > Sphenodontia > Sphenodontidae > Sphenodon > Sphenodon punctatus. The sequence goes on from QEPC01013607.1 coordinate 270,110, forward strand.
TCTGCCTGCTTTCCCACGAGCTGTCTCGGCGCCACGGGAGCTTGAGCTAGTCAATTCTAGCGCAGCTCCCGTCTCGTGGGAAACGTGGATGTGCGGCTGTCATGCAGGCAGGCTCATGCAACGGACAGGGTACATGAGCCTGTGTGCAGGAGAGTCGCACTTCCTCGTTTCCCACGAGACGGGAGTTGCACTAGACTTGAATAGCGCAAGCTCCTGCAGCGCCGAGGCAGCTCGTGGGAAAGCAGCCTATAAGTCAGCAGCGTTAGAGTTGAGTTACTGCAGAAAAGGACTGAGATCAGGTTCTTAAAACCTAGAAAAAAATTGTTTTGAAGAAACAGGGTTTTAGGTTACGTATATTTACATAAAAATCACAAAATTAGGTTTTTATGTAATTTTGCAATTTTACTGAAATTGGAAATCTATTGGTTGTTAATATCTAAATTGTTCAATTTTTCATGCTGCCAGTGGTGGGAGCATCTTCATTGTTCGCTAAACAGCATGTTTAGGTTAAAAGTAACAAGAGGAAAGGGAGAGGCCCAGAGAGCAACCAAAGGTTCTGGAGAAGGAAGAGGAGAAATTTGAGTACAACCACAGAACTGTCGGGAAAAGAGGGCTCGTGGACCAACAGATGGAGCCAGGGAAGGCAGACTAGTGTGAATTGCCGGTGAAAGAGCTTTCCAACAGCGTCCCATTCCGTCCCATTCCAAGAGGGGAGTGGGACAGTGGAGCAGGAGTTGTCCTGAAGATCAGAAAAGACTGTGTGGAACATTCAGAGGAAAAACTATGTTAAAGAGAGACGAAGCTGAATAAAGAAGAAAAGGGGAGGAAGAAACAAGTAACATACTGAATTTTAATAATAATAATAATAATAATAATAATAAATAAATAAATAAATAAATACGTGGAACTTGGAGAGACATGTGACTCTCATGTAGTAAGTTTTCCCTCCTTTATATCTACTGCTTGTTGTTTATTAAGATGCAAATTGTTCTGAGCAAGGGTTTGTTTTATTTCATTTCTGTAAAGGACTTAGTATGTGTCTGATTTACTGTATAAATTACAGACAGTCTCAACAATCCTACTGATCTGTTGCATTCACATAGATATCCACCTGAAAGCCCTCTGTCCTTCAAGTTTCCTCATAGCAAACACAGAGTTAACATTTATTATTTACATATTTTTAAAAAATCTACCCAAGCCATAGGCATCTGTACAATGATTAAACACAACAAAGGAGAATGTCACCAAAGAAAGGACTCTTATTTTGCTCAACCCTTCACAGCAAATCTACTTTATACCACAGTGAACTGCACAATAAATCTGACCAATTAAAACTGAAAAACAACTGCCACAACAGTCAGCCACCTCACACACCTTAACTCACTCCTTCTAAAGAAGTCACAAAGAACAATTTAGCATTGCCAAGTTATTAGATCTGGGACTTGCTGAATTTAGGAGATGGAGAGGTCAGTCAAGGGCGTATCATAGAAGATATCCTGTTCCCTCCCTTCCCCTATTAGGAGGAGACAGAGCTTAACTTCTCTGTCGAATGCAACTGGGCTGCATCACAGTCACTTGAAAAGCCAGGACTTAAGCCAGGCAGGGCTTTATAGGTCAAAACTAACACCTTCAATTCCACAGAAGTAATCAAAGACCAATGCAGAACTTGTACAACACTGCAATAAACTCTCTGCAGGCACTATAGTTTAATAACCAGGCACCTGTGTTCTCCAACAGCTAAATTTCAATTGGCCCTAAAGAGTAGCCTCATGAAGAGTTACTACAGTAATCTTGATGAGTCAAAAACATAGAGAATGCAAAGAGTCCGATTCCAGTAGAAAGGTATAGCTTAGGGGGAGGGAAGGTCATGACATGGAACTTTAACAAAAAACAACACAAATTACAGTGTTATAATAATAAATCGGCCAATCTTCCAGGCAATTATGGAAGTACTGCAACATGATAAAAACTAATATTGATAATTTAGTGTCCATGGTTCTAAAAGCAATCCTAGGTTCTTGGATTTTTATTTTATTGGTGTTGTACTTCTGTACATGATTGAATTCATTACTATTTTTGTTTAAAAAATAAGAGTGGCTGATTCCCTAGGCATATATTGTGCCTATGCTGGATTCTTATAATGCTTTTAGGAGTGCACTGCCTATATCGTAATGCAGCCCTTCTGTGGGACAGGCACAGACTCTTTATAATTTTGTACATGCAGGGTACTCACAGGGCACACTGACATCTTAAGAACAAAACATTATTTATAACTGTAAACAAATGTATCCTGGAATTTTCTTGAGTGTACATCAAATTTCAGCTTTCATGGCTCAGAAAATAATTGAGTATTTACAGTAAGTCAGATGTGCTGTAGGCCACTGTCATTCAGATGGGGGCCTATGTGGTCTGTACTTAGGGTTGCTGCTTTTTGCAGTTTGATCCTGAGACTTCCATTTTGGCCTATGGAAGTCTCAAGTCAAACTGCAAGAGGTGGCTACCCTATCTGTACATGTAACCTGTGAAATGAAGGGGCAGCAGATTCGTCTCCGTCTAAGATTTTTGTATTGTGACTCTTGTCCAAAGCCATCAATATGATGGCCTCAGCTGGCAAACAGTTGAAATGCATGCTTCCCAAAAAGAGGCACATTTTATTTCTCCCCTGCCTAAACTAGGAGTGTGGGGACACAGGTTTCAGTTGCTGTGGAGTACGCACATCACTCCTACACAGCACTTCTCTACATCAGGACACATAGGAATTGGGCTAAAAGATTATTATTATTATTATTATTATTATTATTAACAAACATTTATATAGCGCAAGCAGTGTACCTGGCACTTTACAAAGTAATAAAATAGACACGGTCTGTTCAAGATAATTGAACGACACTCTGTTAGTACAGTGTTTCTTCAAAGATTCAAAACAGCAAAGGTATTTAACGGAGGTTAAAGTGAATCTCTGTAGAAGCTCTGTTAATTTTATTTTGGTGTGGGTGACCTTTAAAGAAACATTTACATGTACTACACTTATTTTCTTGCAGCAGTAACTGCAAGAAAGTTAAAGGCAGAACCACTCTCCATTATAAACAGGGGACTGCTGATGCCCCGATTTTGTGGAAACCACTTGAGCTACAGTTGTGAAAATTTATTCACGACATATTTGTGGGGACCATCATACATGCGAAATTTGAAGAAGATCCATCCAGAAAATCAAAAGTTATAACTGTTTAAAAGTTAGTTGGTTGTGATCAAAATGCACAGAGTCCTGACTATTTTGAATCATCAAAAAACTATTTAGAATTTAATTATTTATTTATTTATCTTTTGATTTCTTGGCCACCCCCTCCTGCTGCAGTAGCTTGGGGCAGCTCGCAACATGCTTAAAACAGTATAAAAAATAATTCACAATAACAATAAAAGGCTATAAAATCAACAATTAAGTATTAATAAATAACCCCAAGCAGATCAAACACCTCCCTCCTCCCAACCTTCCCTCCCTCACCCATCTCCCATGTCTAAAGCCTGTCAGAACAGCCAGGTCTTACACTGCCTTCAGAAAGAGGGGAGATCTGGGGCCAGGCAGACCTCTGTTGGGAGGGAGTTTCACAGACAGAGCACGGTCACCGCGAATGTCCCCATTATCGTTGCTACCTGAGGTACCTGGGGGACACCAAGGGAGGTATCCCTGGCAGACCGCAGAGGCCGATCCATGGCCCGGGGGGAGGGGGGAGGTGATCCTGCAGATAAGCGGGGTCCAGGCCATTTAGGGCTTTCTAGGTCAAAACCAACACCTTGAATCGGGCCCGGAAAACTATAGGCAGCCAGTGCAAAGAACAAAGCACTGGTGTAATGTGCTCATGGTGACCCACCCCTGAAAGGAGATGGGCCGCCATGTTCTGCACCAGTAGCAGTTTCCAGACTGTTGCCAAAGGTAGAGTGTAGAGTGCGTTGCAATAGTCCAGGTAATAAAAGCATGGATGATGATGGCCAGATCCACGTCTGAGATGTAAGGAGGAAGCCGATGCACCAGATGTAATTGGCGAAATGTCCCCTTCACCACGGCTGCCACCTGGACATCCAAGCGGAGTTGTGAGTCAAGGAGCACCCCTAGACTCTGGACCTGGGGTATTCGAGGTACCTGGGGGTCTCCAAGAGAGGCATCCCTGGCAAACCGCAGGGACTGATCCACAGCCCGGAAGGGGGTGGTGGGTGAGGTGATCCTGCAGATAAGCGGGGATCAGGCCATTTAAGGCTTTGTAGGTCAAAACCAACACCTTGAATTAGGCCCAGAAAACTATAGGCAGCCAGTGCAAAGAACGAAGCACTGGTGTAATGTGCTNTGTGTTTCGGTTCTTGTTTCGGTATCTCTTGTTTTGTATCTTTCCAGGGACAAACCAGAATGTTAAAAATCCAAAACAAAAATCAGTGCAAAAGATCAGAAACAACCGATACCGAATAGAAAACTGAAATACATGAGAACTGAAACCGAAAGTAACTGAAACAAAATTTTTGATTTTTGTTACCTGTGTTTACAAACCGCAATGTTAAAAATCCAAAACAAAAATCAATGCAGAAGATCTGAAACAGCCAATATCAAAAAAGAACTGAAATTTCAGATTAATCCAAAATGGCCATTATCGGGTACTTTCGGTTCTATCCATCCCTAGCTAAGTGTGGGGGCGAGGAGTGTGCTCCTCCAGGTCCCCCCATAAGATGTTTAGTGAGCTGGTTGCGCACACCAGTTGATGGGGGCCCCCAAGTAGGGCACCCAATCAGCTGTTTGGCACATGCTCTCAGGTCAGGTGAGCACGCTCCTCCAGACCCCTCCATCAGCTGTTCAACAGGTTGGGTGCATGCACCAAACAGCTTATGAAGGGCCCCAGAGGCACACCTTCATCTGACACAATCAGCTGTTTGGCGCATGCCCTTGGGTAAGGTGAGGGTGCACCTCTGCCCCCCCCCCCATCAGATGTTCAGAGGCAGGTTTTCCCAGGGGCCTAATCCTGCTGAGCAGCAGGGGTGTGGGAGACTTGCCCATGTTGACAGCTCCTTGGGCTGACCTGTGGCGTGGAGGGACCTGTGATGGAAGTCCAGGTTGCGGCAGTCCCCATACTCATGTGAACAACCCTCCCTACCTGACCCAAGAAATGGCGGCTGCAGTGGCCCTGGGAGCTGCCTCACTGTTGTCTCATTTGTTTTCACCCTGTGTCTGTGGTTCACCTGTTAATGATTCTGGCCTGAGTTGTAAATGTAATTTTAAAGATTTGTAAGTATTCCACATTTTAAAGGCAAAGGGAACATTTTAATGGCAGTTGTCAGAATGATGTGAGACAGAGTAGGAGTTGCCTATGCTGCATTTTAAAAAAAAAAAGTAAAATAAAGTAGCTAAACTATTTTAATTTTTGTGCAGCCAGTGCAAATTGTACATTAATATAGTATCAGCTGGCTTTTATCCAAGTGCATAGATACCTATGGTAGAAAGAACCAAATATGTGAGGACCAAAATTGAAAGATGTATGTCCTTTGTAAACATGTATATCACTGCTACATACAGTACGAGGGGTGTGTGTGTGTGCATGTGTGTGTGTGCGCGCACCACATATAACATGCACTTTGGCTGTTCGTTCCTAGACATAACAATAAATCCATGGGAAAACCATCATGTGTTAAAATTGCTGACATCATCCCAATCCTGTAGCTTCTCTTAAAGATGTTCATGCTGTTTTGTGTTCCAGTTGCTACCAGAGAGTCTGCTCCCACCAGCTGTTGCCCAGATGATATGTTTCTATGGGCTTTTGAATTACCACAGGTCAGAACTGGAGTGGTGCACTTAGCTATACGTAATAGTAGCTACATGCAAGGGGGCGGCTACTGTTGTCTGCACCCAAACATTTAAAAAATCCAAAAAGAGTAGCAAGAGGCATGTTGGCACATACAGCTGTACTAACAGAATATGTGTTTAACCCCGGAAGCGAGTAACTAGCACCCTCTATTACATGTTTGGTATCATATCATTTATATAAAAATAGCAGGTGAGGATTCTTAAGGACAAGTAATCTAAAATAGGGTGTTTTTAAACAAGCAAGGCTGGAGGACCGTCCATGGCCACTTAGTGGCACAACTACGGAGCAGCCACTCAGGTGAAGTGATTGGGGTGGGATTCTAACAGGCAGCTCCAAGTCTATACACTTGTGCAAATCTCAGTTGGAATACTCAGTAAATAAACTTGAGACCCAGACTGCAGTCTCAGTAAATAAAGCTGTGACCCAACTCAGACGTCTGTTTCAGACTGCAAGCTCTTTGGCACTCCCTTTCCATAAATCTCCTCATCCCATTCACCCCTGCGGCTCCTCCCCTTCCTACAGGCTACTCTTGGCCTGAAAACTAGCTGGAGTGGAGGCCTCCCTGCCGTCAAATTTACAAGAAAAACTGGGGCTGTAAGTATCACCCAGCTGTGGTTCCTCCCCTTCATGGCGCCACCATTTTGAGCCACTTGTGGAAGAATGAGGGAACTGCATCCACCTCCCTGTCCTAAGATTTTTGGGGAAAGAGATATTCTGTGCCTCGGAACAGACCTCCCCTCCCCCTGACTCCCCCCGGAAGTCATGTGCATTATATGTAGACTCCCCTCTAATGGACAGAGAGCAGGAATGGGGGGAGAATTTCCTTCTGGTCTTCTAGCCAGTCTGGTGTCTTCTGAGATTGGCTCCTTCCATCTGTCCATCCTCTGCCAAACAAGGCTCGGGGCAGGGCTAGCCAGGCTCCCCCCCTTCCCCCTCCTAGCCCTACTCTTACCCACTCCAGCAGGTAGCAAACTGTCTCGATCTCCCCAAACGCTGAGGCCCATTTCAGGGGGCTGAAGCCTCTTGTCCGGCTACAGTGTTTGTATATTCTGATGGGGAAGAGGGAGGATTCTGCTTGCAGGGGGCTGGAGTCATTCCAAGCAATCCCTGATGCTCTGCAGCCACTTCTCCAAGCCAGCTTGTCAGTTTCTCCCGGCTGTGGTCTCGGGCTGGGCAGAACTGACTGTGGAGCATCAGGAAGTGCTAGGAACGGCCCCAGCTTCCCCACCCCCCTTCCAAATTACCAAGTCCCCACTGCTGGAAGAAAGAGTCTCACAACTGTGGACAGGAGCAGCCTTTCAAGTTCTGAGACTCCTTTTTCCAGTACAACCCCCCTCCGGCTCTCATACAGGCTGCTCAGCTCCTCAGCCCAGCAGTGCCAAGCAGCCATGGGCTGCTGCCCCATTGGGATTTCTCGTTCCAAGTGAGAGCGGCTAGGATCATTTATTTATTATCATAAGTCGCCTCCATCTCCAGTGGCTGGATCCAGACAGTGGCTGAGCCCACTCACCAGTGCATGTCATGGCTGCAATTACACATCCAGCTCATGGCTGATCTCCTGGCACAGCCACAGGAGATGGAGTCACAATCTTCAGCTCCAATAGCCCCTGGGCCACATCCCAACAGCACAGCATCCCCCAAGCCCCAGAAATGTTCTCCAGACTCAACCCAGTGCTCAGTCCCATCCTCACTCCATTTCCTGAGTGTGTAATTGCAACCATGACATGCACTGGTGAGTGGGCTCAGCCACTGTCTGGATCCAGCCACTGGAGATGGAGGCGACTTATGATAATAAATAAATGATCCTAGCCGCTCTCACTTGGAACGAGAAATCCCAATGGGGCAGCAGCCCATGGCTGCTTGGCACTGCTGGGCTGAGGAGCTGAGCAGCCTGTATGAGAGCCGGAGGGGGGTTGTACTGGAAAAAGGAGTCTCAGAACTTGAAAGGCTGCTCCTGTCCACAGTTGTGAGACTCTTTCTTCCAGCAGTGGGGACTTGGTAATTTGGAAGGGGGGTGGGGAAGCTGGGGCCGTTCCTAGCACTTCCTGATGCTCCACAGTCAGTTCTGCCCAGCCCGAGACCACAGCCGGGAGAAACTGACAAGCTGGCTTGGAGAAGTGGCTGCAGAGCATCAGGGATTGCTTGGAATGACTCCAGCCCCCTGCAAGCAGAATCCTCCCTCTTCCCCATCAGAATATACAAACACTGTAGCCGGACAAGAGGCTTCAGCCCCCTGAAATGGGCCTCAGCGTTTGGGGAGATCGAGACAGTTTGCTACCTGCTGGAGTGGGTAAGAGTAGGGCTAGGAGGGGGAAGGGGGGGAGCCTGGCTAGCCCTGCCCCGAGCCTTGTTTGGCAGAGGATGGACAGATGGAAGGAGCCAATCTCAGAAGACACCAGACTGGCTAGAAGACCAGAAGGAAATTCTCCCCCCATTCCTGCTCTCTATCCATTAGAGGGGAGTCTACATATAATGCACATGACTTCCGGGGGGTGGGGGTGGCAGGGGGAGGGGAGGTCTGTTCCGAGGCACAGAATATCTCTTTCCCCAAAAATCTTAGGACAGGGAGGTGGATGCAGTTCCCTCATTCTTCCACAAGTGGCTCAAAATGGTGGCGCCATGAAGGGGAGGAACCACAGCTGGGTGATACTTACAGCCCCAGTTTTTCTTGTAAATTTGACGGCAGGGATGCCTCCACTCCAGCTAGTTTTCAGGCCAAGAGTAGCCTGTAGGAAGGGGAGGAGCCGCAGGGGTGAATGGGATGAGGAGATTTATGGAAAGGGAGTGCCAAAGAGCTTGCAGTCTGAAACAGATGTCTGAGTTGGGTCACAGCTTTATTTACTGAGACTGCAGTCTGGGTCTCAAGTTTATTTACTGAGTATTCCAACTGAGATTTGCACAAGTGTATAGACTTGGAACTGCCTGTTAGAATCCCACCCCAATCACTTCACCTGAGTGGCTGCTCCGTAGTTGTGCCACTAAGTGGCCATGGACCGTCCTCCAGCCTTGCTTGTTTAAAAACACCCTATTTTAGATTACTTGTCCTTAAGAATCCTCACCTGCTATTTTTATATAAATGATATGATACCAAACATGTAATAGAGGGTGCTAGTTACTCGCTTCCGGGGTTAAACACATATTCTGTTAGTACAGCTGTATGTGCCAACATGCCTCTTGCTACTCTTTTTGGATTTTTTAAATGTTTGGGTGCAGACAACAGTAGCCGCCCCCATGCATGTAGCTACTATTACATATAGATAAGTGCACCACTCCAGTTCTGACCTGTGGTAATTCAAAAGCCCATAGAAACATATCATCTGGGCAACAGCTGGTGGGAGCAGACTCTCTGGTAGCAACTGGAACACAAAACAGCATGAACATCTTTAAGAGAAGCTACAGGATTGGGATGATGTCAGCAATTTTAAAACATGATGGTTTTCCCATGGATTTATTGTTATGTCTGGGAACGAACAGCCAAAGTGCATGTTATATGTGGTGCACGCACACACACATGCACACACACACACACACCCTCGTACTGTATGTAGCAGTGATATACATGTTTACAAAGGACATACATCTTTCAATTTTGGTCCTCACATATTTGGTTCTTTCTACCATAGGTATCTATGCACTTGGATAAAAGCCAGCTGATACTATATTAATGTACAATTTGCACTGGCTGCACAAAAATTAAAATAGTTTAGCTACTTTATTTTACTTTTTTTTTTAAAAATGCAGCATAGGCAACTCCTACTCTGTCTCACATCATTCTGACAACTGCCATTAAAATGTTCCCTTTGCCTTTAAAATGTGGAATACTTACAAATCTTTAAAATTACATTTACAACTCAGGCCAGAATCATTAACAGGTGAACCACAGACACAGGGTGAAAACAAATGAGACAACAGTGAGGCAGCTCCCAGGGCCACTGCAGCCGCCATTTCTTGGGTCAGGTAGGGAGGGTTGTTCACATGAGTATGGGGACTGCCGCAACCTGGACTTCCATCACAGGTCCCTCCACGCCACAGGTCAGCCCAAGGAGCTGTCAACATGGGCAAGTCTCCCACACCCCTGCTGCTCAGCAGGATTAGGCCCCTGGGAAAACCTGCCTCTGAACATCTGATGGGGGGGGGGGCAGAGGTGCACCCTCACCTTACCCAAGGGCATGCGCCAAACAGCTGATTGTGTCAGATGAAGGTGTGCCTCTGGGGCCCTTCATAAGCTGTTTGGTGCATGCACCCAACCTGTTGAACAGCTGATGGAGGGGTCTGGAGGAGCGTGCTCACCTGACCTGAGAGCATGTGCCAAACAGCTGATTGGGTGCCCTACTTGGGGGCCCCCATCAACTGGTGTGCGCAACCAGCTCACTAAACATCTTATGGGGGGACCTGGAGGAGCACACTCCTCGCCCCCACACTTAGCTAGGGATGGATAGAACCGAAAGTACCCGATAATGGCCATTTTGGATTAATCTGAAATTTCAGTTCTTTTTTGATATTGGCTGTTTCAGATCTTCTGCATTGATTTTTGTTTTGGATTTTTAACATTGCGGTTTGTAAACACAGGTAACAAAAATCAAAAATTTTGTT
>QEPC01013607.1:298195-309709 GCA_003113815.1 Sphenodon punctatus
TGCATGCACAATGTGTGACTAGTCCAGAGGTGCTGCTATCAAACACACAAGACACCTAAAATTCATATCTCTCCCTCTCTCCATATAATTAATTCACGCTGCCCCGGGGGCACAAATTAAATGTTTATGGGTGGGGGGCAACGTGAACGGATTATATGGGGGGCGCAAATGAACTGGTTATGGGGTGCGGGTTAGCAATAACTTCATTAAGAAAAGCTAGCAGCCATAATTAAGCTTCATTAAGAAAAGAATAGCAGCCATAATAATCTCAGAATCATATTTGCAGATTTTCCAAGATAGAATAGATACTACCTCACATCCAAGATTCCTACCTAAGGTAATATAAATAAGACAGTTGTGAAAACGTGGCCCCTTTTACATGGGCCTCTCCCACCCATGAACACACAGATTTTATCTGCGTATTCATGGATGGGGGAGCTCCGTGTAAACAACGCGTTGCATGAGCCCATGGTGAGTGGGAGTGCGTGCGTGCCTGCCTAACACGAATCCTCACTCACCCCCCACTTGTCCCCATGCACGGAGCAACCGAGGGAAACAGTGGTTACGCCATGGGTGTGGATGAGTGTGGTGGTGGGGTGAGTGGGGATGCGTGTGCGGCCGTGTGCATGTCCCACCCACACACCGGCATGCCCACGGACCCCCATCCAGTGTAGCCATGTAAGAATGGCCTGTGAGGAGGCAGTTGAAAAAGAACAGAAGGTTGCTACCTTATAAACACAGTCCTTTGAGATGGCTCCTAACATTCTCACAACACTCACGTTTCCAGTCTTGCATGGAATTTTTTTCTTATATGCCTAGAAAGGGTTGGAAGGAATTGTCATTCAGAGGGGGAGGGTGCTTTTTATACTAGAGGAGCTTGAGACCATCATGTCGTCTATTATTTGAATAGGGTGAGCATGCACAACCCAGTTGTGAGAATGTTCGGAGCCATCTCGAAGAACTTTCTTTACAAGTTACCTTCTGAGTGTGGAGAAGTTGTTTGTAAACAAACAGCTTTATCTCCCAGTCCGATCAGTGTGTCCCGCTGCTGCTGCAGCGCTATTAGGATGGAGAGGCAGGTGAGGGATGGGGACCGGAGCCATGGAGGGGAGGCAGAAGAACTTATTGAGAAAGAAGCTGGCTGCAGCCTGCTGCCCAGCCAGGCAAGTGCAGGGCCCCAGCAGCCACACACATGGCACATGCCTGGGGCTGGCCCTGGCTCCTGCAGCTGCCGGGCCACCACCCATTCAATAACCTTCCCTAAAAAGGGAAGGTTAGAGACAGGCCAATAGCTTGCGAGGGAGTCAAAGTCAAGAGATGGTTTCTTGAGCAGGGGCCGCACCACCGCCTCTTTAAGGCAACCCGGCACCCTGCCCTCCCTAAGGGAGGCATTGACCACCCCAGCCAGGAACGGCCCCACTGTCTCCAGGCAGGCCTTAACCAGCCAGGACGGGCATGGATCTACTTCACAAAAGTTGGCCCTGACAGCCCCAAGAACCTCCTCTGCATTGGCAGGTGTCACTGACTGAAATTGATCCCACAAACTAGGACAAGGCGAGGCTTCCATAACCTCTGGTTTCCCTAATGTAATAAGTGCGGCGTCAAAATCATGGTGAAACTGAGCAATTTTATCCACAAAATAATCCACAAACATATCACGGCGAGCACAAGATGGCTCCACTCCAAGGTGGAGGGAGGCCGGACTGAACAGACATTGCACCCCTTGGAAAAGCTCTGCTGGATGGGATTTTGCGGATGCTATGGGGGCAGCAAAAAACTCCTTTTGCTGACTGCATAGTCATGGCATAAGCTTATAAACTAGCTCTATGCTGCAATCGGTCAGCTTCAGCACATGAACAACAACACCGTTGCCACAACCGCCACCCCTCCAACTTCAGCATCTGCAGCTTCTCGGAAAACTAAGGACGCCTGCAGTGCTGCTGCTTAGGAAGCAGCCGCCTAGGAGCCGTTCGATCAATGGCCTCCGTCAGCAAGGTATTCCACAACACAATGAGGTCATCGATGAGACGGTCGTCAAGATCAGAGGGTATCTCACCCAGAGCATTCGGAACCACCATGCCCTCCTGGGGGCAGACGTCCCCCCAACATAAAATTACAAATACAACCCACTCACTTAATCACAAATCACCACATTAATAGCCCAGCTAAAAACGCCCCACATCCAACATAACTTCTCTCCCCAGCCCCCTGCCCCAAGGGTCACGCCCAAGGGCCCTTTGGCGCAGCCCTTAGGTGCGTGGCCTGTAGCACTGCCAGCAGGCATGCCGCTTTTCAGCCCCTGTAGAAGCCGCCCAGCTGGAAGTCCCAATTAGTGATCTAAGATCACCCTATACTTCTCTAAATTCCCTGTTATGAACACTGTCAAAGATCACCTCAAATCATCATTTATCTTGAGTGTTTTTTAAGAAAGAAAGATATGATGATGATGATGATGATTGATGATGATCACGACAACTTTATGAAGCATGGGACTGTATACTGGATTGGAGGTCTGGTAGGCTGAATTCAGAACTGGAAACCAAGAACTCACGGATCTATTTGTGGCTGCTTCACTGATATACTGTAAAAATTTGACAAGTTTGAATTTTGAACCTAAAACTTGCTTACTACCTAACAAAATGTTGTCAGGCATAGCAATCAGTATTTGACAATGTACTTTGAAAATGTAAAGTGATATAGCACATAATCCTCTGCCACTAAAACCAGAGGCAAGGACAAAGGGAAAAGGGGAGTTTTGTCATTGACGTAAAAGAATTTATTTATTTAAATTTCTGTCCCACTGTATCCTAAGGACTTGGGACAGATTGTGTGCATACTCTATAAGTACTAAATGCTTTTCAATCAAGTAAAAAGTGTAATTCATCCCAATGTCTTTTAGATACATGCATTTCTAATTGTGTCATTTGTTTATGCATCATATTCATGCATATTCCTAGTTTCTTCCCAGATAAACAGCAGCTAAAATTTGTGTTGAACTGAGTCCTAAAATTTTAATGGTTTTGGATGACAAAGTTAATATAAACTTTACTCAAGGCCAGTGCAGAAAACGAGGTTCAGGGTGTGCTCCCCATCATGCGTCAGGCCGATGACTACTTGGAACAGGCCTATGGTTGCCTGAGCATAACACAGAAGCATGAAAAGTGTCAAACCCCTAAATCACATTAGGTACTTGACCCATTAAACACTGAATGTCTAGAAAGAAAAATGAACAAATAGACCTGTTATTCATCTCTTAAACCAGATTATAATAGACTGTATGCAGCATTATCAATATTTAGTGGAGAATGGCCATGTAGTGTTCCTAATAGTCAGTGTAGTTTAACCTTTAAATAAACTGTTCATGGGTTGAGAATTACATGTTTCCCCAATTTTTTAAAAAAGACAAACCCTGCAAGCTGTGTTTTCATAATTTTATTTCCCTAAAGTAATTTGTTACATGTGTCCTATTTGTAGGAAAGACAGCATTCATTGTTTTTCCTTAATGCTCCATTAAATGTCTAACTATTTTGCTGTTGGTTACATTTTCCCCTAAGGATATTAATTATTTAGAAATATAAAGTGCTTGTTAATGGCTAAATATTGCTATAAAACGGTGATTATAACAATAAACTTCTCGATAAAAGCTAAGGAAATACAAAATCTATGCTATTCTAGTGCCAATTTCAAACATTTAAGTAAAGAAATACAATGGTAAAGATAATGTCATATAGTAACACCAGAGAGATAGAAATGGTGGCCCAGACAGGAGCTAGGGATTTGGGAACCAGAAAGTGCCTTGGGATCTCCTTTATTGTGCACCCCACCCAAAAGCCACACCAGGCCACCCAGCTGAGTCCAGATTTTAGTCTGGAAGGATGGGGTTGCTTGGTTTAGAAGGGAGCAGGGATCCTCTCTGACAGCCCAGGGAACAGCCATTGGGCATGCCTGCCCAGAAAGGTGATGGGGCACAGAATCAGACAAAGCCCCAGGATACTGATGTGGGGATCTTGATGGCTGACTCAACTGGATGGCCTGGTGTGGCTGCTCTGGGGGAGGGTGGCACATTAAGGGTGGCACATAGAGTACAAACCTAGGAACCTTAGAATGGTAGATGCCCCAAAGCTAGGGACTCAGCACATAGTTCCCCTTGTGGGAAATGCCGAGTAAGACGAGGGAACTGAAGAAGAGAGAAATCAGGAGCTGACCTGGGGTCAAATATTGAAGTTCAGTAGGAACATCCAAATTGAACCGTACCTGTGGGGAAGGGAACCATGAACTGTAACCTCTCAGGCAGAAGCCTGAGAACTATGAGTGAAGGTCTGTGGGCACTTTCCTGTCGTGAGAGAATGGTTCCCCAGAGAAAGAAAGAGAATATTGGCTGGAAGGGAGATCGATGGGAGAGCATCACTTTCCCAGGATAATGTAAGAACAGCCAGTGAGAACCAACAAACAGAGAGTGAGGAGGCAGCAAAAGGGCTGGGCTGCCTCACATCGCTTTACACAAGATTTTATATTGCTTTATAGAAGATTGTTTCAAACACTGTATTGAGAAACCGTATTAATAGCATACTTCTGCCTCAGGGATAAAAAAATGTCTTGTGCTGTATCCCAAGGACCTTAGTATGACATTTATGTTCCACATTATACTAATTACAGTTCATATTTTTAGTCTGGAAGGATGGTAGATGCTCTATAAAATACACAGACTGGAGGAATAAAAAATGATGATCCTGCAAAAGTACTAAATAATGCAATTGATTTTTTGAACATGAATAGTAGACCAACCGAGTTTTCATGTGTATAAATGTTTGCAGGATCAATGCCTTTTTTTGAAAGAAAAACATGCCATTTACGGAAGGAAATATTATTTCCAAATGCCTTGGCAAATTGGATCTTTGACTGATACACTGAGCTGTAAGACTGACCTGCATTTTTAAAAACATTAAAGCATGTCAAGCAACATTAAAGTAATATGTACTGAAGGTTTCTCGGTAACCAGAGGAAGTGAAGCATTCAGCACATTACTAATTTAAAACATACCTTTCTAGGTCAACATCCAAACCTGCTGTAGACAGTCAGTGCCTCCGCACTAAAATGTATCATGCTGGTGATGTCAGACACACCAAAAATCTCCACAGTGGGTTGGAGCCAGTCTATATAATAAGGAAAACCTTGATGGCTTTCCAGTATTACTTAGTACGCTTTCCAGTGGGTGGAAGGACTTGCATGCAAATTAAGTGTGGCTTTGCGAACATCCAAATGCCGTGTCGCACATGACTGAAGCTTTTTGGTGCACTAACAAGTGCACTTGACTGACCTGGATTTTGCAGCTCTGTCAAGAGAACTTGTCAGTGTGCTGAAAGGCTTCAGTCATGCACAGTGTGGCATTTGGATGTTAGCAAACCCGTGTCTAATTTGCATGTGTGTCCCACCACCTCATATTGTGAGTAGACTTTTGATCACATCGGAAAATGACGATAGTTTTATCACTCTAGCTGCCATTTTAGTTCCAAATATGACAGACACAATGGCTGCTTTTACATCAGAGGTGGGGAACCTCAGGCCCAGGGGCCAAATGCGGCCCTTGGCAAGTTTTCATGTGGCCCCTTTCCAGTGCCTGGATCCAATCTCTACCCCCAAGCACTGAAAAACTAAGCCCAGGATAATGGAGCAGAGAGGAGGGCATGCACACAAGGGTAGGGGACAGATCCACAGCACAGATCCATGATCTGGGCCCTCCTTTTCTTGAATACACCCATTAAGCATCCCCAACCCCAACCTCTATGTGGCCCTCAGAGCTCGTACTAATTTTCAATGTGGCCTCTGGGACAGAAAAGTTTCCCCACCTCTGTTTTCCATGGACGACACTAACGACTCTGCTCCGCCTCACACCTGGGTGGCCTGTTCGGGTTAAGGAACATCCGAGAGCACTGCCAACAGAGCGGGCCACCCAAATCTGGGGCACCAGCTGGATGTGGAGCTGCATTCCATCTACTCAACAGATGGCTGCTGCAGCTTCACTCCCAGCCAGGGGTTGACCTGTGCAACCCCACAGAGCTGCAAGTGGCAACCTAGAGCACTGGGCAATCAGTCCGTAATTATATGGAACGGGGGAGGGGGTGCCGTGCAGGTGGACTGTGGTGTGTGTGGCAGATGCTGGTTCCTTATATGTCTGGCACAGGTGGGGCTGGATGTGAGCAGATGCGGGAGTGCACCCCTGGAGTAGGTCTGGGAGTGGCCACTTCCAGGTTCATCTAAAGACACGCAAAGTACTTAAGATGACGCAGTACCTGTTATTGGACCAACTTAAGTTATTTAGAGGATGCACATTAGTTGGTCCAATAAAAGCTACCATAACTATGTTGTCTCTTATTTCTCATCATTTTCACTGGTTGCCAATAGTGTGCCGAGCCAGGTTCAAGGTATTGGTATTGATCTATAAGGCCCGTCACGGTCTTGGCCCCTCGTACTTCTGGGATCGCCTCACCTTCCGCGCCCCAGAGTGGCTCCTTTGGTCTGCCGGGGGTGCCTTCTTGGAGGTCCCCCATGTTAAGCAGGGGGCCACAATGGAGAGGGCATTCTCAATGGCCGTGCCGTGCCTTTGGAACTCCCTACAGGAGGAAGCCCGCTTGGTCCCAAGTCTTTTAACATTCCGGTGAGTTTGTAAAACCTGGCTGTTTGCCCAGGCCTTTGGGGGAGGGGTGGGTGGGTTAGGGGTTTTTAATTTCCCCCTACCCTTATTTATTTTTTTATTGTGCCTAACCCTGTTTTAATATCGTGATTGTTTTAAATTTCTACATGATTGTGTTCTTATGTTTTGAAATTGTTAGCCGCCCCAAGCTGTTCTCAGGAGGGGCGGGATAAAAATCGATAAAAATAAATAAATAAATAAATAAATAAAATAAAATAAAATTTGTCTAGCATTTAAAAAAATATTTTATATTGCTTTTGATCGTAGGAAATCAAACAATTCATTGTAAAGACTAGCTCCAAAACTGACTGCAATCAACGGGAAATTTCTCTTGACATCAATGGGCACTGGATCAGACCCAAAAATAAGATCATCATGAGCACAAAAGGAGTTTTAAGTTAATAATGTGTTCAATATCTCTTCTCTTCCTCTGCCTGTTTAGCAGCATTCAGTCTAAGACTAATGTGACTTGAATTTTTAATGTGACTTGAATTTGGAGCTTACTTTTAAAGTGCCAAATACATCATGAACAGAAAGGAACATAATAGCCCTTTAACAGAAAGATTGCATCTGCACTTCTTCACCAAGTTTGAATATACCCTTATTAAGAAAAATATATATTTCTTTCTGTAGTCTGCCTGTATACAACAGAGGTGGGCAAATGGTGCTTTTCTGCACCGTTACTGCAGCTCTTGGAAGAAAGAGCTCCCTGGAGTCAGGGCATCCATGAGGCTTCCTCAGCTCTGCCTCTTTCACATGCACCGCCTAGTGCTTGCCCTGCCTGGCAGCTACCACAGAATGCTGGGTGCTCACAGCAGCAACAGTCATACTATGTGACTCTGACTGATGAGCAGAGGAGGCAGGAAAGGTGAGTGCCGGCAGAGGTCTCAGAAAGGAGAGGTGCACAGTGGGGGGGGGGGACTGACGTACGGGCAAGCAGAGGTAGCGGAAAGCAGCAAGCAGCAGCCCCAGGACAGTGTGTGTGTGAGAGAGAGTGATCTTGTGAGACCCCTCTTGGGGGTGACTGCATTTGTGAGTATGTGAGCACATGCATGAGTAAGGCTTGATTTTCTGACATGACAAGCCCAAGTAAAGTCTTGGCAGAACCCCATTTGCACAGGCGGTACTTCCGGCATCTGCCTCCTCCCTGCTGCTGCATCTTTGCCTTGCGGGTCTTTTGCTGCCACTGCCTCGTCAGGTGTGAATACAGTCTCAGTGGTGGCTCTTGGCCATATGAACATATGGATGTGTGAGGACTTTAGACTGAGAACTTTGCCAATGCCTGAAATAGTCAAAGTGGCTTAAAGGGGACAGCTGAGATACAGAATAGAATACCAAGCATGTAAATTGTTGCAAGATAAGTAAATTGTTTACACAAGATGCATCCACACATGAACACCCAGAAATCTGGGTGTTCATGAGTGGGTACGTCTCGTGTGAAAGATGAGGTGGGTGCATGTGTGATGAGTGTACGTGCACACTCCTGTTGGACATGCATCCCCCCCACACCCCCAACCCATGAACACGCACGGAGCAACCGGTGAAAACGGAGGTTGCTTTGTGTGTGTTCATGGGCGGGGGGTGCTTGGGGATGCGTGTGCGCCCATATAAACCCTCCCCCCACCCACCGTGGATGCAGCAGCGCAAACAGGGACACACACACACATACACACACACACCACACGCCCGGAGAGATCCGTGTAAAAATAGCCTATGTTAAGGCTGTATTTAAGTACTGGAAAAAAAATCAGGATGTACTAGTGTTAACATTACATGAATAACCGTAAATGCATTCAAAGTCTTTAATTACACAGTTCAGTACCATTTCTCAAACAGAGACAAGATAGCAAATTAGGTGGACCACTAATTTGATCTATTCTGGTAGTTCCTATGTACCTTACAAAGCACATTCAAATACCATCACTTTGCTGCCATATTAAAATATTATTCTGTAAGAAGTGCATAACTTGATTCTACCAAAAGTTTGAGCAATGTAGTCATCCTTCAGTGGCTATAATTCCTCCATAGTGTCCCAAATGAAATATTACAATCCTATATCTATTGACAGTGTCAGTGAAGCAGGTGAAATGGTTCATGAAGGAATTACCTGCTAAAGAGCATCTCGTATTCACCTGTCTAAACTCACTTACTCATTCCTTGGAGGAGGGGGTAGGGGAGCTTGCTGAAATTAAATGGCTCAAAGTGAATAATACAAAATTGATATAATTAAAACTTCCAGATACAGTGCCATAGACAGGGAAAGCAATTAATCAAGTATACTTGATTACCTCTGCTGCAAAATGTATTCCTGCAGGGAAAGTTTTAGACAGAGATTTACGCTACTCAAGAATGTAGTAGGAATACAATGTCAGACTTCGTGGTTGTGCTAAATCCCATTTCCTCCATAAATGCATGTTGAATATCAGTGTGTCATTTCTGAACTACAGATACAGAGAAAATAGGATTTAATCTCTCAGACTTGTAGACTTCCATCTTCTACTCCTACTGTTTTTAATAAAATAAAAAACCTGGAACATAACTTGTACTTGCCCCTGGAGACTAAAATAGATGGCAGTGAAAAGAGATAACAATCATTAGGTTATCGGACGCTATGCTACCACGCACAGGACTCATTTTTTCATAATGTTTATATGTGCCATCTGCTGCACATAAACCATGCACAGTGGGCCCAGAAGAGGGCCCAGTATGCAGAACAAGAACTTGCATGTAGCTGTTGTGACGCTCCCTAAGTGCATGTTAATGGTCATTCAGGCAACCATAGAGACATATAGACTTAGGAAATGATGCTGACAGGTTAGTCTATTACCTGTGTGTATCCAATCCATGGTTGCATGGGAACATTCATGTATGTAACAGACAAGTTTAAAATGACATGTCATTTTCAAAATGCATTTTCCTTGCTCAGTTTGGTTTACGAATCGATAACCAGTCACAAGTATGTGCTGTTTTGATGATGTTGCACTGTGAGAAACCATTTGAAAAACTTTTCTGCCATGCCAGAGACTCAGGCATTTGTTCATTTATGCAGGGGATGAGAAAATGCAGTACTCACTCATTAAATGCTACTGAAATATTGCAGTTTTTCAAAATCTGTCAGTTGAGATGAGAAAGCTGGGACATGGGCCATTGCCACCAGCAGGCAAAGGATACTTGTTGGGGTACAATGAGATCAACATCAATAACCAACCATACTTAGGGACATGACTGACAAACCACACTGTACTACAATTCGTCCAATAAATTCCAGTACATTAAAAGATTTTGTCAGTCCATGGTTTGCAACTATAAAAGTCATCAGCATCAAACCGGTCTACCAGCATAACAGTCAAAACGGCATCCCAATGAGTTTCCCAGAATTGCCAGAACTAACCAGCACCATAATCAAAGACTTTTTTTAAAAGGCATAGAGCCTTAAGATATACCCATAGGGGAAAAGGTTATCTGTTGGCAGTCAGGTGGCAGGTAGATAACTGGAGAGCCATTGTGGAATGTCTTAACTGCTAATGAAACACGATTTGAATAACCTTTTGATAGTCAGACCCAGAGTTCAACTTTTTTTTGCTGAGCTTCACATTTGTATTTCCAGACTTAAAATACACAGACAAGATATTTTCTCCATACAAAGATGAATACTCATGCTCCCACAACTGAAGTGAACACCTCCAACATAGGTATATTTACATAACCAAAGGGTGAAAGGAGATCAGTGAGTTTGCATTTGTATTTGGCCTTGATCCTGACATGTAATTTTCTGCATCCACAGTGGTTTGATTTTTTTTTAATCATCAGTTATCAAATTTCCGATGGGAATTATATCAAGCCTTAGAAGAGGAAAGTTATGGAGGCTGAAGAACAGCAGAAGCAGCAGAAAAGAATATAAAATAACTAAGGACCTAATTGATACCAAAACATTCTGCCATAACTCACTGAGCATAGCATAGCATAGCATAGCATAGCATAGCATAGCATAGCATAGCAGGAGAACCATGGCTACATCTGCCAGCCTGAGCTATGAGAATTCTGCATTTTAAAATTAGGCTATTTGGTAAGAGTAAACAGTAACAGCGTAAAACAGTAACAGAGCTTCCTATACCTCTCAGGTCACAAGGCTAGCCAACCATCATCATTTCAATCTTGTCTGGATACAGCTTCAACCGGCTTGTCCGCATGCAGTCCCCAATAACAGCTAGGCACTGGGTAAGCACCTAGTTTGCAGGAACTGGGTCAGATGAAAGAGACAGACAGAGATTTGGATGTCATCAGGATACTGACAGCACTTCACTCCAAATCTCCATATGACCTCACCCGGGGTCTCTGTTACACATTGAACAGGAGTGAGGACAAAATGGAACCCTGCTAAACCTCACAAGGGAGCTCCTCCTCGCTGGCCTTCCCTGCTCACCTTTCTTCCCTTATCTCTGTTCAAAACTCTGCTGCCAGGATCATCCACCTAGCCCGTCGCTTTCTTCGCTTATCTGTTCCCTCACCTTTCTTCCCTTATCTATGTTAAAAACTCTGCTACCAGGATCATCCACCTAATCCGTCGCTTTGACCATGTGCAGCCTCTCCTCTCCTCTCTCCACTGGCTCCCCCTTCCTGAGCATATTCTGCACAAGCTCCTTGTATTCACCTACAAAGCCCTTCACAACCTTACTCCCTGTCACGGAGAAACATGGGGTCACACACGTGTAACATGGGACTACATGTTTGGTAAATGTGTGGTGCCAAGGGTTTCACATGTATGTAATGTTACTATACATGTACACTGTGTAATGTCAAAGGTTCCACATGTTTGTAATGTT
>QEPC01013607.1:333893-358760 GCA_003113815.1 Sphenodon punctatus
GAAGTGGCGGGGCCGGAGGTCGTCGTGCGGCGAATGTGAATCCCCGCCGTGGTGACCCCGGCCGTCACGTCTGGACGGCGGCCACGGGTCGGAATCCCCGCAGGGATTCTGGCCCGTGGCCATAGCGGGTGAGCGCTGCAGTGGCATTGGCCGCGGCGCCGGCCCGTCTCCCCAGAGGGCGGGCAGCTGGGAGTGTGGAGGGGGCGGGGCTGTGCAGCCGCACGTTGTGCCGCGCAGCCCTGCCCCCTCCCCGATTCCCCACCGGGATCCCCCGGCACGTCTGTTACGGCATGACGGGGTCATCCTGGCAGGGAATTCAAATTTCATTTCGTGACGGGGCGAATCAGTCCCGTCACGTCTGAAATCACCCTCAGCCTCGGTTCCCATTTTACATATCAGGAACCGAGGCTGAGGGACAGTACTTTCTTTTATTTGTTTTAAATTTGCCACCAGTTAGTTTCATGGAGCGTCCCCTAGTTCTAGTGCTATGTGGGAGGGTAAACAAATGTTCCCTATCTACTTGTTCCACTCCACTCAAGATTTTATAAACCTCCATCATATCCCAGCTCTCCAAGCTGATGAGCCCTAACTTGTCAAGCCTCTCTTAGTATGGAGGCTGTTCCAAACTCTTGATAATTTTTGTTGCCCTTCTCTGCACCTTTTCAGGTTCTAGTACTACTATATATTTTTTGAGATGGGGTGACCAGAATTGCACAAAGTACTCAAGGTGCGGTTGCACCATCAATTTATATAGGGGCATTATGATATTTTCAGTTTTATTCTCTATTCCTACTATTGTTTGCTTTTTTGATGGCCACTGGACACTGAGGTGAGAATTTCAATGTATTATCCACAATGGCTCTCCTGTTGGGCTGCTCATTTGGCAGAGGGAGTGGACACCACCTGACTCCCTTCCTCTTCCCCGCAGGTATACCTTCTAGGGCTGGGCCCTGGGGGCACCAGCCCAAAGGGCAACACCCAAAGGGTGTTGGCTGTTGTTCAAGCAGTTTGTGGGAATCGTGGTGGCCAGGACATTCTACCAGTCACTCTTGGGCAATATTAGACCTATTTTGCCCTATTGTTGTCACTGCTGCAGGTTTCGTCCACTGCTGACAGTTCCATGTGGGTCACGGTCCAGGGCTGGAAGTCCCTTTGAGAACTTTCCCCCCAGGATAAATGGGGCCCCCTCCCTTTGGGGAGTGAGGAGGTAGGGTCGGTCAGAACTTCCAGCCCAGGAGGGCTTTTGAGGTGGCACAGAGGCCACAGGCCCTTCGGTGGGGTGTGAGGAGGGTTGAGGGTGTTGTCCATTAGAAGGGGGGGTTACTTGGAGTTGGTTTGTGGGAGGTAGGGGGCTACTGGGGAGTTAGGTAATGGCTCTGGGAGGTGGGTCTTTGGTCCCTGTGATCAATGGGAATTGGGCTAGGTAGAGAGGGGTGGGTCCAGTTTCAGTCTTCCTGATGTGAGGGGTGGGGGCTGCTTCTGGAAGGAACCACCTGGTTGCAGCACGTGGTGGGGACTGAGAGGGTGGTTCTGCAGGGGTGGGGAGGGAGGTGGAGGGTCTCCCCTGGGGTCTGGACACAGCAGCTGCTGGCTTTGATTGGGTTGGAGTGGATGGGGAGAGGGGACAGCCATAGGGTTCATTGTAGGGTGGGGGAGATATGGTCCTGGGGGGCAATTGAATGGGGTGGCCTGGAGACCAAGATGTTTGGCGCCTGTCCCCAGGGATGCCCTCCCCCTCAGGGGGAGGGCTGGATCAAGGTTTAGGGCCCCTTGGACCGGTGCTGCTGTTGAATGCGAGGTCTGTTGTCAATAAAATATCAGTGATCCAGGATATGATCCTGGACCAGACTGCAGACCTCACATGTTTAACTGAGAGCTGGCTGGACGGTGAGGCATGACCGATTTTAGCAGACCTTGTTCCGGTGGGATACTCCGTGCAACACCAGCACTGACTTGGGCGACGGGGGGGGGGGGCGGAGGCGGTGTAGCTATGGTTTTTAAGGAATCTTGGACTGCTAGGAGATATCCAGTGCAGTTAGTCCCAGGGATCGAGGCCCTTCACCTTGTGCTTGAGTTGGCCAGGGGTTGACCTTGTGCTTGAGTTGACCTTGTGCTTGAGTTGAGTTGGGGTGCTGCTGGTGTACCATGCTCCTTCCTGTCCAGCAGCATCCCTCACCGCTCTAGCAGAGCTGGTGTCGGGGGTGGTGTTGTGCTCCCCGAGGACTGTGGGCCTGGGGAATCTCAACATTCACGCCAGCACTGGCCTTGTTGAGGTGGAGCATGAGTTCATGGCTGCCATGGCAACCATCGGCCTGTCCCAGATGGTTAGCTGCCCCACACATGAAGGGGGGCATATGCTTGACCTAGTGTTCTGCTCCAGCCTTGAGATGGGTGATCCGGTAGTGGGGGAAGTAAGTTCTATGCCCTTGTCATGGACAGATCTTTACCTCCTGCAGACCAGGAGTGCATGGCAGCTCCTGGAAAGAAGTGGGACCTATTAGGTGGCTGATGGAACCGCAACGGTTCCATGAAGTCCTGGAGAAGGTGTCCTTAGACCTTGAAGGCCGCTCAGTTGATGATCTTGTTCAAGCTTGGATCATCTTGCTGGGTGGGGTCATTGATTGGGTGGCTCCCAGGTGTCCCTCCTGCCACTTTTTCACCGGAGAACTTGTTTTACTGAGGAGCTGCGGTGTTTGAAGCGGGAAGGGCGTCGGTTAGAGCGACGCTGGTGCTGCTCTCATGCTGAATTTGATCGGCTGCAGCACTGGACCCATTTGCGGTCTTATGCTATGGCTGTGAGGATGGTAAAGAAGGAATTCTTTGCCGCCCTCATAGTTGCTGCAAAGTCATGTCCAACGGAGCTTTTCTGGGTGGTGAGGGGGCTGGTCAGTCTGGCCTCCCTCTGCCTAGAGGGGGAGGTTTCCCAAGCCCACTGTAAGGAGTTTGTAAACTACTTTGCAGATAAGATCGCTCAAATCCAGCATGATTTCGGGGCCAGAATTGATGCAGAAGAAGGAGAACTGAGGGTTATGGATGCTCCATCTGGTCCATTTTTGTAGGATCAGTTTCAGGAAGTGATGCCGGCCGATGCTGAGGGGGTTCTGGGGTCTGTTAGGGCTACCTTTTGTGAACTAGATCCATGCCCATCCTGGTTGGCGAAAGCCTCCAGGGAGACTTTGGGGCCAGTGTTGGTGGGAGTGATCAATGCCTTCCTTCAGGAGGGCAGGGTGCCAGACTGCCTCAAGGAGGTGGTGGTGCGGCCCCTGCTCAAAAAACCATTCACTTGACTTTGACTCCCTCGCCAGCTACCGACCTGTCTCTAACCTTCCCTTTTTAGGGAAGGTTATTGAATGGGTGGTGGCTCAGCAGCTCCAGGGCCATCTGGATAGCATTGATTTTTTGGATCCTTTTCAATCAGGTTTTCGTCCCGGATATGGCACTGAGACTGCCTTGGTAGATGACATCCTCCGAGAGATGGATTCAGGACATTCACCACTTTTGGTTCTATTAGATCTCTTGGCAGCGTTTGATATGGCGGACAATGGGTTGCTTTTGAGATGGTTGCGGACCCTGGTAGTGGTGGTGGACAGGACTGTCTTAGGATGACTCTGCTCATTCCTCTCTGGGAGAACCCAGTGGGTGGTGCTGGGAGAAGAAACATCTGGCCCTGGAATCTTGCTTGTGGCGTACCGCAAGGTTTGATTCTGTCTCCACTTTCATTTAACATCTATATGCAACCCCTGGATGAGGTTGTAAAATGGTTTGGTATGCGTTGCCACCAGTACGCTGATGATACCCAGCTTTACCTCTCTTTTTCTTTTCTTTTTTTTAAATTTGTTTTTATTAAATATTTTTCAATATAACCCTTTACATCTGACCACCATGTTATCTCTATCAATTGCATTCTTTTAGGACCTGGGTTACAGCATTGGTCCCTCTATCTGTTGTGGTGGCCTTACTAGCTCTTGTTCCTCATCACTATTGCTTAACTAGGTTCACACCAACATTATATATTACTCTAATTACTTTAAGTCTTTCAAACTCTCCCTCCCACCCCCCGTCCGAGCACAGATTATTACAGATATTTATCAAATAACATTGTCTTGTCATCTTGTGGTAATTCAAATCCTTCTATGGCTTCCAAAATAGCCAGCCATTTGGCTTCAAAGTTATTTTTTGACTTTTTCTTTCTTTTTTCCTTTTGTTCATCCTTTTCTTCGGATTGGTTTCTTAAGTGATTTTGTATTTTGTCCATGGTGAACAAGTGCCAAAGTCTCGCTATCCATTCCTGGAACGGTGGAGTCCCTTCCGACTTCCAGTATCTAGCAATGATGCTGAGAGCTGCTAAGCACAATGTTCTTAGGGCATCCTGGTGTCTTTTTATTGTTGAATTTTCTGGATACAAACCCAAGATAGCTATTTCTAGTCTGAAAGGGACCACACCTTTGTTTACCTCGTTCAGAGTTTTCCAAATTTTACACCAAAATCTATTTACATATATACACTCCCATAAACAGTGTTTCAAATCTGCTGGTTGGCCACATCCTTTCCAACAGATCCCTTTATTAATTCTAGCCCCTCCATATTTGAGTTGAGCTGGCGTTAGATAGAATCTGGTTGTAGCTTTTATTTGTATTTCCCTGACCCCCAATGCTGGTGAACATTTGTGCATATGGTTCCAGATACTATCTCTGTCCTGTTCTGTAAGTTCTCTGTTTAGGTCTTTTTCCCATTTTAGTATGTATATGTGTCTAGGCGGGTATGTTATTTCCTTTAAGGCCTTGTATATTCTGGATAGCTTCCCCCTATTCCCCTTCATGTCAAATAACGTTTTTTCTATTTCTGTGGGCTCCCTTACAAAACTAGCTTTGAATTTTGGTTCAAGGAATACACTTCTTAATTGTAAGTACTGAAATATGTTGATCTTGGACTGGGTTATTTTTTCTAACTCTTTTAATGGTTTAAATTTGTCTTTTTCAAATAATTGTGATGCTCTCTTGATGCCTTTTCCCTCTAGCTGCTCTACCAATTTATATGCTATCTGCCAGTCTCTCATATTCCTTCGGTTAATAGGTGAGTATGGTGACGCTTGCTTTTTAATTCTCAATTTCCTAACTATTTCTTCCCATATTGTTATCACTTGTTTTGCAAAGGGGTGGTTTTTTGCCCCTTCGCTTGTAAATTTACCTTCATCCACCAAGACATCAGCTAAAGATACCGATTCTGTCAGGACTTTTTCAATTGAATTCCATTCTGGTATTCTTGAATTCTGATACCAGAACTGAATCGCCCCCAATACTGCTGCTTTATAGTATAATTTGATATCTGGGGTATTTAACCCCCCTTTTTTCTTTATAGTGAACATGGTCTCTTTTTTAATGCGTGGCTTTTTCCCCCTCCAGATCAGATCTCTCACCAACTCATCTGTCTGTTTGAAAAAAGAGTTGGGTAATTTTATTGGTAGTGCCATGAATTTGTAAGTAAATTTAGGAAGGACTATCATTTTAAATAAATTAATTCTACCTGACCATGAACACTCTAATTTTTCCATTTTTCAAAATCTTCCTTGGCCTTTGTTAGTAGTTCTGGGAAGTTAGTTCTATATAACTCTTTGCAGCATTTTGTAAGTGTCACCCCCAAATATTTAATTCCCTGTGATTTTTCTGGAAAAGGGCTCTTTTTTTTTATGTCTTCTACTTCTTTTTTATTTTTTGCAAATATCAATGCTTGTGATTTCTCTTTATTTATTTTATATCCTGATAGTTTTCCAAAATCTTCTATAGTTTGTATTAGCTCTGGTAATGTTTGTTGCGGGTCTCTTAAAAATAAAATTAAATCATCAGCAAATAGTGCCAGCTTGTATTCTTTTTCTCCTATCCTTATCCCTTTTATGGCTTTATTTTGGCGAATTGCTACTGCTAGCCCCTCTATTGCCAGGTCAAATAATAGCGGGGACAAAGGACATCCCTGCCTGGTTCCTCTTTGTGTTTTAAATGTGTCTGATAGCCCCCCATTAATTTTCAGCTGTGATTTAGGTTGTGCGTATATTGCTTTGATCCACTTAAGGAAGTTACCCCCCACTCCCACCTTTTTTAATATTTCAAGTAGATAATTAATTTCCAGAAAATCAAAAGCTTTTTCAGCATCTGCTGCTATTATGATGGAATTTGAGGTTAATGAATCTTCCTTCTGTGCATAAATCAGGTTCACCACCTTTCTTATGTTGTCTACCCCTTGTCTTCTGGGGATAAAGCCTGTTTGATCCGGGTGTATGATTTCTCCTATAATCCCTGCCAACCTATTTGCCAATATTTTGGAGAAAATTTTAAAATCATTGTTTAGAAGGGATATAGGTCTGTAGCTCCCACAATGATTCTGGGGCCTACCAGGTTTAGGTATTAGTGTGATTTGTGCTTCATAGAACGTGGGTGGCATTATTCCGGATTGTATGATCTCGTTATATACCTCTGCCAAATGTGGGGCTAAAATTGTACTATATGTTTGATAAAATTCAGCGGGGAATCCGTCTGGTCCATTAGCTTTATTTCTTTTTAAATTTTTAATTACTTTGGCTACCTCTTCAGTTGTTATTAGGGCATTTAAAAAATTGCTTTGAGTTCCATTCAATTTGGGGATTTCTAATTTATCTATATATTCTTTTATCTCTCTAGGTTCAGGATTTGTAGATGTGTAGATATTTTTATAGTACTTCACAAAGACATCCCGGATCTCCTCAGTCTCAGTCACCTCGACTCCATCACCTCTATCAATGCTTATTATTGATGCCTTCTGTTGTTGGGCTTTGACTAATTGGGCTAAGGCCCTACCTGCTTTATTGCTGTTATTATGATAATAAAATTTTATCCATTTCAATTGCTTGGTGGTTTTTTCTAATTCAATTACATTTATTCGTTCTTTTATTTTCTGTAATTTGTTCGCTACTAATTTAGAGGGGTTGTGTCTGTTTATTGTGTCCCATTTTTTAAATTCTTCATAGGTTTTAATCCTTAATTCTTTTTTCCTTTTGTGTATTTGCGCTCTCAAAGCTATGGCTTTGCCTCTTATTGTAGCTTTTGCTGCTTCCCAAAAGGTGGAGGCTAGTTCCACTGACCCTTGGTTTATCTCTATGTATTCCTTGATTTCCTCCTCCAGATTGGTTCTACTGTCTTTGTTCTTTAACAGGGTTCTATCTAGCCTCCATTGTGCTTTAGTATGTGTTACATTCTCTTCTAACCTCACGTTAAGCCCCATAGCATTATGATCTGTAAATACCAATGGCACAATGAATGCTTTTTTACATAATCTTGCTTCATTTTTATAACACAGAATATGGTCTATTTTAGAGTATGAATTATGTACATTGGAGTAAAAGGTGTATTCTCTGCTCTGTTTGTTTAAGTGTCTCCACACATCTATCAAACCCTTGGCTTCAAACAAATCCCTGATGGTCTGTTGCCTTTTATTCAAAGGTATAGTTTTTGAGGTATCCCACTTTGATAGAGGGATGTTTAAATCCCCCAAGATTAGTAGTGTTCCTTTTGCGTTCTGTAATATGATTGGAATATATTTTTTATAGAATTGAACCTGGTCTGTATTGGGTCCGTATAAATTTACTATCGTCATTTCTTTTTTTTTCAGCTCCCCCGTTATTAATAAAAATCTTCCATCATCATCCTTTACTACCTTTTCTAATCTAAACTCGCATGTATTTAGTATAGCTATTAATACACCTGCTTTTTTTCTTTTAGCACATGAAGCCACTACTTGCCCCGTTTTTTTGTGAATAAATCTGTGCACTTCCCCTTCCAATAAGTGGGTTTCTTGCAGGCATAAGATGTCTATCTTAAGTTCCTTCATCAATTCTCTTACCCTTTTTCTTTTTTGCGGTGAGTTCAGTCCTTTCACATTTAATGTTAACATTTTGGTATCAGCCATGGTCCTTGTTATTTCTTTTTTGAGGTCCCATCTCCCTTCCCTTCATATCTTTTGGTATACCTTTACCTTTCAGCCTTTTCATCTTTACCCTTCCTTTGACTAGTTTCTTGTGCCTCTGAACCCCTGTGCCCCAACGCCCTTTCCCCTCCCTAACCCAACTCTCCCCAAACTTCCCCCCCAACAGCCCCTCTCCTATCCACTCCTCCTTCTTGCGCATCACCAGCTTTTTAACCTCTTCCTTGCTGTCTAAACAGCTGACCAAACCCCAAGACATCTCCATCTTACCACGAGGCTTATTCCCCCCCAGCCTTATAAACTTAACCATACTGGGGCCTTCAAATGGCCCCCTGAACTTATTCATTGGCCCAAAATTCTAACAATATAACATTAACATTTAACTTTAATACTCAGTTTAAGTCTTTTGATGAAAGATGGAGAAAGGCCTCGAGCTCTTCTGTTGCCTCAAATGCTTTGTTTTTGCCATTTATGTTCACAACCATCCTCGCTGGAAATTTTAACACAGGTCTCCAGCCTCTCTCGTTCATGGTTGTAAAATACTTGCTCCATTTTCTTCTTTTATTCATGGTTTCCAAAGCATAATCTGGGAATACCTTTATAAAGTCATTCCTGAATTTCAAGTCCCTTGTCCTGCGTGCATTTCTAAGAATCTCCTCCTTCACTGTGAAGCTGGCAAATTTAACTATAATTGTCCTTGGCCTGGGATAGTTCTTATTGGGCATTCTCCCCGTTCTGTGCGCTCTGATGATTTCAGGTTTCTGCAATGTTGGTTCTTCAGGGAAATGTTCAGTCAGGAACTCCCATATCAATTCCTTAACCCCTGTTTTTTCGCTCCCCTCAGGGAAGCCCACAAATCTTAAATTGTCTCTTCTGGACCTATTCTCAAGGTCCTCTGTTTTTTGCATGAGGAAATGCACCCTCTCTTGGAGTGAAGAGACTTGTTCCTCTGTGCTCACTGCTTGGTCTTCCAGCGAGGATACTCTTTCCTCTGCTGTATTTAATCTCAGCACCAGCCCCTCCAGATTCTGATTCCCTGCCTCAACTGAGGCTCTCAATTTATTCATGTCTTTTTTAAAGTCCTTTTTAAGTTCAAGGAGCAGCCTCATAATTGGGCCCCCTTCTGAATTTTCCTCTTCCTCTAATTCATTCTCCTCAGTGGAGTCATCCCCTTCTGTGGCCTCCGCCGCCTCCGCTGCCGCCGCGGGCGCCATTTTAGAGCTTGTAACCACCCGGGCCTCAGCCCCACTTTTTTCTGAGCGGCTGGTTTTAACATACTGCTCCAGCGATGTTTCTTTTAGTCCCTTATCCCTTTTCTTTTCCTCCCTACCTTTTGGAGGCATGTTCCTTTTTACTTTCGTGTAGTTTTTAATGTTATTTTGTTGGTTTTGGGCCGGGTTTTTTCGGCGGCTTGGGGGAGCGCTCGTGCAAAGCTGCTTCCGCTACTCGCGCATGCGCAGTTCTCCTACCTCTCTTTTTCAATGAACCCAGGTCCTGCAGTCTCGGTGCTTTCCCAGTGCTTGCTAGCAGTGAATGACTGGATGAGGCAGAGCAGACTGAAGCTGAATCCTGATAAGACAGAGGTGATGTTGGTGGGTAGGGCAGCGGAGGTGATGGCTCCCCTTGTGGAGGGGATCTGCCCTCCTCTGGCCCCACAGGTGCAGAGTTCGGGGGTTCTGTTGGATGCTGACCTCCACCTGGATTGTCGGTGGCAGAGGAAGCCTTTCCCCAATTACATCTTGTGCGAAGGATCCAGCCATATATGTCAAGCTCTGACCTGGCCACCCTCATTCATGCATTCATCACCTCACGGCTGGATTACTGCAACGTGCTCTACATGAGGCTGCCCTTGGTGACAACTCAGAAGCTGCAGCTGGTGCAGAGTGCGGCGGCCCGTCTCTTGACGGGGACGGGCTGTAGGGAGCATATTACACCAGTGCTTCGGGCTTTGCACTGGCTGCCTATAGTGTGCCGGGCCCAATTCAAGGTGCTGGTTTTGACCTTTAAAGCCCCACATGGTCTGGACCCCTCCTGTCTGAGAGACCGCCTCACTCCCCATGCCATGGAGTGACCTCTGCGGTCTACCAGGGGCACCTTCTTGGAGGTCCCCTGGGTGAACCAGGGGGTCACGATGGAGAGGGCGTTCTCGGTGGTCGCATCATAGCTGTAGAACTCCCTCCCAGAGGAAGCTCACCTGGCTCCCAGCCTGTTGGCCTTTTGTCAGGCATGTAAGACCTGACTGTTCGTCTGGGCCTTTGGGGGAGGAGGGGGATAAGGGTGGGGGGTTTGCCAGTGGTTTTACCTCTTTGCTGTTGTTTTTATTGTTTTAGTAACCCTTCTATGTATTGTTTTTAATATATTGTTTTAAATATTTTGTGAGCCGCCATGAACTGCCATAGGGCTGGAGGGAGTGGGATACAAGTTATTAAAAAAATAAATAAAATAAATGACTCCAAGATCCTTTTCCTGAGCAGTTACTCCTAATTTAGAACTCATCACTGTGTACACATAGCTTGGATTATTATTCCCTATGTGTATCACTTTGCATTTGTCCACATTAAATTTAATCTGCAATTTAGATGCCCAGGCACCTAGTTTCATTCATTTAAAAAAAAAAAATCAAGTCCGCAATCCTGGCTTCAGGTAGGGTGTGGAGCACAGACCTGAGCATAATTTCAATATCTCACCTGAAAACAAGAAAACTAAATGCAATGCATAGATAGAAATTAGTTTAACTTGACCTAAAGGCATTTCTTCATTTCCACAAACAGATGATGAAGAAATGCATTTTCTTACCCTCCAATTTTGACTTTTCAGCCAGTACTGTAACAGGTTACCCTGCCCTTCCCTCAAAGGCGCGGGGTGGCTTACAAATATATATATAAAAACATATAAAAGCAATTTTTAAAAACCCTAAACCCCACCCATCAGCCTTCTCCCTAACCCCTCCACTCAGTCCCATCCAACCCCATCAAATGACTAGCCGAGCAAAAAGGTCATGCATCTCTTCTGAAAGGAAAGCAGCTTGGGGTTAGGCGGATGTTCAAGGGGAGAGAGTTCCATATATTCCAGGAGGGGTGGAGTATAAATGTAGCAAATAAATAAATAAATAAATAATAATAATAATAAATACTTAATACATTAATTGTAGAGCTGCCACTGAAAACGCCTTTTTGTGTGCCCTCTTTGGGTTCAGCAGACAAAGGGTAAAAACAGATATGATGGTGTCCTGTTATGGCCTGTGCGCCACCAGAAGGTCTGCTTTTCTGCCACCAGATGTTGACCTGTAAGCCATCAACATTTCTGTTTTTGTGCCGCCAGATGTTGTACCAGAATTGCCCCGGGCAGTGTCAGCAGCTAGCCTGGGCTAAGGCTGTGGCTAAAGCAGGCCAAAGCAGGCTAATACATCTGTTGTGGTCTGCCATGACCCAGCCCAGATCAGGGGTGGTCATGGCTAGCTGTCATGGTGGGGAGTGGGGCTCTGGGAGCAGGTGGAGGCATGTCTGTTGCACCACTCCCTGAACCATGCAGGCGGTGGAATGGTGACCCAGTCAGGAGCACATATGGTTGTTGCCTTGACGTGGCCCAGACTGTGTCTGCTGTGGCCTTCTGACCCAGCCCAGGTCGGGTCATTGCTATGGCACCCACCCATGTATTTTTACCTAGAGGGTCATTAAAGTGTCATTAATTCAGCAGGAAAAAGAGCTATGAGTCTCTTGTCTAAGCTAACAGCTAACTGTTATTGTTTATTAGGGTTCGTCTTTTTTATAAACTTCTATCATATCCTCTCTTAGGCCGTTTTTAGATGAGCGTGGCAGTGCCTGCGCTTGTTTTCCAAAAGAACTGGCAATCCGTTTTACACATAACGCCGCCGCCGAATACGCACATGCGCGGGAGATGCGCATCCATTTCCAGCCGCGAACTGACCGGGTCGGCGATCGAGGCCAGTCATATGCGGCCGGAAATGGATGCGCATCGCCTGCGCATGCGCGTATTGGGCGGCGGCGTCACGTGTAAAACTGACTGCCAGTTCTTTCAGAAAACAAGCACGGGCGCTGCTACGTTCGGCTAAAAACGGCCTCAGTCATCTCTTCTCCAAGCTGAAGAGCCCCAACTTATCCAGCTTCTCTTCATAGGGGAGCCATTCCATACCCCTTATTTTTGTTGCCATTCTCTATACCTTTCTTATTTCTACTATATCTTTTTTGAGATGGAAACTGCACCTCGGGAACTGCATGCAGCTCTCGGGCACCAGGTCTCTGGTACTCACCAGAAGTGGATACCTGGGGATATCTCCACCATATTGCTCCCTCAATAGCAAGAGAACCTGATCTACCGTTTCTGCTACCAGAGACTACTGGGAGCCATGGGGGAAGGAGCAGTGTGCCCTATGTCACTATTGCTGATGCCCAAACCTGCAGACTGCCTGGGAGCCAAAGCTTTGATGCGAGGTGGGGAAAGCTGCACTGCCTCCTCCTTGGAATTGGGGGGACATGATGTTGTGGCAGAGTAGGCCACAGTAAGGTTGGTATACCTATAAGAGAGCCATAAGATGGCGCCTGCCCGAAAAGAACTTCCTAAGATGGCCACTGGGTAGGAAGCAGAAGTAGATGGGCAGGGCTTCCTGTATAAAAGAAGACAGCAGAAGAAGCAGAGGCAGTCTGCTCCTGCCCAGAAAGGAGAACACATCTCCTGAGAGGCTGCCGAAAAGGTCCTGAAAGAAGGAGACCTGAGAGCCTGGTGCGAGTTGGGGAAGCCAAGCTAGTGGACTGTTACCTGACTAGGCATGGGATTTTATTGAATGGCCAGAAGCTCAGTTCCTGACTTGGGACTTCTGAGTGTGAATAAACTGCTTTTGAACTGAACCCTCAAGTGACAACCTCCTTGGGCCTTGATCCTGCATACACTTAACCCACACTCAGTTACAGATGTATGATACATGTGATAGATGTATAATACGTCTTGTGGCCCTCCAAAATATGAACATTTTGATATGCTGCTCTTGAGGTTGAGAACTTTGCCCACCCCTCAGCTATGCATTTCAGGAAAAAATTATGACCCAAGCGTATAAATTTAATTCAACATTACATCCAATGCCAGCACATTCATTACAATAAGTTGTTTTGTATCACAAAGAGGGGCAGGTTTTTTTGCGCTCCTCACAATGTTTTTGCTTGGTTGGTTTTGGTCTGATAAAATGAAGCTGGAGAGCCACATTTATTTAAACATTTTGTCAGTTTTCCATGTGTTTGATATAGATGTTGAACACTTGTTTTTTTTTTTACAAAAAGGCTCTGCTGTTTACTAACAAGAATTCAGGAGATTTCCCCCATTCCCTTTTCATTTCTTAGTGAGAAGAGCAATATACTGGAAGATCCAAGCTTTCATTAATCATCAAAATACAGAAGCAACAGGGAGTTGCATTTTAAATCTGTAGCCTAGCATGCCACTTTAATGGGGAGGTAACGAGTATGCATTATAGCTCCATAAATCAGAATTCTGGTGTTCACTGTAAGATGTAGGTCAATTTGAATTTCACATTATGGCTTCAGTAATGAGTAGCTGCCCATGAAATAAAAGAAACCTGTTTAACAGTTCTCCCAGCAGTGGAACCAGGCCGTCTCACGGTGGGGTAGTTGCCCCAAACCCTGCACTGCGTAAGGACCTCGGGAGTCTCTTTACACGCACCACCACCGCAGAGGGGGCCAAGAAGTCTGCCCCACCTACACCACACAGGTTTGCGGCGACAGGTGCAGGGCTCCATGGGCCCCTCGCCGGCAGTAGCAGAAGTAGCAGCAGCAGATATGGACGGATAGGGTTCCCTGAGTGCCCAGGGAGGCACTTCCTGCCGGACCTGATGGTCACTTCCTCCAGCCCTGTCCCCATGGCCTTGGATCTGGTCTAAGTTAAGGCTAGCCATCAAAAGAACAAACATTTATTTCGATGTACACAATTTTCAATTCATACTAAAATAATAAGGGGTTCTGTGGCAGAGAAACACTTCGTAAACCACAGTTTAAATTTTACTATGTTAAAATTAAAAAACCACACATAGCTATCACCATGAAGAAAAACACAGTCAACCCCCATTACAATCACTAGCACCATCATGACGATACTTTACATCAGGGGTGAGGAACCTCAGGCCCAAGGGGCCAAATGCAGCAGTAGGGTGGCCATGGCTGTTTTTAGACGAGCGGCGCACGATTGCGCATCACGATTGCGCATAATTAGAAATGGCCACATGTATTAATTACACGAGACGGAAGTGGGGTATTATGCGCATATTATGGCGGTTGCGCATTTTTTAAGTCCGCGAATTAAATACCTCATGATCGAGGTATTTAATTCGCGGACTTGGATCCTATTCCTACCTCCAACCACTGAAAAACTCCACTCACGGTAAGGGAGTAGAGATGAGAGCATGCACACAAGAATAGGAGACAGATACANGACTTTTAAAATGCGCAACCCCCATAATATGTGCATAATACCCCGCTTCCGTCTCGTGTAATTAATACATGCGGCCGTTTCTAATTATGCGCAATCACGATGCGCAATTGCGCGCCGCTCGTCTAAAAGCGGCCATAGTCTCCCCTTTAAAATGAAAGTTTTAACATGGTTTCAGTGCAGTCCTCACTGTGTATTTTTCATTGTGTCCTCTTTTAAAGGGTAGGTATGGCCACCCTAAGCCCATGGCAAGCTTTTGTGTGATCCTGGATCTGGTCCTTGGATCCTATTCCT
The DNA here is from genome assembly GCA_003113815.1 of Sphenodon punctatus. NCBI lineage: Eukaryota > Metazoa > Chordata > Lepidosauria > Sphenodontia > Sphenodontidae > Sphenodon > Sphenodon punctatus. Next base: position 348,588 of record QEPC01013607.1, read on the forward strand.
ACCTCCAACCACTGAAAAACTCCACTCACGGTAAGGGAGTAGAGATGAGAGCATGCACACAAGAATAGGAGACAGATACATGGCACAAATCTATGATCTGGGCCCTCTTTTTCTTTTTTGAGTGCACCCCTTGAGCACTCCCCACCCCTAACTTCTATGTTGCCCTTGGAGCTTGTACTAATTTTCAAAGTGGCCCCTGAGAGGGAAAGGTTACCCATTCCTTCTGTACATCAAGAAGCTTCTGTCACTTGGTGAAATAACTATTATTGCTACAATATGGTTTATTTAACACGGAAAAAATAATAAAAATAGAACAGTCTTTGTTTCCTATAATTGGTATAGCCCTGAGCCCTCCCCGTAAGAAAGTAATTGCACTTGCAACAGCCAAGAGCAGCTCTTGAAAGTAGGAACCAGAACCATCATCCTTAAGTGTTTGAAAGCGCTTAATAACACTGAGTAGGTTCAACTGGAAATTAAAAAAAACAACAACAAAGCAACAAGTACTAAAATTTCACTAATGATCAACCCCTGTAGATTACGAAGGCTATACTACACAGTTGCCATTGCACAGTCGTACAAATCATGATCCTATACACAGCACTCTGTGAGTTTATAATGGCCACAGCTAGCTTTTATTAAATAAGGTATGACAGATGATCCCAAGGAACCCACTGAAGATGTGGGCCATTCAAATCCTTCCTGCTTCAATCCTCTCATCTGGTGATACTTTCAGTCTCAACCATTTAAGCCAGGGAGTGGCATGCTCTCATCCCTTTCCACCCTCCACACATACCACTGGGTAAAAACTGCCCCCAATTGGCAGCACAATCTAATGCCACCACTAGGCTGGCAGCCTGCTTCCTCTGGCAAGAAGTAAGGGTCAAGGAACAGGATGAGATGACTTCCCCATCATATCAGCCTTTTAGATCCCTACCCTCCTCCTCCTTGTTTCTCATAAGGAAATGGCCTCCCCAAGATGACAAAGATGGTACATCCCCTTCTAAGAATCCTACCTTCTCCTCTTTGTCATTCTCCTCTGGGGGTAGTCCCTAGATGCCCACACCTGCTTACAATCCATCACTGCAACTATCAGAGTACAAATAGAGACATAACAAACCTGATATTTTAATTTACATATGATCTGCTATGGGGAAGGCAAAAAAACAACAACCCAGACTGCCATGGCCAATTGTGCACATAGGGAAGCTTCTTTTGCTGGGATTTGGAATTTAAGCCCAGTGGTCTGACAGCTTCCCAAGAGAATGCTGGATGTCCTCACTCTGGACTGAACTGAAGCATGAGAGGACACAGTGATGGATAGGCAAGCCCCATAGCCACATTGTTGGCTTCCACTCACCCCAACAGATTGATTCAGGATCTGGCACCAGACCACAATAAACCACCTCCACACATTTATCTTGTGAAGAGTAACATAACAGCAAAAACATTTCATCATAGTAAAAATATTATGAATATTTTCCAGTTTGGAACAAAGCATTTTTGTGTGCAAGGATGATGAACACAGTTCTGCTCCCCAATTGGGCTTTGTGTCTGCAAGTGATACTGTATTCGGTCCTGAACTTACTAGCACTTGCACTACAGCACTAGTAGTAGAATGACCACTGCCACTGCCGGATCTGCACAGTTATGCTTGTCACCTTGTCTCTTCTGTCTCCCTCAACCCCATTTCAGCTTGCTTGTTTGTCTCATCTGGTTTTTATGACCAGTCTTTAATACTGTGCTCTGGATGAGCACAAACTGGATTTTGAAACATTGCTCATGATTGTACAATGTCTAGCACCATAGGATCCAACCTCTTATGGCCTCTAGGTACTTCTGTAATATCAAAGAAAAGTTTGATGAGCAAGAGTAATTTATTGGTGACTGGCTTCAAGCTTTCTCCTCAGTAGGTGAATCAGAACCCATGAAAAAATCAAGAAAGAAAGTTTGCTTTTGCTTTCTTTCTTTCAGTGGCCAACAGTCTTTTCCTCTGCTCTCTATGAAAGTGACAAAGAGAAGAGAGCTGCTCTCTCTCTCCATCTCCATTACTTGCAAATCAAAGAAAGAGCTCAACAAAGGTTTCACATCTCCAAGTCAGGATTCATATGAAACAGAATGGCCACATCAACAGCACTGCCAGGACTTGTGATTTTTAACTTGTGAAGTTTCCTGATATCTGTTGGTTTTTTTAAGGCCAGCTTATGAGTCATGATGTTCTCAGACTTCTTCTTTTTTTTAAAAAGCTGTTTCAAGCAGTCATTTTTTTAGAGAAAGCTTTAAAATATAAAAAGAGCACCCTAACCTCTGAACAAAAAGGCTAGTAAAACAACATGCTTTAAATCAATCCATTTTATTTTTATATTGTTCCCCAGCCAAAAGGCACTCAAAGCATGTCACATAAAATACAATAAAACATATTTAAAAGAGGAAGGTAAAGACAGAGCATAAAATACATTAAAGGAAGAAAGCAATGGTTCCTAAAAGCACTTGTTCAGGTGCTTCTTAAAGGTGAGGAGGGAGGTACCGAGATGAACATTTGGAAACAGCGAGTTTCACACTGAGGGGAAAATCATTAATCATAATTGGGGGACACATTCCAGAGTAAATGGTGCATATGCACATGAAATTATACACACACACACACACCCTTTCTTTGTATAACTATACAGACACACTCATTTCACATATATTTATTCTTTTGTTTCCATTCTCTTTTCTGTGCCGTGTCTCATCACTCAAGGTGGTGCGATGCCACTTAAGCATGTCATCGACTCTTACTACAACATACATCAGCTTGCTTGCACTGTCTCTCTCCACTGTGAGACAGCCAGACACAGACACACTCCAAAGGATGTGGTATATTCATAATAGTAAATGGAGACTCAGGGTATTTTCAGACGTTACGAGATCACGGTGAACCATGGTCAATTCCCATATGGTGACCGTGAGCTCGTAATGTCTGTTGGGGCAAAACGTGATTCCCCCCAGATGTTCACCCCCGTGAATCACGGGTGGGAATCTCTTTGACCACGCAAATGGCCCTCCTGCCCGGACCAGGGTCGTTTGCATGGTCAAAGAGATTCCCGCCCGTGATCAGCAGGAGCGTCACATCTGTCCCCTGACCATGGCCCGGAATCAGCAGCCATGCTCACAGCTGATTCCGGGCCGGGGTCAATGCCCCGGGGGGCGGGTGCTGTGGCCACATTGGCCGCGGCGTCTGCCCATCTCCTGGAGGGCGGCGGGCCGGAGGAGCATGGGGGGGCAGGACTGTGCAGCCGCACGTTGTGCCGTGCAGCCCCCCCCCCCAGATTCCTGCCGGAATTGGCCGGCACGTTTGTTGGCCATGACGGCGGGATTCCGGCGGGGAGTCATTTGGGTAATTCCATGATGGGGCGAAAGCCGCCCCGTCACGTCTGAAAATACCCAAAGCTACATGTATTGTGACAGACCATTGGGGGAAATGGTCTGTGTAGACTTACACATTTTAGACTCACAACTTTACAAAAATATTTTTACAATTTTACAAAAAATAGATTTTTACAATCTTTGTATACATGTATCTAAACTTATACACACACCCTCCCCCCAATATATATATATATGCATGCTGCATGCACACTCACAGTTTGGTACAGCATCATTAGATTACATATATTTCAGAGGGATTTGTCAGGACAGCAGTTGCCTAGTGGTCTGCAAATGGTACTGTACAAGAGTGTTTGAGGTTTTTTATTTTAAATTAACTCTAGAACATGTTTAGAACTTGATCTTTTCATGAGTTATGATTCACTTACTGGCTCACTCCTTATTTTAGTCACATCTGTTTTTTTAAGAGATTACAGTTTGTATATGGTTAATGAATCTTAGTATTAACTGTTCAAACAAAAACATGGCAACAGCTGTTTCAAGCTACTTTCTTTGAATGGCATTGCTGTTGAACCTCCAGCAGGTTACAACTTAAGATGATTTAAAATAAATAAATCAATAAATAAATAAATAATCTGTCTTTTTTCTTTGTTCATCCTGTCTGACTGCAAATACAATTTTTCCTTGCTGCTAAAGTGCATAGAGTATCAGTTCAATGGACTATGTCCATTTAGGTCATATACACAACATTAACTGATTTCATAGTTTGGGTTAGAAATGTGCAAGTGGCATAATATTATATCTCCCACCTGTCTGATCAAATAATTAAATGATTGTGATGTAAGAATAGGACTTGTAAACTAACTCAGTACACTTACAATACCAGTATATTTTGCTTGGTATATAAGCTTAAAGGCATTGATCATGGTCAATGGAATGATTCAAAGTGGACACATTGAACCAGATTTTCAAGTGGTTTAAATCTGTAAAGTTGAACTGAATTCTAAGAACTTTGATTTATAACACTTGAGAATCTATCATGAAGATTTTACTTATCCTCTTGCCATAATGGCATAGCTTTATGGTACAATAAACTATTTCTCAGGAATTAATGCATGCTAATGCATAGCAGCAAGTACCGCAAGTCAATTATTCACATGTACTAAAGTGCATATAAAATCACACAAGAGCAGAAACTTCTGCTCAAATTGTGTAAATACCAGCCATGGTTTGTATAAAATATGCTGCATCTATAGTTGAGCAAAACCTGTATAATAGCGTGGAAAATCAAGTCTACTGTACTGTGTGCCATTTTTTCAGAAGTGTGGTTAAAACATGAGCAGTATCTGGGATGCTTTTATATTTATGGCTTCAGCAGTTATGTTCCAGCAATGAAGAACCTACATTGTTCACAGACTTCAGGGCTGTATTAGAGCAAAAGAGTGCAACAAACAGAAAGAAAACTTGTTCTGTTTTCAAAATTGATGTCATTTTTAAAGAAGGCTTAGGCTGCATTCACGAGATGCTTTATATGAGCAAAACCACTCCCACCCCCAAGCCCGGTTTATCTTTTAATGTGCAAAAGGGTTAGGTAGTAGGATACACTAGGTGAATTGTTCATTAATTCCCCAAAAGTTAAGTCAGAAAGCAAGGTCTAACAATGGGCTGATGATGATAATGATGATGATGTATTTATTATTTATATATGGAGAAATCACCCACATTTCTCTTAACATGTTATGGGATTAATCTGCCTATCAGTACACCTTAGGTGTACCTTAAGGAGATAAGGGGTGTCGCCTCTGCTCAAGAAAACACTTGACGCCCCTGCCAGCTATCGGCCTGTCTCTAACCTTCCCTTATTAGGGAAGGTTATTGAACAGGTCGTGGCTCAGCAGCTGCAGGGGCATCTTGATTGCATCGGTTTTCTTGATCCCTCTCAGTACAGTTTCATCCGGGTTATGGCACAGAGACTGCACTTGTGGCTTTGGTAGATGACCTGAGCCGAGATATGGAGTGGGGTCATTCGACTCTGCTGATTCTGGTAGATCTATCGGCTGCATTTGATACCGTTGATCATGAGATGTTGGTGACGCACCTGCGGGACTGTGCAGGAGTGGACGGGACTGTTCTTGAATGGTTCTGCTCATTCCTGACCGGAAGAACCCAGTAGGTGGTTCTCGGGGATTGTTTTTCATCTTACCGAGACCTCTCATGTGGAGTTCCGCAGGGTTCTGTACTGTCCCCTCTCCTGTTCAACGTGTATATGCAGTCGCTCGGTGAGGTGATTAGGGGTGCGGTGTATGGTGTCATCAATATGCTGATGACACCCAACTGTACCTCTCTTTTTCAACAGACCCAGGCCCGACAGTCCGGTGCCTGGCGGCTGTGAGGGATTGGATGAGGGCTAATCGACTGTGGCTGAATCCTGACAAGATGGAGGTGATGTTAGTGGGTAAGGTGATGGAATTGGTGGCCCCCATCATTGATGGGTTCTGCCCTCCATTGACCTCCCAGGTACAGAGTCTAGGGATGCTCCTTGATGCGCAGCTCCATCTGGATTTCCAGGTGGAGACTGTGGTGAGGAGTGCTTTCCACCAGTTGCATCTGGTGCAACAGTTTTGGCCATTTGTTTCAGACTTTGACCTGGCTACAGTCATCCATGCTTTCATCGCCTCTTGACTTACTGTAACACACTCTACGTGGAGCTACCCATGGTGACGGCTCGGAAATTGCAGCTGGTGCAGAATTCAGTGGCCTATTTCCTAGTGGAACTGGGCCGCCAGAAGCATATTACACCAGTGCTCCGCTCTCTGCACTGGCTGCCGGTGGTTTTCCGGGCCCAATTCAAGGTGTTAGTTTTAACCTATAAAGCCCTAAATGGTCTGGGTCCTGCTTATCTGCAAGACCACCTCACTCCTCATGTCCTGGATGGCCCCAGACCTCCCCTCTTTTCAGAAAAGCTGCAAGACCTGGCTATTCCGCCAGGCGTTTGGTGGGGGAGAGGGGTGATGGGTTGGGGGGTAGGGGTGGAGGGTAGGGGGCAGTTGTTTTATCTGTTTTCTCCTTTTTAATGTGTTTTAACTGTTTTAATTGTTTTTTATTATTCTAAGCCGCCCTGAACTGCCTGTGGCAGGAGGGGCAGGGTAATACGTTTTTGAAAATAAATAAATAAAATAAATAAAATTTCCCTTCTCAGGGAATAACTCCCCTGGTGCCTGCCTGTTGCTTGGTTGGGTCAATACATTGTTGACAAAAGACAAAAACCAAACAAACAAAAAAACCAAACCATAATGGGATACCTACGAAGAACCAGAGCGGTGCACTCATTGACAGTTGATGTGGGGGCGGGAACATTGGAACAATTAAAATGCAGGAATTCAAACTCCAATAACAAAGAGCATAGGTGGGAGTAGAGGCTCATATAAATGCAGCCTCAAAATAGAAGTTCCTAAGCTGTAGTTGCATAGAATGTTAACAAATGAAATGTCAGCGTACAATAGCCTACACTACATGGGTGTCCACCTCCCCGTTTCTTAGGTATTCACCTCCAGCACACAATTGGCCATTACCCATAGGACCCACAGCCCCAACTCACAGCAGGGACTCAGAAAATGTGAAGCTAGTCGTGCGGATGAATATAGACTAATGTACGTCCATATGTCTGCATCCCGTCTAGTAGGTTATGTGCAGCACCTCCACGCATACAGGTCCGCCAACACCATAGAGTCGTGAGTGGAAATCCTAGAGTGTTCAAAGAGTGACCGTTTCCTTCCCCTCTCTCCGCTCTCACTGGTGCAGCCAATGGAGGTTGCTCACAGGCACGTGAAATACATGCAGGGGTTGCCCGTTTATTAGGCTGGGCATGCTAAGCATATCAGTGGGGACTGAGTGATTGCTGCACAGACCAAACCCGGACCCCAGCAGGCTATCATCTCGTTTGTTAACGCGCATAGGTTCACACCAGCTGCAGATGAATCATGATCCCGACTGATATTTAATATACTTTGCATGTACTTGTTGCTCTCTTGGGTCACAGGATTATATTCAATTTTACTGGGGTTGTGCAGTCAAAATATGTTGTGATCCACTTACTTACAGCTGACTTCTCAAAGTGCTCTGCTGGTGTACATTACTGCATTGAATGAGGCTCACACCAGCAGAGTGCTTTGAAGATCAGAGTCTTAGCCTCCTACGTGTTTAAGACACTTTTGAAAATGGGAGTTAGGTTCACTGAAAATTTGATCAAGAAAGCAAAGGCTTCTGATCAGAAATACACAATTTAAAATAGAAATTTCTAAACCTGAATCATTTTTCTTGCATTTTTCTTGTGCTACTATGCATATATCCAATGGAACATCATTCATTCAAATAATCAGACCTGACAAGAATGCCTTTAAGGGTGATATCAGGCATGTGGCAAAAAGCCAAGTGAATTTAGCTAGCTAAGAAGTGCAATAATACCTTGAAAATGCACTGCCCTGAGTGCCTGAAAGCAACTATGAAACTTGAAAAAATTATAAGATTAAGAGTCAGGCATTATTAACAAGTGACATTACTAAAGTCAGTCACAAAGTACAGCATGTTCAAAATGTGTCAATTATTTCATAATGGCTCTCACTGCACTATATTCTGATGTGATGTCTGTTCATTGCTTTTTTTCATAAGGCTTTTTATTTAGAGGTGAAACAAGCAGCTAAATTGCTGTTCGCAAGCATTTCCAGGTATGTTGAGTACTGGGACTTCTCCACGAGAAACATTAAAAAAAATAAATCATATGCATGTGCAAAATGGCCACTGGTTAAGGGTTTGGTTAAGGGCAGTAGATGCGAATGCACAAAATGGCTACTGCCCTTAACCAAAATGGCAGCAACTGGATGAGGGCGAGCCATCTGAGGCTGAATCCCAACAAGACGGAGGTGATGTTGGCGGGTAGAACTGAGGGGCTAACTCCCGTCATTGGCGGCATCTGTCCCCTTTTGGTCATTCAGGTTCGTAGTCTGGGGCTGCTCCTTGACCCATAGCTCCACCTGGATTGTCAGGTGGAGGCTGTGGTGAGGGGAGCATTTTGCTAATTACATCTGGTGCGATGGCTGTGGCCATATGTCTCAGACTCAGATCTGGCCACCATCATCCATGCCTTTGTCACCTCTCGGCTGGACGACTGTAACACACTCTACATAGGGCTACCCCTGAGGACAGTCTGGAGGTTGCAGCTGGTGCAGAATGTGGTGACCCATCTCCTAACGGGGATGGGCCACCACAAGCATATTACACCTGTGCTCTGTACTCTGCACTGGCTGCCTATTGTCTTCTGGGCCCAATTCAAGGTGTTGGTGATGACCTATAAAGCCCTAAATTATTTATTTATTTATTTATTAATTTATACCTCGCCCCTACTGCAAAGCAGCCCGGGGTGGCTTCCAACAAATAAAATACAATAAAAGCAATTTAAAACATTTCATAATAATATTAAATATTAAAACAGGGCTAAAAATCATACTATATAATAAATAACAAATCAGGTGGGGGAGCTAAAAAAAACAACCCCTCCCCCCCCCACCCTCTCCAAAGGCCTTGGCAAACAGCCAGGTTTTACAACTTCGTCGGAATATCAACAGGCTAGGGGCCAGGTGAGCTTCCTCCGGAAGGGAGTTCCAAAGCTGCGGCCCAGCCACCGAGAATGCCCTCTCCATTGTGGCCCCCCCGCTTGACCCGGGGGACCTCCAAGAAAGCACCCCCGGCAGACCGAAGGAGCCACTCTGGGGCACAGAGGGCGAGGCAGTCCCTGAGGTATGAGGGGCCCAGACCGTGTAGGGCTTTGTAGATCAACACCAACACTTTGAACCTGGCTCGGCACGCTATCGGCAACCAGTGCAGAGCTCGGAGCACAGGTGTAATACGCTCTCAACGGCCCGTCCCCATAAGGAGATGAGCCGCCGCATTCTGCACTAGCTGCAACCCTCAGACCAGGAACCAGGGAAGCCCCACGTAGAGCATGTTACAGTAGTCTAGCCTCGAGGTGACGAAGGCATGGATGAGGGAGGCCACGTCCGGGCCGGAGACGAACGGACGCAGCCTATGCACCAGAAACAGCTGGCGGAAGGCAGCCTTAGCGACTGCCTCCACCTGCCGCTCCAGGCGGAGGTCTGCATCCAGTATCACCCCCAGAATCCGAACCTGCTGAGCTATGGGAGGGCGAACCCCCCCAACCAGGGGGGCCACTACCTCCTTCGCTCTCCCCACCAACATCACCTCCGTCTTATCAGGGTTGAGTTTCAGTCTGCTCAGCCGCATCCATTCCGCCACGGCCTTCAAACATTGGGATAACAACAAGACAGCAGGGTCTGGGTCAGTTGAAAAGAAGAGGTACAGATGAGTATCATCCGCATACTGGTGACACTGCACCCCGAACCTTCTCACGACCTCCCCCAAGGGCTGCATATATATGTTAAACAATAATTTATTTTATTTTATTTTATAGATTTTTATCCCGCCCCATCCTGCAATGCAGCTAGGGGCGGCATGATGGAGACAGGAGACAGGATAGAACCCTGCGGAACGCCATACAACAAAGCGCGGGGGCATGATGTTTCTTCCCCCAGCAGCACCCGCTGGCTCCTCCCCGAGAGGAATGAACGGAACCATTCAAGAACAGTCCCTCCCAGACCCCCCAGGTCACGCAGCCGCCTCAATAGCAGCCCATGGTCCACGGTATCAAAAGCGGCCGAGAGATCTAGCAGGATAAGAAATGTTGAACATCCTGCGTCTATCTCCCGGCGGAGGTCATCTACCAAGGCCACCAAG
>QEPC01013607.1:359571-371089 GCA_003113815.1 Sphenodon punctatus
AGGCAGAGGGCGTCTCGGAGCCACCCTGTCAATGGCCTCCTCCAGCAAGCTGTTCCAATGCTGGACTAGCTCATCCACAGAGTGGCCGTCCAGGTCCAAGGTTAACTCCCTCAGGACCTCTTGGAACCGCTGGGGTTCCATCAGCCTCCAAGGGCGGACCATCCTAACTGGTCCCTTCCCCCTCTGGAGAGAGTGCGCTAGAAGACCGGCCTGAAGGAGATAATGGTCCACGACAAGGGCACTGCTGTAACCTCCCCCACAACCGGACTCCCCGCCTCAAGGCAAGAACTGAAGATCAGGTCGAGGGTGTGTCCCCCCACGTGAGTCGGGCAGATAACCTCCTGGGGCAAATCCATGGTTGCCATGGCAGCCATGAATTCTCGCTCCGCCCCTACAAGGCCGGCATCGGCGTGGATGTTGAAGTCCCCCAGAACCAAAGTCCTGGAGGAGCCCAACGCCACCTCCGAGGCCAGCTCTGCTAGAGCGGTAAGGGATGCCGCCGGGCAGGAAGGGGCCCGGTACACCAGCAGCACCCCTAACTTACCCCCGGCCCAATCGAACACCACATGAAGGACCTCAATACCCATAATCTCCCAGACTCGATACCTCCTAACAGGCCACTCCTCCCTAAAAACAATAGCTACACCACCTCCCCGGCCGCACGCGTGGGGCTGATGCTGCACGGCATACCCGGCCAAACGAGATCCGCGAAAAATGGCCTGGGTCCTGCTTATCTGCAAGACCGCCTCAGGCCTTGGGTCATTTCACAGCCCTTACAATCAACCAGGGGCACCTGACTTGAAGTCCCCCGGGTATCCTGGGTGGCGATGGCAGAGAGGGCGTTCCCGGTGGCTGCACCTTGGCTGTGGAACTCCCTCCTGATGGAGGCCCGTCTATCCCCAGACCTCCCCTCTTTCCAAAGATATTGTAAGACCTGGTTGTTCCGCCAGGCCTTTGGAGGGGGGGGAGGGTTTTTCTGCTTTTTAGTTTTTCTGGTTTTGGTATTTTAGTATTTTAAATATTTGTGGTATTTTAAATGGATTTCATAGTTATTGTGATTATGTATTGTGTTGTTTGCTGTCCCGAGCTGCCAATGTGCAGGAGGGTGCAGGATATTTTTTATTTATTTATTTAAAACTTGTATCTCACCCCTCCTGGCCAAAGGTAGCTCGAGGTGGCGAACAACACAAAAAAAAATGAACAATAAAACATTTTAAAACAGATCAACCAATTTTAAAACAAATCATAAAACCAGCCACCCCCCTCCCAAACCCTCTCCACCCTACCCCTCGCCAAAGGCCTGGAGGAACAGCCAGGTCTTACATAAACGCCTAAACGACAGGAGGGTGGGGGCCAGCTGATATAAGTATTTGTAATAAATAATAAATAAACAAACACTATTGCCGCCATTTTGGTTAAGAGCCAAAGGCAACTGTTTTCACTGCCAAAACTGGGTTTGGCAAGGATACTACATCGTGTCTATGAGGGCATCCTGTTGCACAAACAGGTACCTGTCTTATCCATGTCTAGACTAAGCCAGCCCCCTGCCCTCCTGCCTTGTCCTCCCCTCCTGCCCAAGATGCATGTCTTGGGTAGGGGAGACACACATGGGCACCCTGTGGTAGCCCATGGAGCAGGGCTAGGAGAGCCACAGGTCTCTGAGGACCTCAGCTGACCTCAAAAGACACTTGCAATGCCACCTACCTCCCCAGCACAAGGGTGCACATCAGGCTGCACAAGGCTCATATGCCTGGCCCCACTTCCCATGTTGATCTGCCCTAAAAAGCCCCTAGCACCAAACTGAACCCCTGCCACAAGAACCACCAACCTTGCTTGGTTGGTTCTCCGCGACCACCTGAGCAGTCTTGTCACTTGGCCTTCCAGGCCTCAAGGTACACTACAGCTCTTTTGCGAGGTCAGCCAGGTGCACCCATTGAACCAATATAGTTTGATTCACTCTTGGCAGATTTCCTGGTGGCTGATACCAGGCACCCCCAGTAGCCCCAATCCACCTGCTGAGCTCCTCATTGACTTTCATTCTTGCCCAGTCAGCTTTATCGAGGTGGGTAGCATCATGCCAGACCCTTCTCCTGAATCATGTACAAACAAAAACATCCAGGGGAACAGCGTCCATGGGAACGCTACATGGAGGTCTCCTTTCAGGCTCATCATCAGTTCTAGGCCGGTTGTTCTATTTTATTTTATTTATTTATTTATTTTCATTTGCTACCCCATCCCTCTCGCCTTACTTTTAGAAGTAAGAAATAGTGATTTTATATTAGTGGTGTTGAATGTTATATCTTTATATACAAGTATAGTGCAAAATGATGCACTGGATGTTAAGAGTCATTTTAGATGGTAGATTTAATAACACTAGTCCTCCTACACATTTCATTATGGAATTAGCAAAGCTTGTTTTGTGCAAGAACTAATTTGATTTTAAAAATACTGGAAAGTTAAGTGGGTAGCCTAGCCATGGGTCAGCCATGGTGCCTGAAGTAGCAAAACTGTATATGGGGGATTTTGAGGAGTCTTTTGTGTTTGACAATTCCAATTCATTTCTTAACTATGGGTGTTTTCAGAGGTGATGGCATCTGCTGCCACCACGGACTTGATGGGAGCCATCACACCGAACAAACGTTATGGCGGCCGGGCCAGGGAGGTGGTGGGGAGACACAGAGATGTGCATCTGCAAGTCCCCACCCCCACATTGCATTCAGTGGGCTGCCCCTCAGTGATGGGTAGCCACGGCGGTCACTGGTGCCTGACACAGGGGGGGACCCCAAATGGATTGAGTAAAACAGCCATTCATCTGTACCGTCACACTTTGCAACCGGTTGGGCAGCTGTTCCCCAGGCAGTGTTGGTGCTTCTTAGCCTAAACTGTGACTTGGGGATGTTGCTGAGTCACAGTCTGGGTTAAGCAACAACACTGCCCAAGGAATGGTCAGAGATAACATGTGGCAGCGCATTCAAATATGATGGTAGCCCACAATTCCACACGGGTCGAAGTGTGGAAATGCAGGCTATCATCACAGCCGAAAAAACAACCTATAGTAAGAAATGGTGGGGATTTGTCAACAATATTTTTTTCTATGGTTAGGGGATATTGCATCTTTACATAATTTTCATAATAGGATCAATTCTAGGAGTGAACATATTAATTTTGTTTTACAATTTGATCCTAATGGAATTCACTTTCTGGATTTAAAGAAGAAAAAAAATTAGCATTGGTATCTATACAACCCTCTACAGAAAACCTACAGATAAAAATACTTATCTCAGATATAATAGTTCTTATCCTGTTCATACTAGGAGGAACTTACTATGGTATGTGGACAATTTTTAAGACTTAAAAGAAGTTGCACTTTGGAGGAAGATTTCCATCAAGAAGCAGATATTTTGAAGAGACACTTCCATTATAAGGGTTATCCTCAGAGAGTGACTGAACTGGGATACAATAAGGTATGTGAGAAATCTAGATCTGAGTTGTTAATACATAATCCAAGGAACAAGTCAGACAGATTAGTTTGTAGTTTGACCTTCAATGTTGCCAGTTTGCATATCAGAAATAGTTTCTTGAGACACTGGAGTCAGTGTACTTGATGTCATGCCTATATTTCAAACACTGCCTTTGTTTGCATATACATGAATCAAAAATATTAAGGACTATTTGGTTCATTCAAGGATAAATCAGAATTTTAGCAAACCACAGAGTTGTATTAGTGACAATATGCCTTTTAGGATCAAGGGACATTTTCCCTGTGGAACAGGATTCACCAGCACGGTGGGCCTGCAATATTCCTGGACTCCACTGTGAGTGTTCGGTGGGTGGGGGCCACGTGGTAGCCACCTAATACACAGGCAGGCAGGAAAGTGCCTGTTGAGGACTAATGTGGGCTATCACCTTCTTTGAACACACACACACAGGGCTGGGAGCTTGCAAGAAGCTCACCCTGATAGGCAACTGAAAGCCCATTATGCTGAAAAAGGTTTGTGTCCATGTATAAATTATGAAATGGTGTTGGAACCGTGCAGTGCGCACATTTGGTTTTGGAATACAGGACAACAAAGCACCACCAGAGCCAGATATCTGAGGTGATGTGCCTGATTTGGAGGGCTCACTATGGGGGAAGATGTACCCTGGTGGGCCACCTTGTCACAAGTACATAATGTTCATAGATTTATGAGTTCACAACAGTCCAGGGAAATACACTCTTAGGTATATGTTTTGATACCTGGCTAAGTATGTATCAAAACTACAAGACTGCAATAAGACTAAGCAGGTATCAAAACTATAAGACTACAATACAACTTGTTCTTGTAGATTTATAGTTGACATTAATATGTATCTGCTGGGACAATTTCATGTTTATCCTAGTGACAGGTCATTTTCCCTTTGTCCATTTTCCCTTTTTAAAAAGCAACAGATGATTGCTGGGAAGGTAACCATCTGTTAAAGACTAAAGCTTTTATTAGTCTGATTCGAGGAGTGATTAGTTCATATTTGTATGCATTTCTCCCAGTTTCAGTAACTAAGTTAATGTATTAACTGTGGGGTCTGGTTTTAGTCAGTTCAATTATATGCTGTGTGTGTGTAACTGTTGCAAAGATTTAAAATAGATCCTTGTCCCTGCAGTTGTTACAATGTGATGGCAATTTTAATGTATGTAGGCCTTATAATAATGTGACAATTTTTACTTTTTGTGAGGTCTAATTTTATTTTAACTGACAATTTTTTCATTAGCTAATTTATATAAAATACAGTCTGCTTTCAGGCAGTAAGACGAGTATCAATGAGGCTGATCCCAAGCCCCGCGGATCCTGCATGCAGATGTGCACACTTGCACAGAAACCGCCATTGCTGTCAGCACATAGCGCTGTGAGGAAACCCTAGCGATCCTAGCCTAATTTTATTTGGTGTCATTTAAAAAGAAATTCTTTGAAACAGAGCCGGCCCCTAGCTCTTTTACCATCCTGGACAACATAAAAAATACTGTATAATCCTAACCATCTCAACCAAAGAAATCAGATAATACAACATAAGAACATAAGAAGTGCCATACTGGGTCAGACCAATGGTCCATCTAGCCCAGCATCCTGTCTCCGACAGTGGACAATCACGGTGGCTTGGGAGAAGCACCCAACAGGTCACAACGGGGGATCCATTCCCTGTTGTTTTCCCCCAGCTCCTGTCATGTTCCCTGATCCTGTCTGGCTAATTGCTAGGGGTGGGAATATCGGTATCAGATAAATCCGATACACCCGATAATCGGGTATATCAGATTAATCCGATAATCACTGCTATCGGCATACTGGATTTTTAACATTGGTCGCTTTACCAGTTATTTTACATCACGACCATTGAAGTAAATGGCTGCAATGTAAAAAACCCGGTAAAGCGGCCAATGTTAAAAATCCAGTATGCCGATACCAGTAAATCCGATACCGGGGAGATCCGATACCAATAAATCCGGTATCTGGTATTTTCCCCGGTGTCCCATCCCTACTAATAGCTGCTAATGGATCTGAACATGTATGTTAAGATCTTGAGAAGTAAAACATTTGAATATCCTTTCCCCCATAATTTCACCCATGTCCAACAACCATTCTCCCATTCCAAATACACCCAACACTGACTCTCCCTTTCCATTCCTCATGCAGCTACAATGGGGTGAAGGGATTACCAGCATCTGTCCCTCCTCCCCAGTGACACTGCCATCCAGAACCTTGTCCAATGAGCAGGCAGGCCTTGCTTTGGGGAAATTAATTTCTTAACCTTAGTGTTTGTCTTTTACATTTAACACTTTTTATTTTGAAGTATTGCATGGACTTGACAAGCAGTCTCAATACATTTACATAATAGCTATTCATCTGTTCCTAAAAATGCTATTTCTTCTGGGCAGGGCAATAGGACAAATGTTTAAAAGTAGCCAGCAATATTACAGTTCCTGATAAGTACTTGACCATTTCAAACTACTGATAAAATTTTATGTAAAACTTGAAATTTTCCAAGAACACCTTGTGCAGATTATTTGCAGCACTTTAATGATTAAAAGTGACCAAGAGCCTGGTTTTATATCTCATCTGAATGATAGCACCTCCAGCATTGCCACCTAATATTAAGCTTTAGATATTGGTTGATTACACTAATTTTGTCATGCTTCCCTCTTTTAAAACAAAAAACTTGAGAACGTAGATATGCTGCTGTGAAGGAGCTTTTTACTGTATGTTATACAAATAAGTAAGGATTACTTCAGGCTCTTAGTAAGCACTCTCTTGTGAAACACACTTAGTTCAAATACTTACGAACAAAAGGAAGGCAAGAGTTCTGATAAACGAAGATAAAGGTTCACTTTCACCTATGTAAACAACTAAACAAAGACGCAGATCCAACATGCCAACAAGAGTTTTTTGGGTAGCCTGGCCTTCCCCAAGGGATGAGACCAGGAGGGTCTGCTTCCTAACACAGACAGTTACAGTTTGTTGCGACGACAGGGGAAGGAAGTGTAGAACTATATAAGCAGCTGAGGGAAGAGTGTCAGGTGAAAAACATTACAATAATTAAAGTAGGTACTGAGTCTCATAAGTGTTCTGCGTGGAGGATCAAAGTCAGGGTGGAGGGTTGTGACAAATTGAGAGCTAAAGTATAACCCTACTGAATAGCCAATGACAATTTCTGAAGCACCTCTAGTTTTCCTTAAATGTTTCCCATCCAACCAATAATCAGACTTGACCATGTTTGGCTCATGAAATCTGACAAGATCACAACCTAAGATGGTATGGCTTTCGGGGCCCTTTCCTTTAATGAAGATAAACTCAAAGTGAGTTGAACATGTTATTAAAGTCTTCCAGACAGCTGCATGTTATTTTGCTTTAGCTGCAAGGTGTAGTGCCCATTATGTTTACCAGAATTACAGTACATTGGCACGCAATAGGTCAAAGCTGTTGACAATACAGAAAAAAGACATAAGAAATTAGACATTAATATTTTCAAAAAGAGTTCATCTCCCATTAAGGTACCAAAACCAACAACCACATTGTCAAAACAGCTTTACATGTTGGATTCTGAACTCTTTAGAAAATATAGTTATAGAAAATATAGGCAATGGGAGCACATAACACCAGTGCTCTGTGCTCTGCACTGGCTGCCTATAGCATACCGAGCCAGATTCAAGGTGTTGGTATTGATCTATAAAGCCCTGCACGGTTTGGGCCTCTCATACCTCAGGGACTGCCTCACCCTCTGTGCCTCAGAGCAATCCTTCGGTCCACTTGGGGGCACCTTCTTGAAAGTCCCCCAGGTGAGACGGGGGGCTACAATGGAGAGGGCATTCTCGGTGGCTGGTCCGCGACTTTAGAACTCCCTCCCAGAGGAAGCCCGCTGGCCCCAGGTCTGCTGGCATTTCGTCGAGCCTGCAAGACCTGGCTGTTCACCCAGGCCTTCGGAGGGGAGGAGGGGAGGGTTGGGTAGTTGTGGGGCGGGGGGTGGGGTGGACTGGATATGGGATTGTTTTTAAAATTTACTGATGGAATTGTTTTTGAAATACTGTTTTTATGGAATTTTATTGTATTGTTGTAAGCCACCCCGAGATGCCGTTGGCATGAGGGGGCGGCTAAAAAATATTTATAAATAAATAAATAAATAAATAAATAAAATAAATCTCACACTGGAAGCTTTGTAGTGTTGAGACTTTTCAAAAGTTTGAGAAATACTATATTAGGTACCTAAAAAGGAATTTTGAAAATCCAATGTATGTAAGAATAGGAAACATTCAGAAACGCTTCATAGATCAGAAAGAGAAGAAAACAGATGATTGTCAGAAGGCGGGCTGTATGAATCCTTTGCAATTTTCTCATCACTAAAAGTCAGTCATGACCTAGGAACATAACCTATATCGGGATTGAGCTGTTGAGCTTTCCCAGCTTTGCTATTAATTGTAACAGAGTGTGTGTGTGGTGTCTATAGGCAAACAGAGCCTTGTGAAGGTTTTCACTGTCTACTCTTCGCCCTTGATGTTTTAGATCTTCTTGCGCTGCCCATTTGCACATGACATTAAACAATAACATCAGGAGACTTCCCTAGTGACATTAAATGCAAGAACTGATGGCCAGAATGCTGCTACACAGTCCATGAAAGCTGCAATGTGTTTTAGAAAAACTTTTTTTTAAAAGATGGATTATTGCACTCCATCAAAGCCAAGACAGACAATTTACAAAACCAAGGATATTTTGAAAAAAAAACAACTGAAGAAAAATAAACTGGCTACCAATGAGCACTGAAACACAGCTATTTCCCTGTTGAATGGACACAGACTATTCTAGCTTTAAATTTAAATATTTTCTTTATAAAAGATATTTAACTTTCCTTAAACAGAAAATAACACATTACACAAAGTAGGTAAAGTATGTAAAGGATTTAAGGGGATTGCACAAGGTCTCCTTTTCTAGAGATTTAGCATTTTTCCTCAGTGCCGAAAAATATATAGTTTATTATTTTTCATTTATTTAAACTTATATCCTATCCTTCCCTTAAGGCACAGATCATGTTACATTAAAACTATTGTTTGTTACAACATTAAAACTATGTTCATTGGTAGCCATTAAAACTATTGTTTTAATGTTGTAACATGTTGTTGTTAATGTGACATATTGTTGGAACTGTTGTTTTAATGTGGTTGGGCCATGGCTCAGGTAGTAGCGCACATGCTTTGCATATATAAGGTCCCAAGTTCAGTACCTACCTGGTATCCACAATTCAAGATCTCTGGTAACACGCCTGGGTGAGGCCTCTGCCAGGGATCCTGGAGGGTCTCAGGTAGCACGCCTCGGTGAGGCCTCTGATGGAGAGCCGGATTTGAAACCCTGCTGCCATGTCAGGTTGTGATAATACTGGGCTACGATGGATCATTGGTCTTGCTCAGTTAGGCAGCTCCTTATATCCCTGTCTCCACATGCTTGACCAAAAAGTAAGGTCTTACTGAAATGTTGTTTAAAATGTCCCTCCTCCACCAATCTTTCTCCAGAAAGTTAAACATCTAAATCTAATGGGCAGGAGACAGAGGCCAGGGTTTCTTATGATACTGATTCCCATAGTAACATAATTCCAAAAATAAAGGGGTGCCTCTATTCTCCTTAGCCATATGAGGCACTGTAATGCTTTGAAGGACTTGGCAGGACCAGACCAGTCACCCTCAGAGGAGACTTGAAGTACCTTATTGTTAGAGACCTTAAGCCTACTACACACACACAAGACACAAGATACAAGCAATGATTGTATTAAATACAACAGTAGTAATGAAAACTTAGAATCAACAATATGAACAATTTTCCACTCACAGACAGCTGTAACCCAGCTGAAAATGTTTAGTCATATGACACACTGGTATTGTTATAATCAGTCCTTTGACTCAACGAACTCATTGTGCACAAAAATGGTTGGAGCCGAACCAGATAACAGGGATGGAAAAACTCTTCTTTCCTCACAAATAGTCACAGAAAGGACAGATGTATCCTAGCCCTTGCCTTCCAAAGATGCACAGTTAACCTTCAGGCTCTAGTCAATGTCCTGCAGTGTGGTGTTCTCTCCTGTCTTGTCTACCTACCAGCAAGGCTTTACTCACAATCCTACGTGAAGCAGAAATCCAGACATCTTCGCAGCTGTGGACAAGTATCCTTCTTGATAGGCTAGGTCCCACGGAGGGCTAAGCACCTCCTCTTTGCACAGCTGGTACACAGTTTCTCTGGTAGATTCCCAAACTCTGTCTGCTCTCCTCTGCCCTTGCCTGAAGGAGCCCCTTGCTTTCCTTGGTAAGAGGGACATTCTAGGTCCTTCTGTGAAGATTTTAGATAGAGTTCTTCAGCCTTCTCCCTGGAAGAAGGCGGGGAATGGCTTGACAAGGATTTTCTGAAAAGCTCTTCTACAAATTGGAGACAGAGGGTGTTTAAAAATGGCATGGTAAGCGTGGCTTGAGTCGCAAGCGTGCATGCTCCACTCACCTGCATGCCATGAACCCAGCAAATGGCCCTAAGGTGCAGTGGGAAGATGGGCGCAGGCAGAAGCTGTAACAAGCAGGAGCTGTAACAGACAGGAGTGGTAGGTGCATGGGCTCCCAGGTCAAATCAAACTGAAATGGTGAGTGATGTGCATTATCTTTGGTCCTGCCCTGGGTGCACTGCCAAAGTAAAGCCACAAGCCGCTGGACTAGTGCTGGTCCCCACTTTAATCCACACTGACCACAGGTCCCCACTCTCTTGCTTGTTATCACCAATGCCTACCACTCCTTCCTGTTGCAGATCCTGGGGTCTGAATACATGCAGGCAACCTAATCAATGGTACACCAACACATCGGCACACATTCGCCCAGATTAGCCTGCACAACAGTCCCTGCATCCCCTGACATGACACTGTGCATGGACGTTCATTGAACAGTCAGGCAAACACCCACTCATAGGTGGCTATCATGTTATTTATTTATTTATTTATTTATTTAACTAGTTTTATAACCCGCCCCCTCCTGCTCGAGAGCAGCTCGGGGCAGCTTACAAACATCGGTAAAACACATAAAATATAATTAAAACATTTAAAAGGATAAAAAGAACTAAAAGGGCAGAATTCTCCTCCCCAGCTACATGTCTCCTTCTCCAAAGGCCCAGCGGAACAGCCAGGTCTTACACTGTCTACAGAAAGAGGGGAGGTCCGAGGCCAGGCGGGCCTCCGTCGGAAGGAAGTTCCACAGCCTAGGGGCAGCTACTGAGAATGCCCTCCCCATCGTCGCCACCCGGGCAACCCGGGGGACTTTGAGCAGGGGCCGCAATGCAATTTGGGGCCTGAGGTGGTCCTGCAGGTAAGCCAGACCCAGGCCATTTAGGGCTTTGTAGGTCATTACCAGCACCTTGAATTTATTTATTATTTATTATAAATATTTATTAGCCACCCCCTCATGCCTACGGCATCTTGGGGTGGCTTACAGCATAAGACACACAAATAAAATACCCTAAAAGATCCATTTAAAAATACATATCCCCATAAACTTTAAAATATCATTAAAATATCTTTAAAATATCCCCCAACTACCCCACCCTCCCATCCTCCCCTCCAAACGCCCAGGCGAACAGCCAGGTCTTACAGGCTCGATGAAATGCCAACAAACCTGGGGCTAGGCGGGCTTCCTCCGGGAGGGAATTCCAAAGCCATGGCCCAGTCACCGAGAACACCCTCTCCATTGTGACCCCCCGTTTAACAAGAGGGACTTCCAGAAAGGCGCCCCCGGTGGACCAAAGTGATCACTCTGAGGCATGGAGGGCGAGGCAGTCCCCGAGGTATGAGGGGCCCAGACTGTGCAGGGCTTTATAGATCAACACTAACACCTTGAATCTGGCTCGGTACGCAATAGGCAGCCAGTGCAGAGTACGGAGCACAGGTGTCATGTGCTCCCGCTGCCCCATCCCTGTAAGGAGACGGGCCGCCACATTCTGCACCAGCTGCAGCCTCCAAATCAGAAACAAGGGAAGTCCCA
>QEPC01013607.1:371294-415703 GCA_003113815.1 Sphenodon punctatus
CCTCCGTCTTATCGGGATTAAGCTTCAGTCTGCTCTGCCATATCCAATCCGCCACGGC
Organism: Sphenodon punctatus; assembly: GCA_003113815.1. Taxonomy (NCBI): domain Eukaryota; kingdom Metazoa; phylum Chordata; class Lepidosauria; order Sphenodontia; family Sphenodontidae; genus Sphenodon; species Sphenodon punctatus. The sequence goes on from QEPC01013607.1 coordinate 371,353, forward strand.
CTCCAGACATTGGGAAAGTAATGAGACAGCAGCACCTGGGTCAGTTGAAAACGAGAGGTACAGCTGAGTATCATCAGCATATTGGTGACATCGCACTCCGAACCCTCTCATGATCTCCCCCAGGGGCTGCATATACACATTAAATAATAGCAGAGACAAGATCGAACTGTGCGGAATGCCACAGGTCAAGGCCCGAGGGCTTGATGTTTCAGCCCCCAGCACCACCCGTTGGCTTCTCCCCGAGAGGAATGAGCGGAACCACCCTAGGACAGTCCCATCCAGACCCCCCAGGTCTCGCAGTCGTCTTAGCAGCAGCCCATGGTCCATGGCGTCAAACGCGGCTGAGAGATCTAGCAGGATCAGAAATGTTGAACATCCTGCATCCATCTCCTGGCGGAGATCATCCACCAAGGCCACCAAGGCCGTCTCAGTACCATATCCGGGGTGAAACCCAGACTGAAAAGGGTCAAGGAAACCAATGCTATCCAGCTGCGCCTGGAGCTGCAGTGCCACTGCCCATTCAATAACCTTCCCTAAAAAGGGAAGATTAGAGAAGGGTCGGTAACTGGCGAGTGCGTCCATATCCAAAGATGGCTTCTTCAGCAGGGGGTGCACCACAGCCTCCTTGAGACTGGGTGACAGTCTCCCCTGCCGAAGGGACGCGTTCACTACCCTCGCCAGCACCATCCCCAAAGTCTCCCTGGAGACTTTCACCAACCAGGATGGGCACGGATCTAATTCACAACTAGTGGCTCTAACAGACCCCACGACATTCATGCATCGGCTGGCATAACTTCCTGAAACTCATCCCAGAAAGATCGATCAGACGGTGCCTCCATAACCTCGTGCCCCGCGCTTACTGCTTCCAATCCAGTGTCAAAGTTACTCTGGATCGGAGCGATCTTGTCTGCAAAGTAGAATTGGGCCCAGAAGAGAATAGAAATAGGTGAAATTTCTGAATTTCGGTACTAATTTTGGTTTCGGATCTTTTCCAGCCATAGCAAGTGCAACCAACTAAGACAAGAAAGACGACACACATGGCATCAAAGTGCAGTGAACTGAAGTACACAGTTGTCAGTGCCAGTTACAGTTAAGCTGAAGCTTAAGTTATAGTTGACATCAATGCTCAAAATTACTGTAAAAAAACACAACCACCCAAAAACCCTAAGCTCAGCAACACTGGTAAGGTAACTGAATGCTACAGACTTCAGGCAATGGACACAAGCCGCAGAAAGGGAGATTTTGATTGAACATAAGACAAAATTTTGAAGTAAATCTATTCCAGATAAGCTCCATGACAGATGAAAGTCTACAATGATTATTACGTGGTAAACTTAAATGAAGATTTATGCTAACATCTGAATCTCAAATATAAAAGATTTTGCATTAGAAAATGTATGATATTAGTTTGACATTCTAAAACATCTCCATCTTTATTCCTTAAAAGAATTTTAGAACATTATATTGCTTCTCAGAACAACCTAATATTTCCACACATTTTAATGTGCTTTTTAAAAATCTGGTTTTAATGTTACCAATTTGTAGGCATACTTTGTCTCTAAATCATTTCTGAATGATTCTGTTGAGTCTACTTGTTTGCTTGAATGGAACCTGAAAATTATGTCACTGTGAGAAGCCTGTTTATCTGAAAGTAATTCAGATAATTGGGTGTAATAGTAATTACTACTTTGCAAGCAGAACATATGATTTGGCATTCATATATTCAGAACATATTCATAGCATACACAAGCTACCTGAATTAATTATGGGTATTGCAGCCTTTAATGAATGTTTCTTCTTGGGCTGAAACCAATGAATTATGTTATATTGTTTGTTGCCTCCCTGTGAGTCTGAAAATTTCTCACTGCTGGAGGCCAAAAGCACAGTTATTTAATGACAGCTTACTTTAATTTTCTGAACAAACCTCAGATCAGATCCAAAGTGCAGTGTCTCATAGCATTGTGGCATGGATGAAATTCTAGCTCTGCTGAAGTCTACTACTACTAATAATTTCTATAGCGCTACTAGGTGTATGCAGCACTTTACAGCTTTACAAAGACAGGTCCCTGCCCAGTGGGTTTACAATTTAAGATGGACAAAGATGAGGGGAACACAGGGACAGATAAGACACACATTCCCATTTTACAGATGGGGAACTGAGGCTGAGAGGTTGTGACTTGCCCAAGGCCACCTAGTGAGTTCATGGCGAGGGTGGGATTCAAATCCTATTTTCCCAAGTACAAGCCCAGCACCTTATCCACTACACCACACTGACTCTCATAGTGTGTAAATCTCAACAGTAAATTTCACATGGATTTCAGTGCGATCAGGATCACAACATAGGTAGAAACTAAAAATTCAGTGGAAAAACAGAAAATATGTTTTGTTGTCAGCTAGGATTAAGAAACATAAGACTTTTCAGTTTGGGGGTATATAACATGAAGTGCCTTAAAAAGGCTTTCTGTTCCAGGAATGGGAAAATACTTGATCCTTTCTAAAAATAATGCCCCTCTACCCAAACTCAAGCTGAATGCTCAGATCACAGGATTTGCCATAATAGATATAACTTCTGTAGCTCTGTTATCCAGCCTTTGAAAGCTGCACATTTTCTTTATTCTTCAAAGGAAGAGAAACTCCATTCTAACATAATATACGTAACCAATTTTGTTGTGTTGTAAGTGGTGGAGAAATTCTTCTTGTGATTAACTGTATGGGCCCTAAAACATGAAAGTTGATTACACCCACTAAAATAACAGTTAGTTGTACCTATTAATGGTTACATTTATTCAGCCTTTTAAAAAAATCCAGCTACATAATTCCTTAAGAGTGCTGCAAATATTATTCTTCCTTGATTATTAACTAAACGAATTTGCTTCATGCTTCTCACTTTTTGCTTCCACTTTCACTGTTCTTGGGCAGCAGCATCAGTTATATACCAAAGTCCATAGAATTTCAAGTCTTTCTATTTCTCTATTTCTCTCACATTTGCAAGAAGTTGCAGAAGCCAAATGCTAGTCACAAGAGTACTTTTTGCAGGAGAAACTTCACTAATCCAGGAGTGTGCAAATTGTGGCTCTTTGGTCCCATTGTGGTAAATGACTGCGGCTCTCAGAATTAGGAAACGTTGCCCACTCCTACAGTAAACCAGTCAAGGAACAGACATAGCATCATACAACTTGGATCTAAGAAAGTATTAGCTGAACTTTCAACTTTTAAAAAATATAAAAACAAGACAGCCCCCCCCGCCCGCCATTCAATATATTTATATCTATGACAGTATGAAACCATAGCAGTAACCTATTTGCTGAAAATAATCCACTCAGTTCAAATATTTAATTACTTCCCATGACACTCAGCTCCCCAAGTTGAATGTAACAATGTGAATAAGTGTTTCACTCTTAATTTAAGTGTACCAGTCTGTCATTTTCTCTAGTGACCCCTTATCGCTACATGAAAGGCTTTGTGGGTGCAGCTGGGACAAGAAGGGAGAGCTGCCCTTGTCTACCTAAGAGCTCATTGGCTCTCCTTCTCCACCTCAGGTAGTTACACCAGGGTTGGAGCCTTTTGAGGGCCAGTCCTTGGGCACCAGCCGAAGGGCGACACAAAAGGGTGTCGGCCATTGCCAGGGCTGTTGGCGGGTCGTGGCAGATGTAGCCACTCCTGTTGTCTTCCGTTGGTTCAGCAGCCCCTTCAGCTGGGAGGAAAGTTGGTGCCGGAGCTGGAGAATGCTCGGAAGATCTGTTGTGGGCAGGTGAGCAGGTGGAACTTGATCAGAGGGCCCTTAACCTGGTTTTGATGCTGTTAAACGTGAGGTCGGTGGCGAATAAGGCAACAACGGTATGCCACCAATCTCGCGTGTATCACGGAAACCTGGCTGGACAATGAATCGGGCCCTATTCTGGCTGATCTTGTTCCAGCTGGGTATTCTGGATTGGGGGTGGGGTGTAGCAGTGATTTTTAAAGAGGGTTGGTCTGTGAGGAGGTATCCAGTGCGATCCATGGTGGGCATTGAAGGTCTTCATCTTGTGTTCGATTTGGCGGGAGACAGTTTGGGAGTGCTGCAGGTATACCATGCACCTACCAATACGGCAGCCTCCCTGCGTGTTCTGGCAGAGGCTGTGTCGGAGATGGTGTTGCAGTTCTCAAAGACAATAGTCTTGGGGACCTCAACATTCACGCCGACGTGGTTCTCGGAGGAGCTGAACATGAGTTCATGGCCACCATGGCAACCATGAACCATGGCCACCATGGAGGGTCAACGGCCCGACAGCTTGGAGGGCATACCTTGGACCTCATGTTTTGCACTGGCCTTGAGGCAGGTGATCCATTAATGGGGGAGATATCAGCTGTGCCCTTGTCATGGATGGATCATTACCTCCTACAGACCTCCCTTCTAGCACATGTCTGCCCCCGGAAGGGTGTGGAACCTATTAGGATGGTCTGTCCCCGGAGGCTGTTGGACCCAATGTGGTTTCTAGGCACTCTGGGGGAGTTACCCTCTGAGCTTGACGACCGTCTCATCGATGACCTCGTCAAGCTATGGAACATCTTGCTGATGGAGGCCATTGATCAAACGGCTCCCAGGCATCCATTGCCCAGGTGGAGGCTCCGCAGACCTCCTTGGTTTTCTGAGGAACTGCGGACACTGAAGCAGGAGAGGCGACAGTTGGAACAACGGTGGCATCATTCTCATGCTGAAGCCGACAGATTGCAGCATAGAGCTAGTTTACGAGCCTATGCCATGGCCATGTGGGCAGCAAAGAAGAAGTTCTTTGCTGCCCTCATAGCATCTGCTAAATCCCATCCGGTGGAGCTGTTCTGGGTTGTTTGGGGGCTGATCAGTCCAGCCTTCTTCAACCCTGGGGTTGAGTCATTTTCTGCCTGCTGTGACCTTTTTGCGGATTATTTTGCAGAGAAAATCTCTCGTATTCATCAAGACCTTGATGCCACACTTAATACAGTGGGGCATGTAGAGGCTGTAGAAGTCCTGGCTTGTCCAACTTTGTGACATCACTTTCAGCCGGTGACACCCACTGATGTGGTGGGTATGCTTGGGGCAGTTCAAGCCATCTCTTGTGAATTAGATCCGTGCCCATCCTGGCTGGTTAAGAGCTGCCAGGAGACAATGGGGCCGTTGCTGGCCAGGGTGGTCAACATCTCCCTATGGGAGGGCAGAGTGCCGGGCTGCCTCAAGGAGGCAGTGGTGCGGCCTCTGCTCAAGAAACCAGCGCTTGACGTGGACTCCCCTGCTAGCTATCAGTCTATCTCTAACCTTACCTTTTTAGGGACGGTTATTGAATGGGAAGTGGCTCAGCAGCTACAGGGGCATCTTGACTACGTCGGTTATCTTGATCCCTCTCAGTCTGGCTTTCGTTCGGGTCATGGTACTGAGACAGCACTTGTGGCTTTGGTGGATGATGTCTGCTGTGAAAAGGATCGGGGTCGATCGACCCTATTGGTCCTGTTAGATCTGTCAGCAACATTTGATACTGTTGACCATGAGATGTAGGTGACGCGCCTGGTGCCCTCTCCTGCTCAACGTGTATATGCAGCTGCTCGGCGAGGTGATCAGAGAGTTCGGGGTGAGGTGTCATCAGTATGTGGATGACACCCAACTGTATCTCTCCTTTTCGACCGACCCAGGCCTGGCTGTCTCGGTGCTTACCTGATATCTGGCAGCTGTGGGGGACTGGATGAGGGCTAATCGACTGCGACAGAATCCTGACAAGACAGAGGTGATGTTAGTGGGTAAGTCAGTGGAGGTGATGGCTCCCTTGGTAGAAGGGGTCTGTCCCCCACTGACTTCCCAGGTACGGAACCTAGGGATGCTCCTCGGTGCACAGCTCCACCTGGATCTCCAGGTGGAGGCTGTGGTGAGAAGTGCCTTCCGCCAGTTACATCTGGTGTGGCGGCTTCGGCTGCTGGTTTCGGTTTCTGACCTGGCCACGATCATCCATGCTTTTATTACCTCTCGGTTAGACTACTGTAACGTGCTCTACGTGGGGCTACCTATGGTGACGGCTCGGAAGCCGCAGCTGGTGCAGAATGCGGCGGCCCGGCTCTTGGTAGGGCTGGGCCGCCAGAAGCACATTACACTAGTGCTCCGATCTCTGCACTGGCTGCCAATAGTCCTCCGGGCTCGATTCAAAGTGTTGGTTCTGACCTATAAAGCCTTACATGGCCTGGGTCCTGCCTACTTGCGATATCGCCTCACTCCCTGGTTTCCTGACCAGCCCCTGCGATCGTCCAGGGGTGCCATGTTGGAGGTCTCCTGGGTTTTCTGGGGGGCCACACAGGATCGGGCGTTCTCAGTGGTCACACCGCGCCTTTGGAACTCCCTCCCGGCAGGGGCCAGTCTGGCCCCGGACCTCCCAGTCTTTTGTAGGAACTGTAAGACCTGGCTGTTCCATCAGGCATTTGGCAAGGGAGAGGGGTAAGGGTTGGGAGGCGGGGGGGGGGGAAGATTGGCTGTGGTGGGGTTTCTTTTTCTTTTTATAGTTATTGATGTTGCACTCTGTTTTATAAGATTTTATATATATTGTATATTTTATTGATGTTGTCAGCTGCCCTGGGCTGCCTGTGACAGGAGGGGTGGGGCATAATTTTAAAAAATAAAATAAATAAAAGCAAAACAGAACAAATAGCTTTTGGAATGAGGAAAATGGGAAGGGAGTCAAAGTCCAGCTTGGAAGGTCATCCACACAGGTATTACATTTTTATTATACAACTGCCTCTGTGGAGGAAAAGAAAATAGCTTACTACTCCTACTTCAGAACAGTTTAATACTCCCAGGACCAAATTTTGGTCTGGATTAGAGCTGAAACAAGTACCTGCGAAAACAGGTATATTTGTTGAATTTCCGGTATCCAAATCGACCCAACAACACTGGATAACATCCCTATTTGGGTACCTGATGACCTGAAATGTGTCAACTTCCAGTCCTAGAATGCTGACTTCCAGTACCAATTTTTCAACTTTTTTGTCCATATACCAACTCTCAACATCAATTTATTAGTTTTCTATCAACTTCCATCAATTTTTGGCAACTTTCAATCCCAGAAAACTACTTCCACTCCATTTTAAAAAAACTTTAAAACAGCATCTTGTGGTCAACCGTGTCAAAAGCAGCTGAAAGATCTAACAGGATCAAAAGGATCAACCGACCCCAATCCAACTTGCAGTGAAGGTTGTTGACCAAGGCCACAAGTGAAGTCTCCCAGTGCCATAGCCTGAACGGAAGTTGAACTGCGAGGGATCCAGGAAACTAATGCGGTCTAAAAGCTCCTGAAGCTGCTGAGCCACCACCCATTCAATAACCTTCCCTAAAAAGGAAAGGTTATAGACCAGCTGACAGCTGGCAAGGGAGTCAATGTCAAGCAATGGTTTCTTGAGCAAAGGCCATACCACAGCCTCCTTAAGGCAGTCAGCACTCTGCCCTCCCAAAAAGAGGCACTGACCACCCCCACCAGCAATGGCCCCAGTGTCTCCCGGCTGGCCTTAACCAGCCAGGACGGACACAGGTCAAGTTCACAACAGGTGGCTCTAACCGCTCCAAGAACATCCCCACAACAGCGGTCGTCACCCACTGAAACGGATCCCAGACAAGATGAGGCATTCATAACCTCTGGTTCTCCTACTGTATCAAGCTTGATGTTGAAGTCATGGTTAATGCAAATGATTTTATCTGCAAAATAGTCAGCAAACAAGTCACAGTGAGCACGGACTGACCAGCCCCCTCACCACCCAGAAAAGCTCAGCTGGATGTGACTTAGCAGACACTATGAGAGCAGCAAAGAACCCTTTCTTTGCTGCTCACACAGCCATGACATGGGCTTTTAAACTAGCTCACAGCATCAGTGCGAGTATGATGCCACCATCCCTCCAACCGCCACCCTTCTTGATTCAGTCTCTGCAGGTCCTCTGTAAACCATGGGGACCTGCGCTGCTGATGCATGGGGATCAGACACCTAGGAATCGTTCAGTCAATAGCCTCAGATAACAAGGTGTTCCAAAAAGCCAAGAGGTCATCGAGCGAGCAGTCATCAAGATTGGAATTACCCTCCAATATTGAGCATTCTGGAATATCTCTGGTTCCATAAGTCTCCAGGGGCGAACCAATCTAACAAGTTCCACACCTCCCCGTAGACAGACATGTGCCAGGAGACCGGCCCGTAGGAGGTAATGATACGTCCATGATAAGGGCTCCACTATCACTGGGGCTCCACCATTATTTATTTATTTATTTATTTATTTTTAAATTTATATCTCGCCCCTCCTGCCCACAGGGCAGCCCTTACACTGGAGATATCCATATAAATAAATAGTAAATTTTCTGAGTCATAAGAATACTAGACACTCAAAAGTAATTTAAATTGCAAACAGCACATACACTTAAAGTTCAGTGTTTCAATAACAGTTACCCTCCTGCTTATTCCCATAGGTTTAATTTTAAAATTGATTTCTCTGGAGCGGAGTAACAATAGTGCATTTTTAAAAGTCTTACAGATAGAAATGTATAACAAATATGTGGAAGTTTATGGAGAAAATGGGATTTAAACCCTGGTATGCCAGGTCCAAGAGACAGCACCTTATTAACTAGATGTATCTTCAGGCCATGGTTAATGCCTGGGCTAGGATGTTCCTGTTCCCTTCAGATAATCGCTCTCTTCTTGTGTTGGCAATAGAGAGTGGCCTAGGGGCTGATTGGAAGGTAGCAGTTGAAAAGGAAGTCCACCGATTGGGATTCTCGGTTGAATGCCTTAAACCGCTGGGCCTGTTAGCTGCAAAAGAATTGGTCAAAAGAAGGATTAGAGATCAGGTGGCTCAGAAGGAGGGGGCCTTGTTGTCAGGGCAGAAGTTGGCACCTTTATATGAACCAATTCAGTTCCCGAATCCAGGAGAATATTACCTTTTCCTGTGGACAGATGCTGAGAAAAGACGGGCGTTCTTCCAAATGAGGGCTAACTCCTTTCCCTCAGCATGGGTAGAAGGGCGCTACAGGGGGTAGCACAGAGGGTATGCCAGTTATGTCGAATGTGATACCCTGGAGCATATCTTTCTTAGATGTCCTCATTTCTTGGGCCCTCTGTTAAGGTATCTTATGGAATATATCCAGGGGTTAATTTCCCCCATGGAAATTATCCGGAGACTCTTAAATCCGGTGGATTCGGGACAGTCTAGGGCGGTAGGGAGCTTTGCCCAAGCTGTCCTACGCATCCAGCAGGGGCATTACCCTTGAACATAGGTAATTGGGGTGACCCTCTTGTATGACGGTTGAAGGGGTATGACGATGGCATGGTATGGAGGAGTTGTGGTGGCTGAGGAAGGGGATCATGATTTTGATTATATTATGTATGTCCCAGATTCAGAGAGCCCCTACTCAGCGAAGTGACCAATGCTCAACTGTCTGTAGGAACGGACTGAGATCTGTTATATATAAACCAGAAGGAAGAGAGACTAGGGTAAGAAGGGATTTGGGGATCCTTGAAGAGGAGTTGTTTATTTCTGTTTTTCGAGGTAGTATTTGGAATACAAGTGGTTGATTGCTGGATTGTAATGGGAAGGATGACGGGGGTGTACACACTCCATAAGGAGTATTTCTTTTCCTTTTGTAATCTTTGTAAATTTGCAATTTGTATACGATTATGGATGCTTCCATATCGATTTTTAAGCAGTGTATATAATGTATTATCAGTTGTTAAAGCCTAAGGCTAAACAATAAATTTGATTTGATTTGATTTAACTAGATGTATGGAGCAGGGCCTCTAGCATGAAAATGGACCACGCAAACATAAAAGGTTACATCTGGGCTTTAGTGGGCCACAATAGGAAGGAAATGCTTAAACTGAAGAAAATAAAGGGTTGTGCTAAAAGGCAAACTTAAGCTGGAAAAATGATATTAAATTACTATAGTTGTTAATGAACTTGGTGATGGAAGTAAGCGTGCACTTGTGAAATTTGCCGATAATATCAAGCTGGGAGGAACTGCCAATACAAAGGAGGATACGATAAGTCATAGAGCAAGAACTGGATGAACTCCTGCACTGGAATTCTAAAAATGGGATGACATTTAATAGTACAAAGTTCAAGGTTATGAACTTTGGGATTAATAATAAGCGTTGGTTAAGAACTTATCAGTCAGAAACAATGGAAGATGAGAGAGACTTGGCCATTTTAGCTGACCATAAAATGTCTCTGAACTGCCAATGTGATGCAGCTGTCAAAAAGGCAAATGCTATCTTGGGATGTATTAGCTATGGCACTACTGCAGGGATGAGGAGGTATTGCACATTTTACACACACCTTAAAGTTCCTGATTTTTCAATCTTCTGGGTTTACAAGTCCACAAGTAAGTTCCGGATACAGTTTTCACACACACACTGCCCTGAGACAGTTCCTGGATGCATTCTTCACACAAACACTGCTCCGAGGCAGCCTAAAGTAGCCGCAGCTGTAGACGTGAGGGGCTGCCATGGAAACCAAGTGACCACAGCTGCCTGGAGCAAAGCAGTTTACCAGGAGAACTTTTTACACACAAATGTTCTGGAAAAAGTTCTACACAGAAGTTCAAAGATCCAGTTGTTTAAGATCTGGGTGAGTGATTTAGACATACAGAAAGTACAGGATGTAACATCAAACATGCAGGAGAAATGTGTGTGTAAAAATAACCATTATTGCCTCTGTATGTCAGGGACCAAGACTGAGGCACAGAGAGTCATGACAGGGTCAGGTCAAGGGTGGAGATAGAGTTATACAGGATCAGAGTCCAAGAGTCAGTGCAGAATGAGGTCTAAAGGCTCATTCACACGTGCAGCAATTATCTGGATTTAAAAAAAATCATTTTTCTCTAGTTTGCTGTTAACAATGCCAGTTGCATTCACATTAGTGCCATACCATTCTTTTCTACAGCGAAATAACACATTTGGACGTTCTTGGAGCACGCGCTTACCCACTTGCTCAGTGCGGTTCAATGACAGGAAATTACAACATGGCTGGGCAGCAGGCTGCAGCCAGCTTCTCCCCCAATAAGTTCTTCTACCTCCCCGCCCTGGCTCTGGACCCCATCCCTCACCTGCCTCTGTCTCCTAGTAGTGCTCCAGCAGCACCAGCAGCAGGACACCTGATTGATCAGGAGATAACGCTGTTTGTTTACAAACAACTCCTCCCCATGTCATCACTGCACATGGGGAGGAGTTGTTTATAAACAAACAGTGTTATCTCCCAGTCGATCAATCAGTGTCCCCGCTGTGCTGCTGCTGCATCCCGTAGGGGCAGGAGTAAAACAGCGCACTTGAAAGCAAAGTTGCCTTCTCATGCAGGAAATATTTCGCACCAGTTATTACTGAATATGATGTCACTTTCACACTGCTGAAAAGAGCGGATTTATTTCAATCAGACAGCATAAAGGTAGGTTTAACTAGCTTTGAACTGCGGATTACTTAGGTGCGATATTGATGACAGTATTTCAAATTAGGGGCTTCAGATGTGCAAGATACATTCGAATTTTGTAAAATTCGGACACAAACTGAACGTCTGAATGCCACCTATGACATTACAGACAGGGAGCTGGCACACAGACCAAGGGATAGGATGGATAGGCAGGCAGACGAATGGACGAAGCATAGCAGGCTGGATGAAGCAGGCAGGCAGACAGACTGGGAAGAGCAGGCTGATGGGAATGCAGCAGAGCAGGTTCACTCGCAATCACATAACAGGCTTCTTGGGCAGCCGCAGGGTGAGCATCAAAGCAGATGCACTAGACAGTTATACAGCAGACTTCCAAGCAGTGGTCAAGTGACCATCAAATCAGATATACCAGGCCAGCTCCAGGGCAAATACTGAGCAAGCTCCAGGGCAGATATTAGGCAGGGTCAAAAGAACTCAGCAGGTTCAAGGCACACAGAAGTTTCAAGGGAAATGGAGCTGGTCTAAGGCACTGGAAACAAAAGGGGAAGACACACAGGAACCAAGGCAGAGACTGGAAACAGAAGGGTGACTGGGATCCAGGAAGTGACTGATGATCCATCCAGCTTCCTGTGGCTTTGGGCTGATGAGAGGTGTGACCTGACGAGCACTGGGGTAGGCCTTCATAGCCAATGCTTGGCTCTAGCCAGCATGAGCCAGTGGTGCTGCAGAGAGTCAGGCTCCAAGGCTCCAAAAGCACCAGTTCAAGTATCTGGAAGATAGTCTTCAGTCTTGGTCGATGTTATGCAACAAAGAACTACTAGGATGATTACCTATGAGATTAGATTAAAAGACCTTGACCTATTCAAATCTAAAAAGGAAAATGACTGAAAAGACATGTCACACTATGCTAATACATCAATACAATGTAAAGAGAAGATTTACTTAGACTGAAGGTAAATATGGGACCAAGAACAAATGAATACAATCTGAACAGGATGAAATTAGGCTGGAAATTAGAAGGTTTTTCATCATCAGAACAGGGAAATTCTGTTCTGATGATGAAGGTTCCCAATGACAGATGTGTGGGCAAAGGACCTGATTACCAGATTGGATACATTAATGAGAAAGAACGTATGATTAATTTTCCTTTGATGCTACAGGATTTTATTTAAACCCTCTAATATTTTTTTGGTCCCTTCTTTCTTCCTGGAGCATCAAAGATGTTTACAGCTGGAGAGAATGAGGCTAATAGGCTACCCTGTTACCTAGGAAGCATATGTCAGTGTCAGGCACTTGATGTATGGGTCCTGAATGTATGCTCAAAATCTAAGGATCATAATATTGGGTTGGAAAGTAATTTTCCCTTCAGTTGATTTAGGGTGCAGCCACATGAGCTAGGGCTGGTCCAATCCCCCGCCCGTCCTGTGGTAGGCAATTGCAGCCACACTTTAGGTAGGTAAGGAGAGTAGGTCACACAACCTCCCCACACTTCCACAGGGAAATAGGCAGGCTGCTGTCAGATGTCTCGCAAGTCGCTATGCTGTGGGCCAAGGAACTGGCGACATATGCGGGTGCCCAGTCACACCACACGCACCATTCTGCCTACAGCCATGATGTGGCTGTGTGGGAATGGCAAACGTGTCCACCACTCAAGGCCCCATGGCAGACCTTGCCACGGCATGGGGCAGCATGGGGGCAAGTCATTTGTAAGCTGCCCCGAGCTACCGTAAGGCTGGAGGGAGCGGGGTAGAAGTTTTAAAATAAATAAATAAAATAAACTGGGCAGAGGGGCAGGTACCATGGTGGCTGCCACTGGCTACCTGTCATGGAGAGGGCAGGCTTCTGGGTGCAGCGTGGGGGTGGGGCTGGCCAAACTCACATCATCCCAACTTCCCGCTCCCCACAGCCCCGTGGCGGCCAGGCCCCCAGCACATTAGTTCAGGGGCCTGGCCAGATCCCAGCCACAGTGCTGACCCACACCAGACTGGGTAAGTCTGCGGCAGCACTTGGGCGCTATCATGTTAGAAAACATCCTACATCATACAGAAAGAAGCACTCCCCCAAGTAAATAGCAGTAACTTGCTACAGCCTCAAAAAGCAAATGTTATTTCTGTCTTTTATTAAAGTCTTGCCATCTTTATTAATTTCACTAACACACTTTATGGTCTAATTTCAGTTCACCTAGATATTATAAATACACCATGTAATTCTACAAGCCATTACATAACACAAAGTAGGCTAGCTACTATCAGCCTCCTTTCATATATAAACATCATGTCAGACTTAAGCTACTTTCCCTTTTTCTGACACACACATCTTTCTCTATTTGTTCCTTTACATAGTACTAGAAAAAGGACTCTCATAGAAAACTATATGTCAAGAAAAAATCCATCAACAAGCCAGGAAATAACCCAACTCCTACATAGTTTAGATATCCCCTGCGACATCACTGCCACTCCTATATCTGTCATGCCTGAGGCATACGGAACTACGGAATCTGCGTGGAATGGCTTAGGTGGATTTGACTATTGAGGGCTGAGGACACTGGGTGTACTGTAAACAGATGGATGGCAGCGCCACGGGTGGCCACGGATGACCCCGTCATCCCATGGTTGACTGGTCCGTTTAAACAGCATCTGCCCGATGTGCAAAGTTTAGCAGCCACAGCAGCACAGCATGGCATTCTCCGCAAGGTCCAGTAGCATGCCATGCAGAGTGGGCTGGCCAAACACGGGGCAATAACCAACCGTGATGCTGCTGCCCATCTGTTGGGGGGACCCACGGTGCAGCTCCATACCCATCCATCTTTTGCCCCATTCAGTATTATGGAGCCATGGGCAGCAACCTAGAGCATCAAGTGAGTGCCTGCAAACTCTATGGTGTGGGACGCTGGTCTGTCTAATGTGGACCCATGTGGAACTGGGAACTGGTGGGCCCCTGAAGTAGCTGTGGCAGACTCACCATTCATCCAAAAACACCCATTGTGTTGGTGGAGTCATGGTATGTTTCCTAAAGTAGAGAACTCCCATTCCCATTCATACTGCTAGCTTGCTCTGTGACCTAGGATGAGACAAGCTTTCAGTGCTTCATTTTAGTTTCTCCAGCTGCAAAATGGAGGTAAGAATACATGTTTATCTTCCTCAGTTTTAGGAGGTCTTTTAAAGTAATATTTGTGAATTAAAGTCAAAACCTTGGATGAAAGGTGTTATAAGTAGTGCAGTACACTTCTGCTTTTCAGCTGCCTGTTCATGTTCACCATCATGAGAGGGCTTTAAAATAGCAAAACTCTGTACTGGTTCAATGCCATCGCAGTGGGCCACTACAGCATCATGATGTGTCAGTGTCATGCTGTAAAAATGTTGTCCCGAGGGGACAAGTCTACAAAAATGGCATCCCTCCTTTTTAGATTAGCTAATGTGGTGTGTTCCTGTGACTGCCAGATATATTCTTAAACTACTTTATAGCTCAAATTATTATATTTCCCTTCTGCAGCTTAGAGCACACGTTAAAAGGAGCAAGGAATCTATGGATCTTCCAGAAGGTAGAGGCTTTAGAAGGACAATGCCGTTCTGATTGAAGCCCTCACCTAGCCATTTTGATTTTATTTATTATCAAAATAATCTTAAGGTATTTTTATAAAGTAGGTATTATGGCTACTAAAAGTCAAGAGTGCCAGGCTTTCATGTCACTATTTTATTGAGGAGGGGAGGGAAGAGATTTCATTTTTATATAAAATATTTTTATTTCATTCTTTTTTATTACAGGCTTTGACATAAATCTCCACAAAGCCCCCAGGGCATCTCTTTTTGCACTGTAGCATAGTCTTGTTAGCAATTCAGGTGGAATAAAATTACTCCGCTTCACTTCATGGTCCTGTGGCCTGGATTGCTCACATGGCACCCTTTCTGACAAAGAAGCAACACCACAGAATAGCAATAAAACTGTGTACATTTGATACAGAAGATCATTAACACTTTGAATAGTACTGTATCTATGTCTTCACATTTTAAGGACTTGAGCTAAAAGAAGAATATTTTACAGTTATTACTCAAAGTAAGTCACAGTTGAAAGTAATAACTGCTATTTTAGCTTTCTGAAAGTGAAATTCCAATAAGACACCTCAGCAAATCTGAAAATAAGGAAGATGAAATTTTATTGCATTGCAGTTTTTGTGTATATACTTATATAGCATACCACATATAAGTTGTAATCTACAATATAGGTTTGATCTTGCAAGGTCATGAGAGGTAACTTTAGTCCTTAGATCTCTCTGCCAGTGGGAGCTGAGGATATTCAGAACTGCTCAGGAAAGCTTACACCTTGTAAGACTGAAGCCCCTACTGGGAGGAGCCATCTTCCATGAACAAACAGGCACATGTAGGTGAGATACTTTAGAATGCCCTGTCTTGTGGTACACATTTTCATATTTGATGTTGTTGCAACACCAGCATTAATATTATTTGCATTTGTAAATATTTGGGAAGAGCTCATATACAATAGAGACATATCTGCATGAATAAACTATTTTCCACTGAATTTCCTTTGTTGATTGAAAAATAAAAGGTGTGTGTTAGTTTGCTGGAGTTATTTTAAAACCTCCATCTACACTCATAATTTACACTCATACAGATAGAAAAGATGTGAGGGTGATGCAGTGACTTCTGGTCCGGGAAACCACAGCCGACATGGCCTGGGTCGGGACACCGAACAAACGTGCCCACAGCTGGATAGCTGTCTCGCCTGCACAGAGCCCCAGGTAAGGCAGGGAGCTAAACAAACACGTGGCCAACCAGCAAGCCCCACCCCCACCTTGCTACCGGTGCCCCGCACATGGCAACCAGCCATGGCACTCATTCATGGTGGCTACTGGTCCAAGGTGGGGGCTGGTGGGGCTGAACACACATGCTAGCCTGTGTCCTGGGGCAGTCCCCAGGCTAATAAATGGTGGTGCATAAACGCATGTGATGACGGGTTACTGGGACAAGTGAGTGTCCCAACTTCCCCAAAATTTTTCCTAACATCCCTGGCATATTCAGTGTTTCTCTTCTGAGTGGATTCTTCTTTTTAAAATAGCAATGTTTAAGAAATGAAACAAATCATGCGCACATATAATGTCCCCTTATTGAAAACAGACCTGAAGCCTTGACCTGCCCTTTTTTTTTGATGGTTTATGAATACAAGATTCAGTCTGGGATCTTCTGATTTCAGCTGGGATAAATTTCACTCTTTGATTTTGCTGGGACAAATAATTCAAAGCAACACAACTCTTTCCAAGACACATGACCAGAGAAACGAAAGTGTAAAATCAGATTTCAAAAGACACTAGTAAGAAATGTAAATCTTAGGGATGGGCGAACAGATCGCGGTTCAGGTTCGGCCGTTCGGTTCGGCTGCATTCTATTCGTCCGTTCGGTTCGGCTGCGTTCGGTTCGGTCAGTTCGTCGGGTTCGGATTCGGTTCGGCCGTTGGGTTCGGACGTTCGGGAAATGTTGTTATGGGTGGGTTTTTTGTTTTTTATATGGTTTTTTGATTTTTTATTGGGTTTTATATGGTTTTCTTTTGTTTTTTATTTGTTTTTTTTGTTTTTATATGGGTTTTTTTTATTTATTGCAAGCCTCTCCACCCCTGGTGCCTGGAAGTCTGCTCCTCAGTGACTAGTACTACACCTCCCTGACACGTTTGACCTTACAGTGAAACTTTTTTTGCAACCCGAACACGATCCAAACTGACCAAACTGTTCGGTCATTTCGACGTTCGGAATTGAGTTCAGTTTGGCCAGTTCATGTTCGGAAGTTCGGTTCGGTTGTCTGAACAGGCCGAGTTCGGGCCGAACTCCGAACTTCCGAACCGCGTTCGCCCATCCCTAGTAAATCTTGACTCTTATCTGCACTGGCACATCTCTGATCTCTGATTGGTACATCTTCTCTGTCCTTTTAATGAATTACATAGTATAAAAAATGTCTGTATTTTTGATGATTAAGAGCTTAACATGGTCAGAAATGATGATCTCAATAGTTACTCATGCAGGCAAGTCAGCCCGTTTACAATTTAATAAGTACAAAAAGATTTCCCAGAGCTTTCTCCGTTGAATTATTGTGTCCCTTGGGCCTTTGGTGACTTAATCAATAGGTGTAATTTCAACTGCTTGCTCTCACCAACACTCACATTCTCCCCATCAATACAAGTTTTACTATCTGATATCTGGTGCTGCATAATCTGTTTCCTGGGCTACATATATTGTTCTGTATCATGCTCTCCAGAAGCAATTTATTTATTCAGTTCAATATTTTTTTCCAGGATACAATGAGGTTGAAGAAAATGTCTCAAATTAAAAGCAGTCCATGGTAATCAAACAATAATAGAACTGGATTACATAATTAAATTGTGCTGAATAATATCCATAGGAGCTGACAGTGTTTATACTGAAACCTTGCATTTGTCTTCATTTTCTTTCTTCCTTTGGAGACCATCTTTATCTATGTAGATACAGCAGAGCATAGTTTATATAACTATGCCTTAAAAGTGACATTACATTCTTTTTCTCGTCTGTTATGTAAGTAGTTGCCCTACTCAACACACTTACCTGTCTGATGCAAATGTTTGACCAGTAATTAGAGAAGTGCAGAGCAGCCACCAAACTGAGTTTGACTGCTGTCTCAGATTGTGTAAGTCTCTCTTTGTAGTTATTTGGGTTAGTTACGTGTGCTTTCATACTCATCAGCATGGTTGTATAATTTTATTTAATGTTCCTTCTTGCACTTTCCTTTCCGTATGAATCTGAAAAACCTAGCTGTGTAACTGGGGGGCGGGGGGGGGGATGGGTTAGAGCTCAGGGAGAGTCAGGGGGAAGGGCTCAAGAGGAGACATGTCAGGCCAAGGAACTATGGGTATTTTGAAATGTGACAGTGCTAGTCTCCGCCACGCTTTGATCCTGCATGAGGTGAGAGCCCCTACCCCGGCCAGGATCTGGCCTCACCACTGAACAAACATGTCAGCGATGGGCTGGGGAGGGGGCAGGGATGATGTTCAGATGTGGTCTACACAGCCCCACTCCCTGCATTGCTCAGTGTGGTGCAGCCCCCTCTCTGACGGGTGGGTGCAGCAGCCTCACCCAGAAAAGCTCTGGTCACCGAGTTATGTAGAGCAGGCCATCATACATGACAGCCCGCTCTACCCTGGTCCAGGGATGGCTTTCCTGGACTGTGGCAGGATTAACTCTGGATTGTGAATTGGCAGAGAGCCCAGCTCACAACCTGGATTAATCCTGCCACAGTCCAGGAACTGTTTGCTCCCACCCACAGTAAACATTTGGCACACTGGAACAAACATGACATCACCATGGATGGTTATGCCGGGGTACAGTGTGGCCACCTGTGGGAGTGTCATGTCTGAAAATACCCTAACAGAGGGGATTCAGAGCAAGGGAAGGGAGATCTCTCAGCTTCTCTTCAAGCTCAGGGAGAAGTGAGGTTCATCACTGGGTCATGGGGAAAAGGGAATTCCACAACAGGAATATCAGTCGCTGGGAACAGAATACAAAGGGACAGAGCCTAGGAAATAGAGCCAAGGGGAACGGAACCAGAAGGGAAACAGGGAACCAGAGACATGGGGAACAATGACGTGGCCGAGTGTAGCAGAGGGTGGAGCAGATCCAGATTCAGAGTTAGGGTCTGTGTCAGAGTACAATAAGTCAGGGTACAAGGCATAGATGGTGGGCAAAGCTGTACAGACACCCAGGGGTATCAGGGAGAGGTATCAGGAGAGAACTAGGAATCAAGAGAGAAAGGGACTAGGAACCAGGAGAGGAACTAGGAGTGGGGAGGGGGGGGGGTGAGAGAAAGCACATGGAGGAGCACAGAGCAAGGTAGAGCAAAACCAGAGTCTAGGAGTCAGAGAACCGAGTGAGAGGCTGGGAGTCAGAGAGGAGCAGAGCAGAGCAGAGTGAAATCAGAGTTTAGGAGTCAGTGTACACAGTCCAAGAGAGAGGCATGAGGAGAACTGTTCCGCCCAACTTCCTGTTAGTACCAGCATGCTTTTATACTGCTGGCAACCAACCAAGAAACTGGGAGACAGAGCATCAGACATGATGGACAGGAGGGATGGCGGGGTCAGAGCTAGACAGTGAGACAAGGGAGAGAGAAGCTGGGCCAGAGGCAAGCCCAAGTGGTGGCACCGATGGCTATGCAGTGCTACTGTGCTCTGGAGCCCGGGGCCTTCCAAGTTGTATGTTTATGTCAGACAGCTGTACTGTCTGGAAAAATATTTTTTGGGATGAAGGTTACCAAACATTCACATACAGTATTTCTGACTCATCCTAAATTGGAGGCACTGGGCGCAATCCCAAACCCCACTGGCCACCATGTGGTTTGGACACTCTGCGGGTCCTTGTGCTGGGAGTGCGTATGGCTTGCACGTGCATCCACACTGGTCTGCGGGGCTTGGGATTGACCCCAGCATGCCTATGATTTTTTCTTTTCCCTCACTCCCTCCTTCAGTCACACTCTATCCTACATTTTCTATGTACTATTCCAGATCCTAACTAGGGCTGAGATGAGAGCAAGTGTTCTGAAAAATGAGTAATTCCCTTCAGAACAGGGAGTGCTTGCGAGTGTCTATCAGTAATTTCTCATTTTCCAGTGATTCTGTGCTTTTGCCATTTTGGAGGGCGGGGTGTCATTTTTGTCACTTTCCAGGACTTTTTCACGCTTCGGGACTTTTTTGTCACTTTCTGGGAATTTTACAGCAGTTTGAGACTAGTTTTATAGCACTTTAATGGCAATTTCCAGCACTTCCCCTGTGCTTAGCTGGCAAGTTTTAACCTCCACAGCCCCTAGGAGTGCATGCAGGGCATCCACAGGGTTTCCGCCCGGCCCGTGGCAGCCCCATTCAACTTGTGATAAATAATGGGAAATGGTGAAAACAGTACGAAAGCCAATAAGCTTCCGTGTTATGCGAATCTCAGCGAATGCCCTGCTTCCAATGGAAGCAGCCCTCGCTGAGAGTTTTCATTTCAGGTCTAATTCCTTGGTACGTGTAATGTGGCTGTCCTAACCTGAGATGCAACACCTGCAGGCTCTCAAAGATAGCGAGTCCTAGTGAAGCCTTGAACGGATGTTGCTGATCAATTTTTCCATCAACACATAAACCAACTAAAAGTCTTTTTTTCCTCTAAGTTCTTCTACAATGTTGGCTTTTCTTCCTCTGCTAATGCTTTTCCTGTTGAGCATTTCCTCTTCAGTTATTACACTGGAGCCAGAAATTCTTTTTAACTCAAGGTCCAATTCTATCCCCTAGTGTCCAATCCAAAATGGATCAATTTCTTCTCTTAAGTATATGATATCATGAAAAAAGCAAGACTATCTATGTTTGATAAGAAATTCAATAAAGAATTAATATTCTACTACTTAAATCAATGCTATTAATTTAGACATTCAACTAAAAGAAAAAGATCAATATGGCAAGGCACTCTAAAAATACATGAAACAAGCAAGTTAGAAGCTAAAGCAGAGATATAGAAATTTAAGTGCCACAGCTGGAAAACCTCTTTGGAAGGCAGCTCTCATCTTCCCACTGTATCTTTGAAAAATAACAATTCTTCTGATCTGCATAAGGCTATTTCAGCAGTGCATATCTAAATCATCTTATTTCAAAACTGGAGAAGTAATAGCATGTAAAGAAAAAGACAGCGTGCTGTATATGTTCAGAGAAAATGTTAGTATTTTTTAAAAGAAAGAGCTAATAGTATGTATTAGAGTTTTTAGGGCTCTGAACGGTTCAGGTCCTGGTTATATTTGAGACCTACTTCTAGAACCTCACACTGATGGGTATCTGCACTCAGGAACCACCCGCTGTTTGAGGGTTCTCCCGTGTCTGAAGTCAGTAAGTGATCGGGTCTTTCCTGTGGTGGGCCCCTCGGTGTGGAACTTGCTCTCTCCAGGTGTTCGTCTCAGTTCCTCCCTCCTTACCTTTAAAAAGCTCCTGAAAATGTATTTATTTCCTAGGTCCTTTTAGGGTCTACTGATGGTATCCTCCATGTACTTTGCCCTCCCCTTTTCGCCTGCCCCATTAAAAAAAAATTAATAATTGTTCAAATAATTTAAAATTGTTTTATACTGTTTATATGGTTTTTAACTTTTTGTGAAGCACTCTGACTGCCATGTAAAGGGGGAGGGGGAAGCTACATAAATAATATTATTTATTATTATTGTAAAAATGCCCTACAGTAATTTGGTTTAATTCATGCTTTAAATAGAATATCTCCCTCTTTCTTTAATATTCTCTTTCTCTGTTAGAAAATGAAAAAACGAAGAAAATGGGATTATGAGACCATTTCTAAACAGGAGGGTATTACTGAAGTAGGTTAGAACAGATATGCATGCCTAGAAGAAAAGCATAGAAATTAGAGTTGGATGGAGTCCAGCTTGTCAGCATCTGTGAATGATCCTAGTTTAGCTAAATCAAATCAGGCCACTGTGTCCAGACCAGCAGCACATCTAATGTCAATTCAGGCAACTGACATGGGTAGGTCAGTTCAACACAACAGTGGGATAATGATCATGCGTTACTTGTTGCACAGCAGAATGTTATTTAAAAATACTGTCCCATAGGATCATCATAACAGCAGCATGAAATGAAGGTGTTAAGTGCTGACTGCTATAATATAATACCATCATTGAAATTAAATGATATTAAACCTGAAACTGAACGATAGCTTGTCAAAAATCCTAGTTAAATATACAGTACATATGGAAACAGGGAGAGGAGGAGGAAAAGTGGTCCCTATTGTTTATTTTACTACCAAGTCCAGTGTCTGAGGTCACTGTGAAAATTCTTCTAATACACCGAAAAGAAATCCTGTTGTAGCTATATGGCTTAGGCAAAGGTGTCTAGTTTGGATTCCAAAAATGCTCTCTTATTTTGTTCCAGTAGGTAAAGGTAGATGAGAAAGATTTAGTGCGATCTTCAATATTTATTCTTTGAAGACTAATAAAAGACCATATGTTGTATGAAATATATTGAAACAGAGTTTTGACATACACAGAGTGATGATAAAAATGGGTGATGTTACATGGAAAAAAAACCCATCAGATTTAGCAAAGCAGTGCACTTATTAAAAAGGAAGCTAATCAATACAGTATTGTAGACTAAGTACAATGGGGTGAAGTTTAAGAACATAGGCATATTTCCATTAACTCCAGGAGAGCTCTGTGTGAGTAAAAAATAGTGCAAGAACTTCAGAAATAATCTCCAAAAATAATGGAAGGAGAGTAGAATGCTTATGCTCTGTACCCAGTATTTTCAAATTGAAAATACACCTTTTAAATCTGAAATAAATATATTCTAATCAAAATAAAGTAATAAACCAGAAAATATAGTAATAAATAGATCTGTTGTGTACTTTGTTATTGTGACGTTACCACTACTCATTTTTTTCAAAAATGTGTTGAAATTAGCTTCAGGAAGTACACCTGTGAATTTAGCATGTTCTCCTTTATTTATTTATTATTTTTCTGCTGCATGAGAGTCTCGCACATATAAGGAAAACTGACTGAATGACTAGACAAATTGTGTTGAATACATAGATCAGAAACAATGAAAAAAGCATAGAAAACATTTTTCCTCTTATCTCCCAATTAGAGTAGTATTAGGTGTTACAGTCAGGGAAAGCGCTTGTGGGTGGAGGATTGTGTTTGGATGAGGCTCCTTCTAAAGGTACTATGTGCATTTTTGTACATGGTTACTCAGCACTGCTGGCCAGTGTAGAGGTGCTTGGTATGAAGGCAAGACCCCACCCCCTTTCCACTCCACATCTTCTTTCCCTCTGGTGGTTGGTGCCCCAGCAGTGCATGGTCTTGCCTAATCCCTGATTACAGGGATTTTGAGTCTCTTCATGGGCATTTTCCCTATTCCTTCCCCACCTGCATAGAGGCTAGCCACTAACTGCCATAACTGCTTTTTAGCAAGTAAAAGAAATTATAGCCATTTTGTATTGTGTTTATAAATAGTGACATTTACCCATAAAACATACACGGTTATTTAGGCCTGTATGCACGGGGCAACATTTTTCCGTCAAAAGAACATCAGAAAGGACTAATGAACCATCACACCTGATATGTCCCTCCTCCATTCTCTCCTAGAACATTACTTGCCTTACTAGTGAATTTTGCCCGTAATATTTCATTTGGTCAAACTTAATCTAAAAAATTTCATCTAAAAAATGTATTGTCATCTAAAAATGTCTTCATTAAATTAAGTACTGATTACCCATTTTATGTATTCTATTTCTCTTGCATTTTCATTTTGTTATAAAATACAATTCATATTCAATGCCTACAATCTATTCCCTTCAGCACACATACACCTGGACAGGGACAGGGGAAAAGCAATTGTTTCTAGGATAGCCCTTTCCTGTTGAGTTTAGATCTGTCAAAGACCTGAACTAGCACAATAGTGTCCAACCATCTACTTCAATAACTGTATGCATAGAACTTCTCAGGAAATCTAATAAGGAAGCAAGCTGTTATACATTCAGTTTAGATATTGTATCTCAGAGTACAGACTTAATTTCACAGTGCAAATTAACTTTATGTAAGCAAATGGTTACAGTCGACTTTCAATCTAAGTACATATTTCTTTTGGAAAAATGCCCCCCTTTTAGAGTCAGCCTATGAAATGTTACAAAGACACTGATTACTTACAGCGTACTCAAAAGAGATACTACTAGAGTACACATGACATAAGAGAGCTTCAACACTTGATTGACTCTGTTGTTTAAAATGGGCAGAGTACACACAAATCAACAAGAAATAACGCTTCCTGAAAACAAACATGACTTTCAACTCAATATAACCTTTTATCCACTGTGCAGAGTTTTTTCTTATGAGATTTCTGCTTTCGAAGGGATGAGCCATGCCTCTTGAAAAGACTAAATTGGGATGTACAACACTACAGCTACTTCAGATACTGGGTTGCTCTTTTGCTTAAAGCAAAATATTACATTTCAGACATTTATTTTTTTTAGCTACCCAGAATAATTTTCTCTCAAACATCATTGTAGTATCCATCATTAAAGACGACTTGTGAAAGTAAATCATACTTGATTTAAGAAGATAAAGATTATTGAAAAGTTATAATTCAATCGTTCGCATTTCTTCTAGCCTTAGGCTAGTGACCAGTGACAAGCATGTACACATTTTAACATACTTGTTAACATAGAAGTTCCTAATTTTTTTTCTTTTAAAAGAAATGGTAAATTGAAGCAGGGAATGAATCAATCATCCCTTACCCTAGCATTATGAAATGTCTCTCCAACCTCTCCACCCCTGATACACATATCTTCTTGTAGCACAATGACAGAATTTACTATCCTTGCATTTTTGAACTGATTTGTAAAAAGGATACACACTAAACACACTTAACAGGGAAGTTAAGATTATTTATAGGTTGCTGTCCTGTTACATACTTTGAATAAGGGATGGAAATGAATCTTCTATATACAAGGCAACGTTATACAATACCTTAAGAAGTCTGACAGATGGGAGAAAGGCAGCATGGCATAGCTTCCGAATGGTCCAGTTCAGCGGCCGGGGAGCATCAGTTTGACTCATGACCCTCTAAAAATTCCACTGGAAAAATGAACTGCAAGCCGTAGAATGCCTACAGAACAAATGGTCCACCACGATTCTGACATCCCACATTCATTGTGTCCACACCTGCAATTCTGTAGAAGAGATGCTTCCTGGAACTTGGTTGGAAGGCTGGCAAAGTAGATTTGCCTTAGCCACTGATCCTCCTTAAGAAAACAACCTCCTGTCTTGGAGCAGTAGTGCTCATGCATACCAAATGTGGTTGAATGGAAGCAATCAGCTTGCTGCTCAGGGGAGGGCTGCACCGCTTTAAAGGAAAGGGACAGCCTGCATGAAAAAGTCTGCAGTAAAAGCTGCTTGCTCCTGCTCTCTCCCTCTCCCTCTCTTCAGGATACAGACAGGTTAGACTTTCTAAGGGAACCCAAGGATTCCGAGCCATTTGCTTCTCTTTTTTTGCAGGGCAGAAGGCGGCAGAAATGGAATATAAATAAAGCAAAGGCAGGGGCACTTCCACTTTCTTTCACAGAGCATTGTGAGGAGAGAGAAACCATTCAAGAGGGGGAGGGACCAACATCCAGAGTGAGAAGAGATGGAGCTGACAGATAAATCAAAACAGAAGCTGTTTTATATCTTATCAGACACAAAGGCTAGGTTTTTCAATTGATCTGCTTCTGCCCTCTGATATGGCAGGTATTTCATTATCAGCAAAAGAGTAGGGTTGCCCGCTGACATAATGCCCTTTGGGGGGGGGAGCGGGGGAGGGAGGGGGAGTGAAGATCTCTATTGAGACGTAACGCCTTTGGGGAAATTACATAATGGATTTTTGTCTTTAAAGGTTACAGAAAAGGCACTGCATAGCTGCTTTAAAGCTTACAGATCCTATGGAATTTCATTTTCAAACAATAGATAATTTCCCCCAAATATGGGTAACTGTTAAATCATGTGCTATTCCATGTATAATGCAAAGCACCCTTGAATTTTATTCTAAGTTTACATTAATGTGATTAAAATGCTGATTATTTATAATCATCTGGTATGTGGTGCTAAGAAGGAAAAGTATCCAATTTTACAGCATTAGTCAGATTCTTTAAAATCAGAACATGGGGCAATAATTTCCTTCCCACTAGCAAAAATACTACATATTTTCCTTCTTAAAATTCTTAATGGATCATAACTTTCAATTATTTAAAGATATTTTGCAAATTAAGGCATTTTCATGTTCCTTATTTAGCCCATTTCCTATGGAAAGAAGGGTAATGCAATTCCTGTGTACGTATTTGTGCGTGTGTTCCCTTTTAATAAGTTTTAATGCCACAGGCCAGTTTCAGCCAAATTTTATAAAGGAGCAGAAGACCAAAAAGTAAGGACCCAAAACTTTGTAACAACAGGTGAACATGGAGGGGCGATACGGCCACATTAGTAGTTGAAAAATGCCACTGACTAACATTGAGCATTATCCCCTTAATAACTTTGGATCCCACAGGCTGATTTCAACAACATTTGGTAGTGGAGCAGAGAGCCCAAAGGTAAGTAGTGAGTTTGATCTGTTGTGTACTTCTGTGAAGTGACCGAAATTGGATGCTGTCGGAGACAAGATGCTGGGCTGGACGCACCATTGGTTTGACCCAGTATAGCATTTCTTATGTTCTTATCTTAAGAGACGCCTTTCATATTTGAAAAATTCTATTGTTTTGCATTGAGCTATACCTCCACTTTGGGAACTAGGCTTTGTTAATTCAGTTACATAGAATTACATTTTACTTTAGTAAGTATTCATAACCAGGGTTGTAAAAATCTGCTCACATGCCAGCCTCTGGCAAGTATACTTTTTGAGCTGGTGAGAAGATATTCACAGCCTGAGCCTCCCTCCCCACTGCAAGTCCCAGTCAGGCAATTAGGTTTTTCTGCTTGGCTAGGGAATTCTTCATATATAGGTTTACTACCCATTCGGCTTTGTCTTGTCCTTTCCAGGCTCTGGGTGAACCCCAAATTCTTCTGGGTTATCCAGTAATAAGCCAAAAAAATTGGGGCATCAGAAGGTAGTAGGGGGCAGGGGAAAGCGACACCTCAACCCCTTTTTGATATGTCGCTGTTCCCTTTGGAGCATCATGATGCGGACACTTTAGGGGAGGTGGTAGCTGTAATTATATATATGTTACAGCCCTGCAAATAATTAACTAAAATTTATCACTATCACTCACTTCACAGTTAAAGAGGCAACATTGATGAAAAGAAGCTAGAAAAAACAAGGAATAGACTACTGCATCAGACACTTGAGAATCTAGCATAGTTCAATTTATGTTTCTCTGTGGGTCTGTTTGCGTGAATATCTGTCTCTGTCCATCAAAAGAAAATAGTTTATATGAAACATTTAAGTATGAAACGGAAAAAATAAATTGAAGCATTTCTTTACAGATCGTGTCCCCCAGTGAGCAACCCTGTGAGGGAACAGAAAACTCAGGCTACAGTCCTCAAACTACAGGTCTGGGTTTGGTTTGCTCTCTCTGCCCACCGGGATTACACCCAGCACTGGAGTCACAGGATATTTTCATACGTGATGGCGCAAGAAACCACCACACTTTGATCCTGCCCGTCATTACGGACAGGATCAGGGCCCGCCGCTGAACAAAAGTGACAGCGGGGAAGGGGTGGAGAGAGGGTGGGGGGACGTGCTGACATGGTCTGCACAGCCCCGCCTCCTGTGCTGCTCAGCACGGTGTGGGCCCCCTCCCTGACGGGCGGGTGTGGAAAAGCTCTGGCTATCGGCCGGAGTTAGATAGAGCAGGCCATCAGATGTGATGGCCCGTTCTACCATGGTCCGGGTAGGCTTCCCCGGACCGTGACAGGGCTCAGGGCATGAAATTTCAGATCAAACTCTGCAAGCAAAAAAAAAAAAATGTAGTTGCCAAACTTTAGCCTGCTGTTAAACTGTTCTTGCCTCATTACACGAATGAGCCAGTCACCAGCCTCAGTTTTCTGGGTGCCAATGGTGCCCAGGCACCTGCAAATTT
Organism: Sphenodon punctatus; assembly: GCA_003113815.1. Classification (NCBI taxonomy): domain Eukaryota; kingdom Metazoa; phylum Chordata; class Lepidosauria; order Sphenodontia; family Sphenodontidae; genus Sphenodon; species Sphenodon punctatus. The sequence goes on from QEPC01013607.1 coordinate 399,356, forward strand.
CACGCCCTGACATGGCTATCTCCAGGATCTGCAGCACACATCTCGCTGGTGTTAATCCTGCCACAGTCCGGGGTAAGTTTGTTCCCACCCGCAGTTAACATCTGACTGGTTGGAACAAACATGACACCACCAGGCCACGCCGGACTAAGCATGGCCACCCATGGTAGTGTCACATTTGAAAATACGCACTGCTGGCCTTCCCTCTTGTACTTCCATTCTGTGCAGAGCCGTGGTAAAAAGAGTGGGAGGAGCAGTTTGCATTTTCCACCTCTTTCTAGTATGACCGTGGCCTCTACAGAGTGCTACGAGGTCATAGTGCTCCGTTAGGGGTGGGATCAACCCTAGTTGGAGTGCTCAGTCAGACCCCATGAGAATTTGCCTATAGGCCCCATGCAGTCAGCTTCAGGCACTGCTTGAGTGGGAAATTCAAGGCCAAGCAGAACTCTACCTCCCAAATAAGGCACAGTGCCCACTGTAATCAGTGGAGGTACACTGGAGTAAATGGTGTAAAGCTAAACAGTGTAAACACCCACTTTCTCAGTGCTTTTGTTTGTCCCTCTTTCCCCTATGGTATGACCTCATGCCACTCTGTAGGGGGCACAGTCACACTAGAAAGAGGTGGAAATGCAAACAGTTCCTCCGACTTCCCCCACTCAGTTCTGCAAAGACAGAACGGTTGGCGAAATTTTGATCAGAATCCAATAAAAATTGTTTTCAAGCAGAGTTCCGATCAAACCATTTTGCAAAGCAAAATGGCTTTTTAAAATGTATCATTCTAATCGGAAATCAGAATGGAATTTTTTTCATTCCAATTTTTGATTGAAATGCCCAGTTCCATCAGAAATGGAATATGGGCGAAATTTCTGCTTCACCCTTGCCCTATATTCTTTTATCTCCGTGGTTCCCTGAGGTTCTGCACTTCATCTGTTTTCTACTTGTGCATGAACTAAATCTCATATTTTCCAGGGGTAGCTCAGGAATATTCTATCTAAGGCAAGTCTGAAAGGTAATTATGCAGGGCAGCGTCTCTCTCAAGCCATACTCCCAGTACTGCAGAGCCTCGAACATACAGAGATCACCTTTAGGGATTCTGTGGACTTGAAGGGGCATCTGACGCTCTGTCATAAAAAATAAATAAATCACTACCACTACTAGACTTTGGCTTCTTCCCTTGGATCCTCCACAAAAGGAAAGGGAATGACTAAAGGAACGACTGAGTCCAGGACTTGTCTCACTTAGATCTAAATGCTTCAAGCGTAGAATTCAAACAAAAAAAATATACATTATATAAGAGGTATAAATGTGGGAACTGTGTTTTCCTGAATTTGGGTGCAGTCCACTCCCTACAAAATGGCCCATGGGGACCTACAGCAACAACCACTACATATCCTCCACTCCACCAATCCCACTGCCCAGCTACAAGCTGGGGATTTCAAGATGGCTTCCATATTGACCACTTCTTTTACATGGGCTCCCTCAATGTCAGAAATGGCTACGCTATCTCATGTTACTATTTTGCTGCCTGCCGGAGAACCCACTCTACAAAAGTGGGCAGGCAGTGGCAGCAGTTTCTGAGTCCCTGAGCCTTCAGCAAAGTGGAATCTAGCAGGAGAACTCCAGGCAAGACATGTAGAAGGAAGGAAAGGGGAAAGGCATCGCTAGCCAAGGCATAAGGTGGGGCTTTGGGGTGGGGAATGGTCAAGGGTGGAGCTGTCCCCCTCTCCCCTCCATTGTGGACTATTGATAATGGACTTTAGCACATAAGACTTTCTGAAACTCTTATAAGTTCAGTGAAAAAGGCAAAAAGAAAACCAAGCAGGTAAGACCACATAAATTTTGAAGTTGAACACCATGGTAGTTATTATAAGAGCACAGCATGAAAGTTTTGGCTCTGCTAAAGAAGAGGCAGTGCAGTAGTTATATGCTATTGAATGCTAAGTGGAGGGGTGAGGAGTTTGAAACACAAGGAAACTGTAAAAGCTACAGCCTTGAATAACCCAGTTATTTTTTTTTCTTTAAAAGCTGCAGGAAGGTTCACTGGTAAGGAACATTCACCATCATTGCTTTAACCCCTCCCCACCTTCTCTTTCATTGGTCACCTGCTGTAAAACAAAGTGGTCAGATAAGAAAACTGCTGGGGATAAGAAAACTGGAACATCATAGGATGCTGCCTTACATTTAGTGTGTAAAAAAAAGACAACAGTTCTCTAAGGAGGTCAGGAAGCAGCAGATATAACAGAAAACATTACAAATTGTTTTAATAAACTAAAAGCAGTAAGCCCAATGCATCTCATAACATCCACAGTGTTTAAATCTATGGGGCAGAGCCCTGCCATTGCCCCCTCCTTCATACAGCATGTTAGGAATTGTAGTTTTTATGTGTTGCAAATTTTTGTATGCATCATTTTGTTTCTCCTGATTTTTATGGCTTTGATTCTTCAAGAAATTTCCCCATGTCTTATTTTCATCTGTGTTGTTATAACTATTAATGCCTTCTTAAGACAGGAAATATAGGATAGTAACGCTGGATGAGAACTCCAGTTGCTGGGCTTCTACTTTGGGGCTAGCTAAAGATTTGTGTGGCTCTGGAAAAAAAAAAAAGTGTAACCTGTGCCTCAGTTCTCCATTTTCTAAAATGGGGATCACAGTTCTTAAGGGTGTCCTGAGAATAAAATTCATTAACTGTGAGGAGTTCAGATGCTATCAGAGAATCACATATGCCATTCCTATTAGTAGGCCTATGAATGCATGCACATTAGCTGGGGGCAAGACAGTGAAAGATCACTATAATAGTGATTCTCAAAATTTACCCTACAAAACTTAACCTTACAAAGCCATTTAATCTGTGCCACCTCTACAAAAATAATAAATGATAATAAATGATAATAAAAATCCCTTATATCGACACACAAGATATGCTTAAAACTTAGTGTAACAGGGAGCCTGCAGGAGGCTAGGTCCCTGTGTGCTTCTGCCTTGCTACTGTGGACAAGGGTCCAAAATGCCTGCCAAACCTAAGATGGCTGCTTGGGTGGGGTTTATGACTGACAGACTTCCAGGAACCAATTAGAGGGAGTGCTCTGAGGCACTTTGTGACTATTTAAGCCAAAGTCTCAGTTGAATCCAAGTGGATTCAAGAAGGCGCTCTTTGGAGAGCTCTGGCTTCTCCTTGGAAAGCCTCCAGAGGACTGGGATCTACCTGACCTCCCCATGCTACAAATCCTGTCTCAATACTGTCTGGAAGGGAGCAGAACTCAGACTGCAGGGGAACACAAGATGGGACTTTCCATATTTGGCCCAAGAGGCATCATAGACACAAACAGGGCTATTAGAGCACCAGGCTGGAAAACCCTGTTATCGCTACTGGTGGTGTTGGCCTGGGTGTGGGGGTGGCTGGAGACCAGGAAACTCTCAATCTGCTAAGGCTGAGAGTTGTTCTACTTACCACATGCAGGACCAGGACCCTGCACGTTCAGGAATTGAAATATGTGCATGTAATGGGGCATGTTAATTCCCCAGGTGACTCTGGAGCCCCCGTCCCAGCAAACAGAGGGCTGGGGCTCCAGAGTGGTGGAGTGACCACCACTCCGGTGACACGAATGTTGGAGAATGATGGTATAGCACTCCCTAATGGTGCAGTTTGTAGTACATCTAGTCAAAGGCTAGATATTGTAGGGTTTTAGACATTTGGGAAGTAATTGCCACAATGGTCCCAATCCCATGCTATGCAGATCCTACGTGGAGAAGCGTGCGTGTGCAGCTATGCAGGCCCTGCGTGCACATCCAGATTGCCAGCATATTGCGCGGCACGCAAACCATGTGCATGTGGGTGGAAGTGAATAGCGTGCGGGGATCCGCAGAGCATGGGATTGTGGCCAACGTTCGTTGATCCAGAACAGTCAGTGAAGGATTTGTTCGCTGTTATGGTCCAACAATGCTAAACCTTCCTGGAATATATTAAACAGCAGAAAGAATCTCGGGAGGCATTAGTGCATCAACAACAGTTAGCTCAAAACCAAGCGGAACAATTATTGCAAATGTTGGTACAGAAAATGTCGTCACCACACAGGAATGAGGAGGGCTCCTCAAATAGAGTTCCAAAAACCTTGCCATTTTCTAAAATAATTAAAGATGATGAGCCACAGGCATAGTTAATAGAAGTGTGCACCAAGGACCCATGTTATTTGTTTTTATTTTAAAATCTTCTATTTTTGTAAATAATACATTTCATTTTCGTTTTTGCTTTCCATTGGTTTAAATGGAAAACACATTTTCAGCTGTAACATTTTTGTTTTGTATTATATTTGGATTTAACTTGGATGGAATGTACCTCTAATTGAAGGAATTATCTGTGCAAAATTTCAGAAAGATTGGATACAGGAAACCAATTTTATAAGCAGTTGAATTACGTTGTTTTGCAAAAATCTGTGTATAAATTCCTGGCTGTAACTTCTTTGTCTCCCATCTAATGTGGAATAACCTTAGGAAGATTACACCCCTCCCCAAGTTTACTATCTATGCCAATTATCACAAGGACTGAATAAAGGTTCTGGTGGTATAAGCAATTAACTCACAAATGTATTTCTGGATGTAATATCTCAACCAGTGTACATATTTGACAGAGCTGTATCTCATACCTTCAGGATCATTTCTGCCAAATATTGGAAAGATGTAATAAAGGGTTTCAATTTTATAAGCCTGCACAGCATATGCAGAGAATGAGCCTATGCTAGGGATTCTTTCATTTGTCACTGTGGTATAAGATCTGTTTGTAATGCCAATTGGCCAGCAGAAATGTCAACTCATTCTGTGCTGTGACCACCCCAACTTCTCTACCACACTTGTTACTGGGAAGTTGGAAGCATCTGATTAGGAAAGAGCCAATAGAGATTCTCTGATGTCCTCTTTCACAGTGCTGCAGGATGTGATTGTGATGATAACTGGCCAGCCTGGATGTCTAAACCATGACTCCTGATTACTGGGATGCTATTCCCCTGCCTTCTTCCTTGCTGGCTGAAGTCCCAGTTATGACCCTTCCATGCCTGTCTCAGGGCCACCCGTATGCCCGCCTCAAAGCCACCACTGATTGGTCCTGTAAAGCTGGAAGCACGCAGTAATTGGCCAGTGAACGTGTGTGTCCGTCTATTGGGTTGCTCCCCATCCTCCCCCAGCCCCCTGCCATGCTAGGTGCCTGCCTCTGATTGGCACTGCATGCGCTGCTATTTATCTGAATAATGGTCTTCAAGGGGACAACTTCAATTGCTTATAAAATTGATGCCCTTTATCAAATTGCCCTGTATTTATGGCAGAGATGACAGGGAAGGTGTGGGATACATTCCTGCCAAATGTCTTGTAAACAGGATGGAATATAAAAATGTTACATCCAGAAATGCATTTTCAAATTAACGGCTTTAACATCAGAACCCTCTATCCAATCTTTCTGACATTTGGCAGGGATGGTAATCTTGGGGAGGGTCATAATCTTCCCAGGTTTCAAAAAACTGGATAGAAGACAAAGAAGTTCTAGCCAGAAGTGTGTACACAGATTTTCTTAAAATCACAAAATTCAATTGCTTACAAAATTGGTTCCCTTTATCCAATCTTTCTGATATTTGGTACACATAGTGCCCTCCATTGATGGTACCATCACCCCAGGTTTTAACAGAATTGAATAAGAAATAAAAAAGCTATAGCCGGAAATATGTTTTTCAGTGTTTCCCTACTATTTTACATAACAAAAACGAAAATTCATTTTCGTTTTCATTATTATTTTCTAAACAAAAGTGAAAAAGAAAATTTTCATTTTCCTTATCATAACAATACTCCTGGTATACACAATTAGCCCCTTATCTATCATGGGAACCTCAAGCAGTTTATCGGTCACTGGGAGATCTGGAGACATCTGATTAAGATACTGTTAAGAAAACTATCTTAGATTTATTTATTTATACAGGATTTTTTATTCTGCCTGTTCCTGCCTCTGGCAGCTCAGGACGGCTTACAATAAAACAATAAATACAAAAAATACAATAAATAACAATATAAAATTAATCTAAACGATCTCTGATACAAAAATGTTTCCCCTCACAACCCCCGTCCCACTATCTGTCTGTCTCCCCCTCCGAAATCCTGCTGTAAAAGCCAGGTCTTACAATGACGCCTAAAGGAAGGACGATCCAGGAACAGACAGATCTCTACTGGAAGCGAATTCCACAGCCGCAGCACTGTTACTAAGAACGACCTTTCCAGTGTTGCCCCCTGCTGCACACAGGGGACTTCAAAAAGGGTGCTCCAGGCTGACTGCAGGGGCTGATCCAGAACCCAGGGAGTGAGGCAGTCCCGCAGATAGGTGGGGTCCAGGTCATGGACTTTATAGGTGAGAACCAACACCCTGAATCGGGCCCAGAAGACTATAGGCAGCCAGTGCAGTGAGCAAAGCACAGGTGCCCCATCTCCATAAGGAAACGGGCCGTCGCATTCTCCACCAGCTGCAGTGTCCGAACCATCACCAAGGGTAGAGGTGATGAAGGCATGGACAATGGTGGCCAGGTTCAAGTCCGAAACGTACAGCCAAAGTCGCTGTACCAGATGTAGTTGGCAAAAGGCACTCCTTGCCACAGTTGCCACATGGACATCCAGGCGAAGCTACAAATCGAGGAGCACCCCCAGACTACTAACCTGAGGAAGCAGGGAGGGATGAACCCCATCAATTATAGGAACCTCACCCCCTTGGCTCTCCCCACCAGCATCACCAGAAGCAACTTATAAAGCCATTTCGATAACTTCCCACTTCCGTAGTAAGGAAGAAAAAACCCAGGTTTTGACTACAAAGCTACATGATTTGGCCAAGAGATTATTCAATCCTAGAGTGAGATAAACACAAAATCATAGAGCAGGTTGCCCTGGAACTATTTTTGTTCATTCTTCCAGGGGAGCTTCAGGTATTGGTTAGGCGACAGCAACCAGATGATTAAGAAAAGGCCATAGAGGCTACTGGGACATAAATAGCCACAGAAAGGTTACAGGAGGAAGGCGAAGAAATATGTCTAATCCCTCTAGGTCTGAACAATCAGGGTGGAAGTGGGAACCAAATAAGTTACTATATAAGGGAGGAAAGGCTGCCCTGAAACCCAGCAGCAATCCTTACTCCAAGGGAGGGCCCATGAAAAAGGATTAATCACAACTACCTGATCCCTTAGTTAGACCGCATCACCTTGAGGAAGATCAGGAACACAAACCCCCTAGACAGACAGAAGGGCGAGTACAATGTTTTTGTTGTGGGAAACGGGCATATTCAAAGGGACTGCTCCCTAATGGAAATGGATCATGGCTGGGCCCTGTATGTCCTTGCAGCCTGAACAGCATCCCCAACAGCAATACCAAGTCGTTATACTCACTGGGCTTATGTCGAGGGCACATTAATTCTAGCCCTGTTCAATTTAGGATCAAATCAAACACTGATTCAGGAGGAACTAGTCCAGCCCCAGTGGGTAAGCCATAGGGAGAAAATACATGTCCAATGTCACAGAGTTACTGATGCACTGGGTAGTGGTTTCAGACTTTTTGTACATACCAGGACATGACATTTCAGATCAAACTGCAGGAGGCAAAAAAAAAAATTCAGTTGTCAGAATCGAGCTTGGAAGACAATAGGCAGCCATTGCAGAGAACTGAGCTACTCCAGTAGGGGTGTGCATGTCATTTTCGTTATTACAATAATGATAATGAAAATTGTTATTTTTGTTTTCGTTATTGCAATAACGAAAATGACAACCAAGAATGATGATAACGAAAACGACAACCGAGAATACCTATAATGGTAATGATATCGATAACAAAAATGATACCAAAAACAATAACAAGAAACAAAAATGACAATGTTGTGATAATTGTCATTATTAGTGCTGTGGCAGTTGGGTTTTGGAGGGAAAATGTAGAGGGGGAAGAGGGAACAGACATATCGGAGTCTTAACAGGGTTGAACTCTTGAACTGTGCATGTGTTGGGAGAGGCGAGCAGCTCAGCAGTATTTGATGGATGTATCCCTGGCCAATGAGCAGCGCAAGCAGACCCCAGCAGTCTCATGGCACTCTGTGATTGCTCAATGCCTGCTGCCTCCCAAAACTAATCAGGAGGGCTCTGGGGGAGGGCACTGCAACCCTTTATAATGGGAGGGCCAGTTTTTTTCTCTCCGTTGTGTGAGAGCTCTGCTTGTCTGGTTGCGTTTACAGAACTGTGGTGCTTGCACATAAAAAATCCTCTCTAGCCCTCATTGTATTATTTCTTTCTTTAATTTATTAGGTATTACCACCAATACCTTTCCTTCCTCATACCCTACATTTTACCTTCTCCCTTCCCTTCTCCCCCTGTACATTATATAGAGATAGGTAGTAGGGGTGGGAAACCGGTAGAATCCGGTATCTGATAATGCCGGTATCGGGCGTACCAGCATTATCGGATTCGACCCGGTAATCCGGACCCGGTACCGGATTTCGGGGTACCGTTTTTTTTACATTGCAGCCATTTAAAAATGGCTGCAATGTAAAAAAAATTAAAGCCCCAGCAAAAAAGTTTTTTTAAAAAAAAACCTCCCCGAGTCCAGGCTGGTCGGGTGGAAGGGGGGACACCCCCCACCCACCCTGCCCAGCCTGGCTTTTTGTTTTAAAAAAGAAACCCGGAAGTTCCCCGGAAGGCCTACAGCGTCCTGACGCCGGCAGCCACAGCCGGCGCTGAGGCCGCCGGACCGCCCGCCGCCGCCGGAGCTCCCAAAGGTAAGCAGCAAGCGCACTGTAGGGGTGATCCCTGGGGGGGGGGGGGTGTTAAACACCCCCCCCAGGGATCGGGTCATACTTACCGGCGGCTGCGGGGACGCCGCGGCCGCTGGTGCTGGGGGGTGGGCTCGCCTCGCCTCGCCTCTGGGTCTTTTCTTTAGTCTTTTTTAAAACAAAAATCCAGGCTGGGCAGGGTGGGTGGGGGGTGTCCCCCCTTCCACCCGCGCAGCCTGGGAGGGGGAGGGGGAGGGAATTAATTTATTTCATTGGTTTCAATGGGGACACAGCGCCCCATTGAAACCAATGAAATAAATCCGGTACCGGCATACCGGATTTAATCCGGGAATCCGGTTTTCGTAGAACCGGTAACCGGTAAATCCGGTAGCCGGCAATGGGCCCGGGGTCCCACCACTAATAGGTAGTATAGATTAGATGTAGATATATATTATAGACATACAGATTAGATTAGAATATTTGTAAAGATAATTCATTAGATAATAGATAGTTTTCCTTTCCCCTTCTCCTGTCTCCCTTAGATTTAGATAAATATTAGTTATGCACAGTAATCAATAATGATACTGATACCAAAAATAAAATCTTTGTCAATTCAATTCAATTCAGCTTTATTGCGTAGTCAAAGACCATTGAACAAAAATCTTTGTCTGAAATGGTACTGATATCAATAATGATATCAAGAACGATAAATAATATTGATACCGATAACAAAAATGATATTAAAAAAGATACCAAAAATGATAACAAAAACAAAATTGTCGTTAATAATGATAACAAAAACAACATGGGGGCCTGGTGCAAACCCTTATACTCCAGTCAGGCACTGACTGAACCCTTCGGCTTTCTCTTTATACTCAGCAAGCAGGCCTAGTGTCTGTCCACCTTCTCTCACATTCTAGAGCGCTGGCTCTGCCAAGCCTTTGTTCAGCTGTTCCATAGCAGCAGCCCAGTCCACCCAGTCCACAGGCTGGTGCACACCATTCTCAAAGGTGCAGAAGCTCCATCAAGCTGCACCCTGCCCAGTAAGTTTTCTATCTTGGTTTTCATCTGGTAAGGCAAGGCAGTGGATCAAAGCCAGGTATGTTGTCTGGTGATGATAACATTGGCTATTGCCCTAGCCACTGAGTTGCAATGTGGGTGATGAAAGTAGACTGAGACTGCAACAAGTATAAACCTTTATACCACAAAGCGTGCATTCTTTTCTTGTCCTCTGCTGGGAGATGCTGTATAAGTTGTCCCATAGTACCCCACAGGAGATACTGAAAGGTAGACATGGTGGAAGCATAGCTTGAAGCCCTTAAAATCATAGTGGCCGAGGAAAAAGGCACTTTCTTTCCAGAATGTCAGTTTTCCTTCCTTCTTTGTCATGGGGTGATGTCTCTGTAGATTTGTACTGCTGATTTTCAGATGAGGCTTGTATCACCACTGAATTTGGTGCAGGATGATTGATAAACAAACATGGCATTATCCTCAGGAGAAACCGGATAAAAAGCACTGAACTGCATGTCGCTGGATGAAGCTGGGAAGGCACTTTCCAGTGAGTTCTAGAATGTCTCATCGGTTTTTTGAATAAGAGAAGAGCAACTTTGGTGGGATTGTGCTTCTTAAGGGTTTTTATAGACTGGGTCCTCTTCTGCCTCCTCAGTGGAGATTGTTTTGAGGTCAAGTGCCTTTGCCATCTTAGCAATGAGAGATTGAAGTTTTTTGTGATCCTCAGAATTGCTTATTTGGGCAGGATCAGAGAGGTGTCTGAAGGAGAGGATAGAGAGTCCTCTAAGTCTGGCAAAGAGTTATTAAAGGAATTAGGAATAGAAGTTAAGGAGACGTTGATGTATCTGGTGCATTTTCCAATAGCTTCGGATCAGGCTGTGCCACAGTAGATGATCATGTTCGAAGTCTGAAGGTATGGGATTTACGATGGTTGGTGCCAAAGGTTAGGAGAATACTGTTAGAATCGGTGGTGCTGAGTATGTCAAGAGGTGTGTAAGAGCCAGGGAAGGAGCAGTGAAGCACAAGGGAACTTGAGGTTGAGGTGGTTGCTGCAGTAGAACATGTGTAGCTTCAGTTGTAATCAGAAGCATTGCAGCCATCATGCCAGTAGATGGTGCTGGGGGGTTATTCTACTGCAGAATAGCCTTTAGGAGCAGGGATGATCAAAGTACAGCCCGCAGGCTGCATGTGGCCCACAAGGATCTTTCCCGTGGCCCACCTCCCCCTGGTCACCAAGACTGTTTCTGCAACCCGCCACACCTTCCCCACTGGCACACAAACCTTGGTCCTCCAATCTCCCTTTCCTGTGGCCCGACCATCCCCACCTCCCCCACAGCATTATATTCTTCTTCCAGTCAGCAAACCTAATTAAATGCACTGGCTGGATACCTCCTTCCTCCTGTCTGGACCTAGCTTTTTCCTGCTGCTGCCTTCACCTGGACTCTGGGCTCCTTCTCACCACTGCTGCTGCTGTTCCTGCTGCTGCCTGGACCCCAGGCTTTTCACCACCACCACTGATGTTGTTCCTGCTACCTGGACCCTGGGCTCCTCACTGCCATTGTCCCCAGTGTAGGGTGGAGAGGAGGGGCTGAACGTGGCCAAAACGATGGGCGAGGTGGATGACTTTGGCAGCAGAACGTTGAACAGAAACAAGGGGGACAAGACCAGACCAGGGAAGACCAGTAAGGAGAAAGTCACAGTAGTCAAGGCGAGAGATGACTAAAGCATAGACTAGGGTTTTTGCAGTGGCAACAGTAAGACAGTGCCAGATTTTAGCAGTATTATGCAGGACAAAGCAGCAGGTTTTAACAACAGACTGAATCTGAGGTGTAAAGGAGAGGGAGGAGTCAAAATGTTTATGTTTGGGGCGAGGTATCTTGCCATTTGGTTGGGTTACTGGTTGCCTCTGCACACTCTGCTTTTTAGGGGTGTGCAGGGCCGGCCCCAGGGTTTGTGAGGCCATGTGCGAAGTCTTGGTGCGGGGCCTAATTTGCATCATTAGGCACCACCTAATTATGCAAATGTATACATTTACATAAAACTTACTCCCTCGGGACAGGAAGGATTCCCATTCTCCACCTCTCCGAGAAACCATGGAGAAGCATGGCCTCCTAATGCTTCCCCCCCTCCCCAGCCGAGTGTCTACCACCACTCCCCAGGAGTGGTTCCACTGCAGGGGCAGCCAAGCGGGCAGTGACACAGGCACAGAGAGACTGACTGTGTCCACTGCCTTACTGGAGAAGGGGCCAGGGGGTGAGCTTAGCCAGTCTGGCCTCCAGGGCCTGTTGCTTCTTGCTGCCAGTGCCGCCTGTGCCTTGTGCACGCATGCGGTGTGACCAGTCCAGAGGTGCTGCTATCACACACACAAGACACCCAAAATGCAGCTAGCTTATTAAGCGCATTATGCCATGAAAAGAGACATATAACCAGTTCAGTTGTGCCCCCATAATCAGTTCATGCTGCCCCCACCCCATAACCAGTTCATTTCTGCCCCCGCCCCCATATAATCTATTCACGCTGCCCCCACCCATAACCATTTAATTTGTGCCCACGGGGCAGCGTGAATTGATTATATGGGGGTGCAAATGAACTGGTTATGGGGTGCGGGTTTAAAGACAGTATTCCTGTTAGCAATAACTTCATTAAGAAGAGTTAGTGAAATAGCAGCCATAATAATCTCAGAACTATATTTGCAGATTTATTTTCCAAGACAGAATAGATATTGCTTTACATCCTAAATTCCTACCTAAGTAAGACAGTATAAGTAAGACAGTTGTGAAAATGTGGTCCTTTTTACAAGGGTCTCTCCTCCCAGCCGTAAACTCGCAGATTTCTGTGTGTTCATGGGTGGGGGAACCCCATGTGAATGACGTGGTGCACGCACCCATGGTGAGTGGGGGTGCGTGCACACTCGCTTAACACGCATCCCTACTCACACACCCCCACTCATCCCCATGCACGGAGCAACCGGGGGAAATTGTGGTTACTATGTGGGTGTGGATGAGTGGTGGGTGAGTGGGAATGCGTGTGCAGCTGTGTGCATGCCCCATCCATGCACCGGCGCGCCCACTGACTTCCCACCCGGCGGAGCCATGTAAAAATATCATGTGAGGAGCCACTCGAAGAAGAACAGGAGCAGCAGCAGCAGCAGCAGCAGCAGGGACACCCAATCAGACTGGGAGATAACGCTGTTTGTTTACAAACAGCTCCTCCCCTCGCTATGTGCTGATCAGAAGGTTGTAGCCTTGTAAAGAAGGTTCTTTGAGATGGCTCCGAACATTTTCACAACACCCACCCTTCCAGCCCCGCATGGAATTCTTTTCTTATATTTCTAGAAAGGGTTGAAAGGAACTGTCGTTCAGTGGGGGAGGGTTCTTTTTATACCAGAGGAGCTCAAGACCATCATGTGGTCTATTATTTGAACAGGGTGAGTGCGCACAACCCAGTAGTGAGAATGTTGGGAGCCATCTCGAAGAACCTTCTTTACAAGGTATCAACCGTCTGATCAGCACATGGGGAGGAGCTGTTTGTAAACAGCCTTATCTCCCAGACAGATCCAGTGTCCCCGCTGCTGCTGCTGCTGCGGAGAAGCTGGCTGCAGCCTGCTGCCCAGCCAGGCAAGTGCGGGGCCCCAGCTGGCGGTGGGGCCATGTGTGGCCGCACATGTGGCACGTGCCTGGGGCCGGCCCTGGGGCTGTGCACCAGGCCCCCATGTCATTTTTTTTTTATTTTCGATATCCAAAAATGTTGTTTTCATTATTGTTATTAACAATGTCATTTTTGTTTTTGTTATTGTTTTCGGTATCGATATTTTTCATTATTGATATTCATTACCATTATTGATATCGGTATCGTTTCAAATGAAGATTTTATTTTTTGTATCGGTATCGATTCCCGTGCACAACTAATATCTATCTAAATCTAAGGGAGACAGGGGAAGGGAAAAGGAAAATTATTATCTAATCAATTATCTATATAAATATTCTAATCTATATGTCTATAATATATATCTATAACTAATCTATACTACCTATTTATATATAATGTAGAGGGGGGAGTAGGACAGGGAAAGGAAGAAGGTAGAATGTAGGGTATGAGGAAGGAAAGGTATTGGTGGTAACACAATGTGGGCTCGGAAGGATTTTTTATGTGCAAGCACCTCAGTTCTGTAAACACAACCTGACAAGCAGAGCTCTCACAGAATGGAGAGAAAAAACCCTGGCCCATACATTATAAAGGGTTGCAGTGCCCTCCCCCAGAGCCCTCCTGATTGGTTGTGGGAGGCAGCAGGCATTGAGCAATCGCAAAGTTCCATGAAACGGCTGGGGCCTGCTTGCACTGCTTATTGGCCAGTGATACGCCCATCAGATACTGCTGAGCTGCTCGCCCCTCCCAACACAGGCACAGTTCAAGAGTTCAACCCTGTTAAGACTCCAAGATGTCTGTTCCCTCCTCCCCTCTCCACATTTTCCCTCCAAAACACAACTGCCACAGCACTAATGATAATGATATTGTCGTTTTTGTTTCTCGTTATTGGTTTTGTTATCATTTTCATTATCATTTTTGTATTATTTGTTATCATTACCGTTTTCGGTATTCTCAGTTGTCATTTTTGGTATTCTCATTTGTCGTTTTTGGAATTGTCCTTTTTCTTGGTTGTTGTTTTTGTTACTGCAGTAACGAAAACAACAATTTTTGTTATCGTTATTGTACGAACGAAAACAACATGCACACCCCTCCTGCTTTTATATGTTTCCGGGGTTCGGGGTGTGGCTTGGGGCACTGGTTTGTGTTTTCCTCTGCCTACACACCCTGTCTTTTTAGGTTTGTGGGGGTGGCGCCAGCTTTGCTTTGCCATGTGGCTTAGGGCACTGGTTTGTGTTTGCCCCTGCCTGCACACTCTATCTTTTTAGGTTTGTAGAAGGGGTGCCAGTTTTGCCTTGCCACTTGCCCCTGATCTTCTGCATCTGTGACCCTTGTTTTTTTTGGCAATGTTTAATATGGAGAGAGATGAGAGGAGACAAGAGCCGGTTCCTCCTTCCTGCTGCCCCTTGTCTTGTCCCAGGTAAGTAGTTCCCGCTGCAAAATCTGCAAATATGATTGGGGGAGGGGGTGTCAGTGAGTTAGATTAGTAATGTGCCCCTGCACACTCTGCATTTTAATGTTTGGGAGGAGGGTGCCAGCTTTGCCTTGCCATGAGTTTGGGAAGGGGGGCATGGTTGTCTCTGATGACCTGGCAATCATACCTTCTTATAAAGACCTCTGGTTTTTTTGTTTTTGGCAGTGTTTAACATGGAGAGAGATGAGAGCACCAAGAAAAGGAAAATGCAACAGTTCAATGAAGAGTCCAGCACAAAGAAAATGAAAATATAAAAGGAACATTGGAAGTTCAAGGAAGAATGGATAACTATTTCTTATTTGAGAGGAAGCAAAAACTGATCTGTCTCATCTGCCAAGATACAGTGACTGTACCAAAAGAGTACAATTTGAAACACCATTTTGAAACTAACATCTTGCCATTTTAGGGAAGCTTACAGAAGGAGCGAGAAAACTGAAAGCCAGGGAACTGAGAAGCAAGCTTACCCTGAAGCGGAATATATTTTTAAGAGCCAGTAGTACAGCTGAAGCAGCAACCAGGGCAAGTTTTCATGTGTCCCAGGAAATAGCTACAACTGGATGCCGTTTCACAATTGATGACTTCATAAAGAAGTGTGTATTGATGATTTGCAAAGAAGCATGCCCTGAAAAAATAGCAGCTTTTGCAGAGTGACCCTTTCAAGACCAACTGTGACATATCGAGTGTGTGATATTACTGGGAACATTCATGAGTAGCTAGAGAAGAAATGTGTTGAATTCAGATATTACTCTCTGAGTCTCTGGCTTTGGCTGAAAGCTGTGACATCAATAACAGTGCTCAGTTGCTGGTGTTTATACATGGTGTCAGCAACAGCTTGGCTATGCAAGAACATGCTGAAGTTCGCTCCATGCATGGACAAACCACTGGAGAGGAAGTATGCAAACAAATCTCTGCAGTAACTAAAAACTTTAAACTACCTTTTGAAAATTTGCCAGTATATGTATTGATGGAGCCCCTGCCATGATTGGGAGGAAAGATGGAGTAGTTGCCTTGCTGCAAGAGCAGGTTGGTGGTACACATGAAATTGTTCAGTACCACTGTGTAATATACCAGTAGACTCTCTGGAGTAAGGTGCTTAAATTTGATCACATTATGTCAGTTGTTGTATCAGCAGTGAATTTGATTTGCTCACGTGCCCTAAATCATCGTATGCTTCAAGAGTTTCTAAAGGAGGTGGAAGCAGAGTATGGTATCACTATACTCCTGTATCACACAGAGGTTTGATGGCTAAGCTGTGGCAATGTACTTCAACTGTTTGTTGCACTGAGAGGTGAAATTTGAGAAGTCTTAAGCAACCTTGGAAAAGAGAAGCCAGAGTTGGGTGACAAAAGGTGAAAACAGACATGACGCTAACCACCCTTTAACCACCCTTGGTGGTTATTTATGCATGTTGCAGGGCTGTATTGGTGCCCTATGCAGCCCTGCAACATGCATAA
>QEPC01013607.1:455280-469006 GCA_003113815.1 Sphenodon punctatus
AAGTGTGCCCTTTCCCTGTTTGCCCTTTCCTTGTTCACTGAGAGTGTGTGCCTTGTCACGTAAGTGCCCTATTGCTTCCCCTCCCCCCACCGTATAATAAAATGTAACATCCATTTTATCAGTGTTAGAGTGTCTGGTGTGAAAAGGGTTTCCGTGGAAAAACTGATGTTGCACATACATTTCCTTCCTACACTATATTTTGAAAGTGTATCGGCAAATAATAATATAAATATACAATTTGCAAACTGCAAAATAATTTGAGATCACTGTGAAATATAATACTTCAAAATTAAAGTCACTCCTTTGTAGGTCAGTATGTAGGTGGAATATTTGCTTGTTATTTCTGAATTGTGAATTACCGCTTATCAGTTTAGACAGACATTAAAGACATATTTAAATACCTATGCAGGTTTCCAAAGATAGATCAAAACTACGGTGGCTGTTTGTGATGCTACTTGTGCATAGTTATTCTGCAGTTTAGTCATCCTGGAATAAACAGTGTATAAAACCCTCCTACACAAACCTTTCTTCAAAAAAAGGGGGGGAGGGGGAGAAAAAAAGCAAACCAGAACAATCTTTGTGAACATGAAGTGAGCATAACTAACCTAATAGATAGGTGTTTCCAGACGCTAAGTAGTACACGGTGGAAATGGTGTTCTTTGAATTTTCAGCACAGGATCAAGACTGCTAATGACAGAACTCCAGCCAATAATGATATCTTTAAAAAGCATTTGAAGCACATAAATCATTTGCAGCGACTAAGGAGAGACTTACTTAACTGGAAGCACTGTAAAGGGAGTGATATACTTTCAAAAATATAGTGAGAAATTATAGCAGCTAATCCCAGAGCTGATTACATAATTTCAAAATATAACAGGATAGAAGGTAATTAAGCAGCAACAAATTCCAGGCTACAATACATATGGAACACATTTTCATTTTGCAGCACTTTACCCAAAGCAACCTTCTGCCTAAGCACCTCATATTTTGTTCTCACTGTGTCTAATTTATCCATAGCTACATTCCTGCAACTGCTTATTTTATTATACTCCAACTAAATTCAATGGCACTACTATGCACAAAGTGGCTTAAAGAGTTATATAGTCTATGGGTGTTAATTAACAAATGAGATAACCCACATTAGCCCATACCAGGTGGGTGTCTACCTGCCAATTTATTAGGTGTTTGCCCCTACTGGACACATGGCCACCACCCACCAAACATGGAGCCCCAACTCACCATGGTCTCAGGATGTGCAATGCCCACCATGCAGGTGAATGCGGTCTAACGTGTGCCAATGTATCCATGTCCTGTGAATCAGGTTCTGTGCAGCCTGACAAGCATACAGGTCCTCCAGCACCATAGAGTTACAGGCAAAGAGTCTAAAGTGTTCCGAGGAGTGACTGCTTCCTGCCCCTTTTTTTGCCCTCACTCTCACTGGGACCTTAAAAGCCAAAATTCAGATATGCATTGTCCCATCTTCTCCTGGTTTGCAGCATGTGTCCAACCCTCGCTCTTCAGAACCACTTGCCTTCTCCAGAGTGACTTCCACAGTTAACAGTAAGTAAATGCACCTGGTGGGACAGGGGGACTGTGTTTACAAAGCTGCATGATGAAGGCTTCCATTTATTACTATCTAATTATGTGGCTTTTTTTTTTTCTTTACTGTGTTCACAGGTGGCCAGGAGAGTGATGAAAAGCAGCATGATAACCCTTGGGATGCAGTGGTGAGGGAAGAAAGGAACCATGATCGGTGGTGACTGCAGGGAGGAGAGCCACGTGCACTGGAGATCCAGAAGATGCTCAGGCTCGGACTCACCTGAACCTCTGGGAGAAGGGAATTCCATAGCATTGAGGCAGCAACTGAGCCCTTGCTGTACCCACAGCTCCTAGCTGATGTCAGGGGCCAGTATTGGTCATGGAAGAACAAGCGGTCTCAGGTATGTAGGGCCCAGACCATTTAGAACTTTAAAGGTTAAAGCCAGCACCTTGAATTGTGCCCAGAAAGCTATAGGAATCCAATGTAGACTACAGAGCGCTGATGTAATACAGAGCGCATCACCCCCGACAGGAGGCGAGCCACCGCATTCTGCACCAGCTGCAGCTTCCAAACAATCAAGGGCAGCCCCACGTAGAGCACATTGCAGTAATCTAGCCTCGAGGTGTTGAAAGCATGGATGATAGTGGCCAGACCCAAATCAGAAAGAAAAGGCCGCAGCCTCCTCACCAGATGGAGTTGGTGAAACGTGCTCCTGGCCACCTCTGCAACCCAGGTGCAGCAAGGGATTGAGAAGCACTCCAAGACTGCAAACCCAATCAACCAGAGGGGGCCGGTCCCCATCAATAAGAGAAGTCCCAATCTCCCCGTTTGTGTATTGCACCAGCACTGCTAATGCATTTTAACAGGCACATCAGTGAACATGCCAAGTCATGTAAAAATGCTACAGCTGTTACCACATGGAAGAATGGGATTTTAAATTTGGGGTCGTGTGGGGGGAGGGGGATCTGCAAGGCTAAGACAGTCAAGACCACTGCACATGGAATGTATATGGGAGCTAAGCTGCCCATTGTTTAAAAGCAACTCATGTTTTCTTATCTTTTGAAAGTAACAATTTTTTTCTTTGCTTTTGCTTTTGTTTTTGCGCAGGAGGGGTCATAACGCCATAGAAAGCTATTCTTGTTGATTGCTCACCAGGGAAAGTCAAATGGCTTCTGCTTTTGTCTGTGGGTGCTATAGCTGCATGGGGTATGTGGCCCAGAGAAGTTGGGTGGTGATGGATACCCTGACTTTTTCTGACATTTGGGTGAGGCCTGATGTACAGAGAACTGTCAAACCCATTCTGCAAGGCTGGCTATGTGCTCATCGGGTGGCACATGTATACACTGGGGTTGCACATATGCACAGCATGACCGAGAGCAGATGCTACACAACCCTGCTGCAGTTCAAAGTTTAGCAGCATGGAAGAGTGGGAGCCCCAGACCAGAGAGTGGCATGAGATCAAAACCATGGTTCTTCTTGATTTTTGTGCATTGCCAGAAGTAAGGAAGTCACTGATGGAGGCTGGACCTTTCCTGTAGGTGTGCACCAGGGACCCATGTAGTTTTTTGTTTTCATTTTCGTTATTTACATGTTTCGTTTTCGTTTTTAAAAATATCAACATTTCATTTTCATTTTTGCTTTTGTTTGCATTGGTTTCAATGGAAAACACATCTTTGGCTGCAACTTTATTGTCTTTTATTATATTTGGATGAAACATGGGGTGAATGTACCTCCAATGGATGGCATTAAGTGTACCAAACTCCAAAAAGATTGGATAAAGGACTCAGATTTTATAAGCAGTTGAATTAACTTTTGTACACATAGTGACCTCTACATTGTGGGTACAATCTCCCCAATTTTCATCAGAAGTAAATAAGAAACAAAAAAGTTATAGCCGGAAATATGTTTTTCAGTGTTTTCCCATTATTTCAAAAATGAAAATCAGAATGTTTGTTTTCGTTATCATAATAACAAAAACAAAATGCACACCCCTACTTCCCTGCCATTTCCCCTTATTACTGCCATTATGACAGTGAGAGGATACTCGCGGGGCCACCAGGAGTGCCTCGATCAGACGGTGGGACTGTGTCTCTTGGAGGAAACAAGTGGCTTGGGGTACACGGAATGTGAAATCACTGATGGAGAGCTTCTTTCCTTATACAAGGTTTTGACAAGCAGAGAAATGCGGCGACTCCTGGCGAGTGAGGATGTTTTCAGCCCTAAGTGTAGGGTGATGTTGAAGATGCTGGAGAGGGGGTACAAGAGGTGCATGTTTGACTGGCTGTTTTATGTGAACCGGGAGGGATTTCCAACCCCAGAGTGGGCGAGACCACAATAAGACCCCAAATGCTGCTATGGATGGGAGAACATGTAAAGACTGATTGCGAGGGGGGAGAGGAGGCAGGGATAGCAGGGGCTGGAACGTCTCCAAGAGTGATACTGCAAAAGAAATAAACAGCCGGTGTGTCGGCTTCTTCCCATGGTTTGCTGCGGCTATGAGTCATGACAGGGGGTGGGATACTGAGAAAGGGGAGGGGGTGGACAGAACGTGGCATGCAAAAATGTCTGCCCATCTATTCGGTTTGTTGGCCTAAACCTGTGAGTGAGGACACCGCACCCAGTACAGATCCCTGGGGCACTCCACTATTTACTTCTCTCCATTGTGAAACTGACCATTTAGTCCTACTCTTTGTTTCCTATCCTTTAATCAGTTACCAAACCACAGTAGGACACTGCCTCCTATCCCATGACAATTTAATTTCTTCACGAGTCTCCCATGAAGGACATTATCAAATGCTTTCTGAAAATCCAGGTACACTATATTGACTGGCTCCCCATTATCCACATGCTTATTTACACCCTCAAAAAATTCTAATAAATTAGTGAGGCATGACTTTCCTTTGCTAAATTCATGTTCACTCTTCCCAATTAAGCCATGTTTATCAGTATGCGCAGCAATTCTGTTCTTAATAATAGTCTCCACCTTTGTGCCTGGCACAGATATCCAGGCTCACCAGTCTATAGTTTCCAGTATTGCCTGTGGAGCCCTTTTTAAATATTGGCATTATATTTGTTACCCTCTAGTCTTCAGATACAGTGGCAGATTTTAGTGACAGGTTACAAATTAGTAATAGTAGGTCTGCAGTTTCATATTTGAGTTCCTTCAAAACTCTGGGATAAATACCATCTGGTCCTTGTGATTTGTTTCTATTTAGTTTGTCAGTTTGCTTGAGAATCTCTTCCAGAGTCACATTGATTTGCGACTGATCTATTCATCACCTACAAAGTACAGTTCCGGCATAGATATTTATTTATTTATTTATTTATTATTTATTTATTACAAATATTTATATCTTGCACCCTCCTGCACCTTGGCAGGAGGGATACCTCCCCAACATCCACTGCGGTGAAGAACAAAGCAAAGAATTTTTTCAACATTTTTGCAATGGCCTTATCCTCCCTTACTCCTGGTCATCTAATGACCGAACTGACACTCTAGCAGGCCTCTCTTGCTTCTGATGTACTTTTAAAAGGTTTTTCGTTTTTGCCATGTTAGAAAGTCTCTCTTCAAATTCTCTGCCTTATTAACATTTTACATCTAATTTCCTAGTGTTTCTGTTGTTTAATATTTTCCTTATTGGGACTAGTTTTCCATTTTTTAAAGGATGCCTTTTTGGCTCTAATAGCCTCCTTCACTTCACCATTTAGCCACAATGGGTATTTTCAGACGTTACGATTCCAAGCTCAACCACGGTGAATTCCCACATGGTGAGCAAGGGACCGTAACATCTGTTGGCCCGACAAGAGATTCCCGCCGGAAGTTCACCCCCGTGAATCACGGGCGGGAATCTCCTTGACCACGCAAGTGGCTGTCCTGCCCAGACCATCACCGTTTGCGTGGTCAAAGAGATTCTCACTCATGATTCACGGGGGTGAACACCCGGCGGGAAGCTCGTGTTCGAGCGAACAGACATGACGTTCCCACGCTCAACCACGGGGAATTCACCGTGGTTGAGCGTGGGAATGTCACGTCTGTCCCCTGACCACGGCCCGGAATCAGCGGCCGTGCCCGCTGCAGATTCTGGTCCGTGGTCAATGCCCTAGGGGGGTGGCCTAGGGAGCATGGGGGGTGGGGCTGTGCGTCTGCACAATGAGCTGCGCAGTCCCTCCCCCTCCCCTGATTCCCCGCCAGGATCAGCCGACACGTCTGTTGGCCGTGCCGTTTTGATCCCGTTGGGGGATCAATAGGTGATTCCATGACGGGGCCAGTATTGGCCCCGTCACGTCTGAAAATACCCATTGGCAGGCATCTGGTCCTCTTGCTACTTTTTCAAACCTGAGTTATACATTTTAATCTGGGCTTCCAAGACGGTGTTTTTAAACAGTCTTCACTAGGGCTGAAATGAGATTTTGCCCTTCTCGAAAATCTCATTGACAATAGACTCCTCAACAAGATTTTCTCATCTCAAGATTCTTGCAAGAAACTAGAAATTCTCGTAAGATTCTTGAGAACCTCAAAATATTGCAAAAATATGGGCTGTGCACGCACAAAAAGGTCCACCAGGGCTGTTCTGTAAATGCATGACCATTTTGCTCATGCGCAGATCATTTGGGGTATATTTTTGGGATTCTCAAGTTTCTTGTGATAATCTCGTGAGATCTCACCAGGACTGCAAAATTCTCACAAGAATTAATTTCATTCTTATTTCAGCCCTAGACTCTACGCTTCCTGCAGACATTTAATCCTTGCCACTGCTCCTTTTAGTTTCTTTCTAACTAGTTTCCGCATTATCTCAGTTTTTAAAGTTATATGTTACTGCAGTCATTTTATTTACTATTCTCTCTTCAGTAATTATGTCAAATTTGATTATATTGTGATCACTATTGCCAAGTGGCTCCACCACCATGGAGTATTACTGTGTACAGTAATGATTTGTGCAAGATACACGTTGATCTACAACAATTTTCTGCTGGGTGATTCCAGCTTTTGGAACCTGAAAGTTGCTGTTATGGTTCACTTATCTTGAGAAGTTCATCTTAAATAGAATGGCATTCTGTGTTTATCTAGCACATCATTTCTTCCATCTCAGATGTACTGACAAAACAAGGACATCACCACTGAAAGCAAAGTAGTTTAAATCTTTACTATCTTAATTTGTTGACCACCCAAGTCTTTTGAATGTCAGCTTTAAAACAACAGTAAATAACCTTGGAGAGAGAGCTTCACCTGGGTGTATTTTGCTCCACAAACTGAACTCTGATTTAATGTTGCTAGCCGTGATAGTTTACCTTTCTTGTTCCATATAAATTCTGGAGATATTTAACTATTATTTCGGTACACTTTTATGTGACCAGAAATGCCCATGCCATGCTGGATCCATTCAACAGAGTC
This sequence comes from Sphenodon punctatus, assembly GCA_003113815.1. NCBI lineage: Eukaryota > Metazoa > Chordata > Lepidosauria > Sphenodontia > Sphenodontidae > Sphenodon > Sphenodon punctatus. The sequence continues at coordinate 462,213 of QEPC01013607.1, forward strand.
AAAACCTTATTCAAAGTCTAGAAAATGCTACAATTAAAGGAGCATTCAACTTCTTCTTCATCCCATATACTGTCCATACTTTAAGAACTCCTTCTCTGCATCCAGGATCTTTTCTAATCTTGCAAGTACTAACTATTATTTTGTAAAGAACAGGTAGAAGTTTGATCAGCTGTTATTTCAATTAGTCTTTTTGCTTTTATCCAATCTTTACTGAAAAAACACCATTCAGCTGGAAAATCTTGCATTACACTTATTTTCTAAACAGTAGGGTTGGGACACAGGGCCTAATTTCAGCTTCAGTTTCATTTAGGTTTCAGATCCTTGAATTTCAGGACAGGTCTCTTTTTCAGTTCTTTGTTCTTTTCCCCATTTTGAATGAGGGCTGCACATGCACAGAATGGCCTTGGTGGCCATATTTTACATGTGTGCTGCCAAAATGATAGTGTTCTCGTCATTCTTCAAACCAGGAAGAAGAGGAGACGGCCGAGCTACCTGGCAGCAGAGCTGGCTCCGCTACCAGGCATCCAGGTCTTCTCTGCCGCCCCGCAGCAGAGAAGGTTCAGTGGCCTGGCAGCGGAGCTGGCTCCCACCAGCACCAGAGGAGGCCCAGCCATTGGCAGCAGAGCCAGTGGCCCGCCATTCCTTACTCACTCCCACCCTCTAGACCTGGACTGGTGGCAGTAAGTACAGGGGTCAGGGGAGTGGGGTGGGGGTAAAGCTGGGTCCCGGTGGGTAGGGGTGTTAAGGGTAATGGATTCCCACCCTTTGAGGCCAGGAGTGGGGGATGGGGGTGGAGGAGGTTTCCCTGGCTGGCTGGCTCTTCCCATTCAAGTCAATGGGAGGCTTTCCCATTGAAGTCAATGGGAACAGAAGATCCAAAAATTGGGAGCGAAGACGGGCCCAAATTTGGGATTCTTCAGTTTTAACCAGAACAGCTATTATCGGGCTGTTTCAGTTGAAACCAAAACCAAAAGTCCCACCCCTACTAAACAGTGTCATCTTCCTCCTTGTACAGAAATAGTACAATCTCCTTGCAATGAAATGTTGCCATGGATCACACTCTTTCCCCATATTGTGGTGATCTATTAAGCCCTACACGGTCTGGGCCCCTCATACCTCAGGGACCGCCTCGCCCTCTGTGCCCCAGAGCGGCTCCTTCGGTCTGCTGGGGGTGCCTTCTTGGAGGTCCCCCGTGTTAAGCTGGGGGCCACAATGGAGAGGGCATTCTCGGTGGCTGCGCCGCGCCTTTGGAACTCCTTTCCGGAGGAAGCTCGCCTGGTCCCTAGCCTGTTGACATTCCGGCGAAGCTGCAAAACCTGGCTGTTTGCCCAGGCCTTTGGGGAGGGTGGGAGGGGAGGGTGAGGGTTTTTTAGCTCCCACACCATACCCATTATTTACCCATTATTTATTATATATTTATTATATTTAGCCCTGTTTTAATATTAGCTACTGGATGTTTTAAATTATTTTTATTGTGTTTTATGTTGGAAGCCGCCCTGGGCTGCTTTATCAGGAGGGGCGGGGTATAAATCTATTAAATAAATAAATATAAATAAATACAGTAAATATTGCCGGTAAGTTTACTCCTTTTAGAATACTTGGGGGGAATTCTTTATTCCTGTCCCCAAAAGGCACGTAGTCACTGCACCACTCACAGTCAGCGCACCCCATCCAATTTGGCTTTCAATCTAGCAGTCATCATGATGAACCTCTCTGAAGTCACTGAGAAGTTACTCAGGGTAATTTTAAAAGCCAAAATTGCAGCCAGAAGACAAAGATATACTAGATAGGTGGAATTTTTATTACAGAGAGATATAGTAATTTAACTACAAATCTTTAGCTTTTAGTTTTTTCCTATTATGTTATGTGATCCTTACTTATTCAATAAGCAGTTTTTATTTTAATGATAAATATGCTTTAAAAATAGTTTGTCAATTTTGCAATCCTTCCCTCTATTTATACCATAGTGGCAACTAGATTTTTTTAAAGTTATCTTCTTTTTCTTTTAATGGTACATTGAGTACAGTCAGAATTTCCAGACAAAACCCCCCAGATCACAGTATAAGTAGAGACAACCATGCATTAACACAGATGCAGCAAAGTGGAATGTGGGCATCCATTATTTCTGTTTGAAGACATAATTAGCAATTTAGTTACGTTAAAACACACATGATCTAAACAGCCCAGCAATACTTGAAAATCCGATTTTCAAATACAGTAATACATTTGAAGATTTGAATAAAACATCCAGACACAACAGAAGCACCTTGAAATATTCACATGGCACACAGGTATATGTTTGCAGATGCATGCCATCAGATGAACTGCAGAATAGAACGAATTCCAGTCCATTTATTGAGCTACCAGACAAATGAACACTGGCAGTGGCCTAAGAGGTTAATATTGAACGAAGTAAAAGCCATCTGAATACTCTGCATAAAAGAAAAAATAATCAAATAAAGAGCACAAGATCTGGGATAACAGGCAGTACCAAACCTTACTATCTGATTACTCCAAAGTCACATACTTAACAGTTGTATTGTTGCTCTTGTAACAATCACTAACTCAGAAAAAGGATTCTTCTTTGTGACATGTCTGTACAATGAAGCAGATCCTGGAGGCAAATACCTCTCTACAGAAGTAGACACCAGTTACACCAATGGTTAACTTGAGTGACTTTAGTGATACAATTATCCCCTCAGCCCAGGAATTTTGCAATGTCCAAAATAATGCTTTGACTTTGTGACCACACTATTAGCCGAGTTACAGATTATAAAGGAAGTATATGCAATGGTTAACTGATATATACCAATAATCTGTATGCACTCAAGTTTCCCTTGAAATTTTGTACAGTACTGACAAAGGCACTGCATAGTGCATTGATCACATCGGAAATTGAAGTTTTCTGTCAATCTTCTCAATAATTTATTTACAGCAATCGCCAAATTAATCAATCTTCTCAGTAGCAGGGCAAGTCTGCTTTATCTGGAAGAGATTTTCTTTAGGGGCAATTACAGGAGTTCAGTCACCAAGGTCCCTGAAGCTCTTGTCCTCTCTGCTGAGATTGCCCAACATGTAGAAATGAATTTGCTGGGAACTAGAACAAACATACAACAAAATCCTCTCATCAAGTGACCTCTCCCCCTCTCTCTCTTCTGTAGTTAGACTGGGATTCCAAACCCCAATTAGTAACGTAGGAGAAGAATACTCGGTTACATTGGCAGGGAGAGTTCTTGCCACCACCCCCTTGTGGAGGAGAGAGGAAGAGAGGAAGAGAGGAAGAGGCAGAGAAAGGCTGGAGAAGCAGGCATGCCTGGTTAGGGTTGCCTAGCAGTCCCCATTTTTCATGTGAAAAAGAAGCCTTAGATTTCCACACCTCCATTTTGATCCCCAGCCAGCTTCTGCCGAGTGCTTCTGTCATCCAACTCAGCACTGACAAGCAGCAGCACCTCCCCGCATTCCTTTCTCACTGCCAAGCAGGTTATCGGTGGTGCTGGGGTCGCTAGAAGGCAACGCAGCCCATGTGAGAGCAGAGCCGGTAGTAGTTGGGCCAGTGAGTCCCCTGGACTCCGTGCCTCCTCCTTCCTCTAGGCAGGGCAACAGAGGTGTGGAAGAATCAAGTAGCCCCCCCAGACTGCACCCCTCCTCTTCCCTGTAGGGTAGCGTGGAGAAGGGAAGCCTGTCCACCCCACCATACACAGGGTGGCCCAACACACACACACCGCGAGTAGGACTGCCTTAGCTTTGAAGCTCAAAGGGAGCACCATTTCCCTACGAAATTTGTGCCCCGAGGGAGGAGCAGGTGGTCATACTGCATAAAAGTGGACCAAAGTAGGGATGTGCGAACGCGGTTCGGAAGTTCGCAGTGTGGACCGAATTCAAATAGTTCGGTCGATCAAACCAAACTTTTGAACTGAACTCGAATTCGACCAAACTGTTCGGTCTAATCCGAACCAGTTCGAAGGCCAAAAAACCCAGTTTTGAATGTACGAACTCGGTTGGGAAGTTCGGAATTTGATCAAACTCGAATAGTTCGGTAGACCAAACCGAACTTTTGACCCTAACTCAATTTTCGAACCGAACCAAATTTCTGAACTCGGTTCTGTTCACACATCTCTAGACCAAAGTAAACCCAAGCGCAGGGAAGGGCTCCGGGGGCACCCAAAGGGCAATTAGCTTCCAGCTGTATCATCGGATAATGTCTTAGAGGTGATCTTACTGTCTATCCAGGACAGAATGGCCGAGGGGATACGTTTTGCTCAGCTGGTCCCAAACTGCTGGTTCCTGCTCCCATATTGCTTGTATTTACTGCAGTCGGATGCTGCATGTGGGCCTACATATTGGGTGCATGTGTGGCAAAATCTACATGAGGAATAAAAAAACACTTCCCTGCCTGCTTGATACACACTTGGGGCTGAGTGAACAGGCAAAAATAGTATGGAAGGGCAAGAAAGGCAGGCTCTGGGAACAGCTCATGCCTACTTTGCATGTTGATCACCTCCCCCTAATATCTTGGTTATGCACCTGGGGGAGAATAACTTGCTCAGATTGACTGACTTAGAATAGATCAGAAGCACCAAGAGAGACTTGCAGGAGGTATTGGGGAGGATGATCCCAGAGATCCTGGTCCAGTGGATGTACATGCTAGGGAATTTTAAGAGGAAGTTAGCAGAAGTTCTGTTTCCAGTTTGGGGTGGGTGGTTCCTTGAGAGTTAGTGTGATGCAGTGGATAAGGTGCTGGACTTGGACCTGGGAGACCAGAGTTTGAATTTCACCCCTGCCAATCAACTCACTGGGTAGCCTTCACAAATCTCAGCCTGTTTCCTCAGCTGTAAAATGGGAATGTGTGTGTCTGTATTCCCCTTATCCTTGTACCTCTTAGGCTGCTTTTAGACAATCACGGCGGTACCTGCGCTTGTTTTTCAAAACTACCGGGAGGCGGGTTTACACGTGACACCGCCGCCGATTATGCGCATGTGTGGGTGATGCATGTCCATTTCCGGCCTCGTATGTCCATCCTCGATCGGCGAACCGGTCAGCTCACGGACGGAAATGGATGCGCGGCGTCCACACATGTGCATAATTGGCGGCAGTGTCACATGTAAACCCGCCTCCCAGTAGTTTTGAAAAACAAGCACGGGTATCGCCGCGATCGAATAAAAGCGGCCTTAGATTGCAAGTCCACTGGGCAAGGACCCGTCCTCAGATTTCTTTGACTGTAAAGTGCTACGTACACCTAGTAGTGCTATACAAATGATAAGCAGTAGTCGTAGTCCTTGTGGTGATGGTCCAGTGGATAGTTTGATGATTTGGAGAGATACAGAAGCAAGAATTGAGAGATATCTCCTTATGATGTGGGAAAGGAAGACAGTGCATGGGCAGGGGTCGCCCAACGCTCAACACTTTCCAGGAGCTAAAGGGGTGGAGCCATCCAATCTATATGACAGGTGCGGTCCCAGGAGAGTCATGGGGATCCCCTTCCCCTGCTTATGGGGCCTCATTAAGGGACTTCAACAGGAACACCACCCCTTCCCTCCCCAAGTCAGGCATCATAGGGTGAAATGGGGGTAGGTGAAGCCTACAGGGCTTTGCACAATGAAGGCTAGAGCCCGGGCTGCATGTCATGGCCTTCGGGACTTTATTAAGTCCACTGGACCAAGTTTTATGAGAGAGGAAAGATTAATACAAATCTGTGAAACCCATCCCTAACATCCATAGCATAGACATTTTCCATCTGAGATTAAGACATCGAAGAATACAAAGAGAGCACCCAGCAAAGCCTGGGTGTTCATGAGGGTTTGAAGGCCCTGGCCAGCTTCCCCAGCATCAACATGCATGATTCAGACTTTGTTCTATTCCCTGCCTCCTCTTTGCTTAGCATACAACCACAGTACCATACTACGGTGTCTCTTAATACTTGTCCATTTTTGCCTCTGCTGCTTGCAGCCTCCTTTCCTGGTCTTTATACTATCTGTGTGCCAAAGCAAGAGCAGAGAGTGGGAAAAGTATGCAATTACCTGGCTGCCTAAATATATTTATCACAGCAATCCTTACTGGCTAGAGAGATGAGCTTCAGTTCATACCCACAACACAACAGAGGAGTGTAGGGCTCCAGGTAGACTGCAAAAAAGCACAACAGTGTTCCCACATGAACTCATGAAGGGCACGACACTTGAAAGCTATGGGTAGAGTGCACTAGGGAAAAAACATCGATTTGGAGTGTTTAGAGTTGCACTTTTTCATTTATTACTTTGCAAGTTCTGCACCCCTTTTTACAAGGTTTTGAAGTAGTGGTGAGACATGCATATAACACATTAATGTAACAGTAAAATTAGCATTTGTTTTCTGCACATAAACACTGCATGTGTTTTTCCTCATGGCCTTAAAATATATATAAGGATCAGATTTAGTCTCTTATTTACAACACCCTCATGCTACCCCGACACACTACATATTTTGAAAGTAGAAAAATCTATACCATGGCTGAAAACATAGTACTGCCAAGTTTCAGCTGCTAAGTAGGTTTTTGCAACCAATACTAAAGATGCATGGCTGAGAAACCCATGAATGTAGTATTATAAACAGCAGCTCATGCATTTACTTTAAAGAGATGATGCCAAATGACACCTGAGGTCCTTCTCTTCAGGGAAAAATATTAGACAAACGGAGTTAGGAAAACATACTGTAATAGCTGTGGCCATGCAGCTTTTATACTGTGTTCAGGCTGCTTCAGATCTGCATTTGCCATACCCATGCAATCATATGTGGTAACTTTGGTTCCTACACCAAAGGTC
>QEPC01013607.1:473853-489313 GCA_003113815.1 Sphenodon punctatus
GCAGCAGAGGGTGAGGGGGAATTAGTATTTAATGCCCCTTGATTCAATTGAGGTTTTGAAATCGTGAGATGTAACGGTTAGTCTGGTGATCTTATGGGTGTTCAAAATCCTAGAAATGTGATGTTTGTGATAAAATTGAGGTTTTGAAATCATGAGATGTAACTGTTAGTCTGGTGATCTACCTGCTTTTAAACCTGCCAGAGAAGGTGAATATAACCTGCCTAACTGAAATTGCTGGATTAAGTAATGTAATGTCCATCCAATGTTAACCCTGGGAACGCCTTGCTGCTGGCTGGGTTATGCCCTGGCTCCGCCTACCACATCCCTGGCTCCGCCCCTAGGCTAGGCTCCGCCCCTAGGCCCACCGGCCCGGCCTTACTAGCCCAGTGCCCCTCCAATATCAAAACCTACCAGCCGCCCCTGGTCTAAGTAGCTAAAAATGGCAACTGATAAATGAAAACAAATATCCAGCAGACAAAAATAAAGCAGATATAAATAATCCTGACTGAGTCCATGTAAAAGATATTAAATTAATTGTTACAAGACAAAAATGACAATAAGAACAAACAGATGTATATTCATTAGGGATGTGCAATTCATTTTGTTTTTATTAGTTACTTAAATGAATGAATCCACATTCATTACAGTAACTAATTTTCCAAAAATGAATAAGAAAATGACATACGTTTGCTTTCATTCATTTTGTTTTTTTAATTTTGTTTAATTTAATTAAAATATATATATTTTTAAAATCACCGCACGTGCTCAGAGTGGCTGCCAGGACCATTCTACACGTGCGGTCATTTCCCAAAATTGCGCCATCAGTGTCGGTGCCATTTGATAAAAAGATATCTGGTGTGGGGAGGTCTAGACTGGCTGCCCTTTTCCAAAATGGTGCCAATGCTACCGGTGCCATTTTGGAAAAGGGCCATGCATGCACCAAATGGTCCAATGGCCATTTTGCACATGCAGGGTTCTTATTTATTAATTTATTTGTTTGTTTATTTATTTATTTATACTTCTTATTTTTAAAGGAAAAAACAAAAATGAACAGGGTTTTTACGAAATCCCCCAAAACAATGAGGTTTTAACCCAGAAAACGATGGAGGAAATGAAAATGAAAAAGTATTAACATACTCCTCTCCTCCTTTCTCTCCGAGTTCGGGTCCTGCAAGGTTGAGAGGGTGCATAAACATGAATATTGAAGTCGCTAAGGATGAGTGTGGGGATGTCATCAGAGAGGAATAAGGTGATTATTCCTCTCTGATGACATCCCCACACTCATCCTTAGCGACTTCAATATTCATGTTTATGCACCCTCTCAACCTTGCATTGCCCACTTCCTCTCCTTAGCCTCCTCCTTTAATCTCCACCTCTGGACTAGCTCCCCCACCCACAATGATGGTCACTCTCTTGATCTCGTGTTCTCTAGGAACTGTTCTGTCTCCAATCTCTCCTTCGAGCCCCAACCCATATCTGACCATTTCCTTGCCTCCTTCAACCTCTCCCACTGCTCCCCACCTCTTCCCCATCTCCCCATCTGTTCCGTGATCTGCAGGCCTTTGTGCCCCAGGACTTTGCCTCCTCCCTCTCTCCCCTTCTCCCCTCAGTCTTCTCCTCCTCCTCCCCCGATTCTGCCACCTCCACCTTGAACTCCTCTCTCGCCTCCATCTTCAACTCCCTTGCCCTCCTCTCCTCCTGCCCAGCTTGCTCCCATAACCCTCGTCCTTGGCTCACCCCCACCATTCGACATCTCCGCTCCAGCACCTGGGCGGTTGAATGCCTCTGGTGCAAATCCCACTACCACGCCGACTTCCTTCACTTCAAATTCTGCCTCTCATTGCTCAATTCTGCAATCTCTCTCACTAGACAGCAGTACTATGCCTCCCACATTGACCCTTGCCGCTTCTTTTCCACCTTTGACTCCCTTCTCAACCCCCCCTGTCCTCCTCCTCCCTCTTCTCTCTCCGCTCAGGATCTTGCTTTCTTTTTCACCTCTAAGATCGACAAGATCCGCCTGGAAATCGCTTCCAAGTCCTCTCCCCCTACTAGTCCCCCACCCTCTCCTGTCCTCCTTCCCTCCTCTCTCTTGCCTCCCTTGAGGAAATCTCCTCCCTGCTCTCCTCCTCCAACCCCCCCTACTTGCCCCCTGGACCCCATTCCTTCCTTGAAAACAATTGTCACTTCCTCACTGGAATATTATTAAAGGTAGTTCTCAATGACAGTTATTTTTTCAACTTGTTTTAATGTATGAAAATAACCACCAACAAAGTATAAAAGGAAATTCTTTGCTGGAAGATGAAACTCTTCTAAAGGACTTGGTTTCTATGGATTTTTTAAAAATAGGATCTTTTCAGAGGCTATATGTGGAAAAGAGTGAAGAGCAAAGACAATCAGACCTTGAGTACACCTTTTTAAAATATTAATTAGGAAATCCATTTGATGTTAGAGAATTGCATTGTTCTCTGAATATAATTTTGCTTAAAACAGCAGCAGCAGGAGGAAACGTTTTTCTTCCTTCTGGCCAAACCTGATTTAATTTTTTCTTAATGTACCATTAGAGTACATTCAATTTAACAAGATATTGAAATAAATTCTGAAAATGGATTTTTCCCTTAAATCAAATCTGTTCAGTGACCTGAAAGTAAACTTTCAATTGACACTCAGTCAGCAGTGTGAAATTCTTCACAGAGGATCCTCATAATGCATCTTTTGTGGAAGATTTAGTCCTATTCCTCACAGATACTAAAAGATAGAGGTGTGTTAACAGTGGAATGTTCTTCATAGTAATTTTAAAGGCATTACTTACTCAGCAGTCATGCCAATCAGAATCTCCCAAGATTTCTTTAAATTTCTTTTTTTTTAAATAATGTCCTGGAGAACTCTCAACAATCTTCTGCCCATATACATCGAAAAGGTTCAGAACCAGAGCAAGTTGTTGACTGTATGCATTTTTGGGGGCAAATAAAGACTTTTGGGGGGGGGGGGGTATGCCAGCGGAGAAATTAAACAGGATCATGCCTTCTTTCCTTTCTTCTCTCCTTTATTCAGGATTACCAAATGTTCATAAATCATCAGTCAGGTCCTCCGAAATCCTGATCTTGGTTTACAAACCAATGGGTTACCCAACAAAATATTTTTGTGTTTTTGTTTCTTGCCCTAAACCTAGAGCATACTTGAAAAACACTTTCAATCTAACCTGTGTAATCATGGGGACTAGAAACTTAAAAGAAATGTGGGCTTTATTTTTGCATATCTTGATTTAGAATTTATTAACCCTCATTTTTTGTCATGGAAAAAAAAATTACAGTGGGGCCAATCCCACGTCCCACGGATCCCGCACACAACCTTCACGCATGTCCACTGGGAATGCATTGAGCTGTACGGATTCCACACGGAGGGGTTTGGGATTGTGGCCACTAAATAGGGACGTGTGAACGCGGTTCAGATGTTCGGAGTTCAGCCTGAACTCAGCCAGTTCGGATACCCAAACCAAACATCCGAACCGAATGCCAAAACCCCCGAACAGTTTGGCCATGTTCGGATGAGTTCAGGCGCGTTTGGGTGGGAAAAACCTGGCTGGCAGGCCCAGGAGGGGGGGCAACTGAGGAGCAGACTTCCTGGCACCAGGGGTGGAAAGGCTTGGACTAGCAGCCAGCCTGCCCAATCACAAGCCCTCTTTTCCTCAGACCACTGGCATCGCAGTCTGCGATTGGACATGGGGCTAGGCTGCACAGAGCCAATGGGGCTTGTGGTAAGGCAGGCGCAGCAAGTAACAAAATTCATTTCCCTCCCCCTCTTCCAATTCCTTCTGAGCTAGCCACTGATCCTGACAGCAGGCGTTTTCAGAAGTCTCCCTCTCCAAGCAGTTTGTGTTCCTAATCCATTGCCATCCTCCTCCTATTTCACCCATTTCCACACATTTACCTCCATAGTTTCATTTATTTNCTGGGAGACCAGAGTTTGAATTTCACCCCTGCCAATCAACTCACTGGGTAGCCTTCACAAATCTCAGCCTGTTTCCTCAGCTGTAAAATGGGAATGTGTGTGTCTGTATTCCCCTTATCCTTGTACCTCTTAGGCTGCTTTTAGACAATCACGGCGGTACCTGCGCTTGTTTTTCAAAACTACCGGGAGGCGGGTTTACACGTGACACCGCCGCCGATTATGCGCATGTGTGGGTGATGCATGTCCATTTCCGGCCTCGTATGTCCATCCTCGATCGGCGAACCGGTCAGCTCACGGACGGAAATGGATGCGCGGCGTCCACACATGTGCATAATTGGCGGCAGTGTCACATGTAAACCCGCCTCCCAGTAGTTTTGAAAAACAAGCACGGGTATCGCCGCGATCGAATAAAAGCGGCCTTAGATTGCAAGTCCACTGGGCAAGGACCCGTCCTCAGATTTCTTTGACTGTAAAGTGCTATGTACACCTAGTAGTGCTATACAAATGATAAGCAGTAGTCGTAGTCCTTGTGGTGATGGTCCAGTGGATAGTTTGATGATTTGGAGAGATACAGAAGCAAGAATTGAGAGATATCTCCTTATGATGTGGGAAAAGAAGACAGTGCATGGGCAGGGGTTGCCCAACGCTCAACACTTTCCAGGAGCTAAAGGGGCGGAGCCATCCAATCTGTATGACAGGTGCGGTCCCAGGAGAGTCATGGGGATCCCCTTCCCCTGCTTATGGGGCCTCATTAAGGGACTTCAACAGGAACACCACCCCTTCCCTCCCCAAGTCAGGCATCATAGGGTGAAATGGGGGTAGGTGAAGCCTACAGGGCTTTGCACAATGAAGGCTAGAGCCCGGGCTGCATGTCATGGCCTTCGGGACTTTATTAAGTCCACTGGACCAAGTTTTATGAGAGAGGAAAGATTAATACAAATCTGTGAAACCCATCCCTAACATCCATAGCATAGACATTTTCCATCTGAGATTAAGACATCGAAGAATACAAAGAGAGCACCCAGCAAAGCCTGGGTGTTCATGAGGGTTTGAAGGCCCTGGCCAGCTTCCCCAGCATCAACATGCATGATTCAGACTTTTGTTCTATTCCCTGCCTCCTCTTTGCTTAGCATACAAACACAGTACCATACTACGGTGTCTCTTAATACTTGTCCATTTTTGCCTCTGCTGCTTGCAGCCTCCTTTCCTGGTCTTTATACTATCTGTGTGCCAAAGCAAGAGCAGAGAGTGGGAAAAGTATGCAATTACCTGGCTGCCTAAATATATTTATCACAGCAATCCTTACTGGCCAGAGAGATGAGCTTCAGTTCATACCCACAACACAACAGAGGAGTGTAGGGCTCCAGGTAGACTGCAAAAAAGCACAACAGTGTTCCCACATGAACTCATGAAGGGCACGACACTTGAAAGCTATGGGTAGAGTGCACTAGGGAAAAAACATCGATTTGGAGTGTTTAGAGTTGCACTTTTTCATTTATTACTTTGCAAGTTCTGCACCCCTTTTTACAAGGTTTTGAAGTAGTGGTGCGACATGCATATAACACATTACTGTAACAGTAAAATTAGCATTTTTTTCTGCACATAAACACTGCATGTGTTTTTCCTCATGGCCTTAAAATATATATAAGGATCAGATTTAGTCTCTTATTTACAACACCCTCATGCTACCCCAACACACTACATATTTTGAAAGTAGAAAAATCTATACCATGGCTGAAAACATAGTACTGCCAAGTTTCAGCTGCTAAGTAGGTTTTTGCAACCAATACTAAAGATGCATGGCTGAGAAACCCATGAATGTAGTGTTATAAACAGCAGCTCATGCATTTACTTTAAAGAGATGATGCCAAATGACACCTGAGGTCCTTCTCTTCAGGGAAAAATAAAAGACAAACGGAGTTAGGAAAACATACTGTAATAGCTGTGGCCATGCAGCTTTTATACTGTGTTCAGGCTGCTTCAGATCTGCATTTGCCATACCCATGCAATCATATGTGGTAACTTTGGTTCCTACACCAAAGGTCTCACTACAGTCGTTTTTACACAGATCCCCCCCCTCCCCCTGCTGGGTGTGCGTGGGGGCGCCCATGTAAACGGCGTGGTGGTGGGTGGAGGGATGGGTGTGCGATGGGTCTCCATCTGGCAAACAGCACAGGCGGTAGGTGGGGGTACGTACACAGTCCCGACACACACCCATCTCCACCCATCATCCACCCATGGAGCCATCTGGAAAAACAGAGGGGGCTCCACGGTGGAGACAGGTGTGCATTCATAAGAACGGGCGCACACCCACTGCGCCAGCACACCCATCTCCCCACCCACCGCTGCCCATGTAAAAAGGGCCTATGATTACACACATTACCACAGAAAGACGGAAACATCATTGTGGAAAAATAAATGTCAATCAGCCTGCAGAAATTTATTTTGCTGAACTGGGAAATAAATGCAATTCCACTTAAAAAAAAAAAAAAAACTGGAGGAAAACCTGTTATTGTTAGTCTCATATGGAAAACAAAATCTGCCTCAAGTTTGTTTTAAACAGGCATCCAAAAGGAAACCATAAAACTACCACTCTTTATGGGACAGTTTTGTGATTGCCAGATATTATTGCTTTAATATTAATTGCTAGAGATACAAAGGGTATCACCGTAGCGTCTGAGGCATTCATTCCAAAATCCTAGCCAGTATGTGAGATTGCCCTTTTTGTTGGTGGCAGATTGAGACTACTTCACTCCACTTGCCTTCTTTTTCCTTTTTCTCTGCATCTCTTTTAGAAACAGCAATCTTCTTTCTTACTTGCCACCTCTAGTGCCCCAAGGCCACAGTACTATTCCTCTGGAGAAAGAGGGCTGTAAGCAGTTGTACCTGTATTAGAGACCATTATCTATGCCGTTGCTTAAATACTCTGCAGGGATTGCTCAAGAGTAAGATGAGGTATTTTGTGGGGTTTTCTTTTGCATGGTTTTTTAGGAGGCGCTCTAAATTTATACCCTGATCCAAGGACTGTGTCACACCTCAGCTGCATGCACAGACCAAAGCTGGAATTGTGCATTTATCTGAATAATGTTCTTATAAAATTGCGTTCCTTTATCAAATTGTCCTGTAGTTTGGCAGAGATGACAGGGAAGGTATGCGATACATTCCTTCCAAATGTCTTGTAAACAGGATGGAATATAAACATGGATGTTACAGCTGGAAATGTATATTAAAGTTAATGCCTTATACCATCAGGACCCTTTATCCAATCTTTCTAAAAGTTTTCAGAAGTGTTAAGTTTGTGGAGAGACATAATATTCACAGGTTTCATGGAAATGGGATGGAAGATAAAAAAGTTGTAGCCATGAATGTGTATGGAGCTTTTATTTCAAAAACAAAATGTCATTTTCTTTCTGTTTTTGTTATTTTTTGTCATTTTCGTTATTGCAATCACGATAACAAAAACAACAATTTTTGTTATCGTTACTGTAATAACAAAAACAACATACACACCCCTATGCATATGCAGGGGAGCCTGGCAAAAGTCCTCTGCCTCTAGACCTGCTGCCACCTCAGAAGCCAGCGCAGCCTCATATCTCCCTCTCCAAGTCGCTGCAGGATCGGAGAGCTAAGGAGTTTCCCATGGTCCTCTTGAGTGTCCACACTGTGTGCACATGTGCAATTCCAATTTTGGTCTGTGTGCATGCACCTCAGGCACATGAACAGATCTTGGATCAAGACATTAGTATTTAGCTCACCCGTCCTAATCACCAGGCACTCACTAACTCTCTCTTCATCCATATATCAAAGAGTATAAAGATGCCTGAAAAATACGGATTTAAATAAAGAAAATTCCCCACAGGACTGGCCACCATCTTCCCTAGGCTATTTGCTGATAATAATCCACCCACAGACCAACTGGAAAATTACTAGCTCTAATTCACAATGCCAGTCATCAACTGCATTGCAAAAAAACCCCACACCTTTAACTAGCCACCAAGCACACATCAGCACCAGAAAGCGACTGTTTAAATTACTGTAATTACTCCCTAGTGAAAGAGAGCAGCCAGAACAGAAGCCCCTATTACACTAATCTGCACAAATACTGGAACCTAAATATTGGCATTAACCCTGAATGTGTCAATATGACGAAACATGCAGTGGACCAAACTGGCAATTGGTGTCAGCCTGTTCAGACTGGAGATGTATTTTTTAAAGTGCCTACAAGTAATTAAAAGTTTTTACATTAGTTTACTAATACTTAAACAAAACCTGACCTTTTAAATTCAAAATTCTGATAAACTCACACAAAAGCATTCTTCATACATGTCATGAAAATAGTGTTTATGGATTAGCTTTAGAAAGCCCCTTCGTCGCCGAATGGAGGCAAAGGAAAAATGGTCGGGTCCCCCTTTCACGGCTCCCGCATTGAGCCATGCGGCGAGACCCCAAAATGGCCACGCAGCAGGAGCCCGTTAGAAGGCCCCGCTGCAGTAAGTGTGGAGGCCTGAGAGCTGTTTGTCCCCGAATGCGCATGCGCGAACCGTGCTGCGCGGGTTTTTTTCTTGGCGCATGCCCCTTGTAGGAGGGACTAATCTCCTGTGCCGCAGGCAGCGGCAGTCCAGCACGAGGAGGCAACAAGACAGCAGCAAAATACCTTTGCTGCTGTGTTGCCAGTTAGGAAAGGCGAGAGAAAGCGGGGTCGAGATGGGCAAGGCAAAAAAGAAGGGAGCCAAGGCAAAGGCCCCCTTGACCACTGGACCTGCGTTGAACAGCGCTGGACAGCTGGGGGGAGACGGCAGTGGAGCCGAGGGAGAGACCATCCCCCCCAGGGCGGTAATTTTTGCACGCCTCATGGAGTGTGAGGCACGCATGAGAACGCAAGCCTGGGATGGGCCCAGTGGGGAGGGACCAACCGGGGTGGAAAGATACCAAGGGGAATTAACCCACGGGCCTCCCATCAGTGAGGCAGGCAGCTCCAGTGCAAGGGAGACTGGCCCAAGTGNCCTCCTCCCTCTCTCCCCTTCTCCCCTCAGTCTTCTCCTCCTCCTCCCCCGATTCTGCCACCTCCACCTTGAACTCCTCTCTCGCCTCCATCTTCAACTCCCTTGCCCTCCTCTCCTCCTGCCCAGCTTGCTCCCATAACCCTCGTCCTTGGCTCACCCCCACCATTCGACATCTCCGCTCCAGCACCTGGGCGGTTGAATGCCTCTGGTGCAAATCCCACTACCACGCCGACTTCCTTCACTTCAAATTCTGCCTCTCATTGCTCAATTCTGCAATCTCTCTCACTAGACAGCAGTACTATGCCTCCCACATTGACCCTTGCCGCTTCTTTTCCACCTTTGACTCCCTTCTCAACCCCCCCTGTCCTCCTCCTCCCTCTTCTCTCTCCGCTCAGGATCTTGCTTTCTTTTTCACCTCTAAGATCGACAAGATCCGCCTGGAAATCGCTTCCAAGTCCTCTCCCCCTACTAGTCCCCCACCCTCTCCTGTCCTCCTTCCCTCCTCTCTCTTGCCTCCCTTGAGGAAATCTCCTCCCTGCTCTCCTCCTCCAACCCCCCCTACTTGCCCCCTGGACCCCATTCCTTCCTTGAAAACAATTGTCACTTCCTCACTGGAATATTATTAAAGGTAGTTCTCAATGACAGTTATTTTTTCAACTTGTTTTAATGTATGAAAATAACCACCAACAAAGTATAAAAGGAAATTCTTTGCTGGAAGATGAAACTCTTCTAAAGGACTTGGTTTCTATGGATTTTTTAAAAATAGGATCTTTTCAGAGGCTATATGTGGAAAAGAGTGAAGAGCAAAGACAATCAGACCTTGAGTACACCTTTTTAAAATATTAATTAGGAAATCCATTTGATGTTAGAGAATTGCATTGTTCTCTGAATATAATTTTGCTTAAAACAGCAGCAGCAGGAGGAAACGTTTTTCTTCCTTCTGGCCAAACCTGATTTAATTTTTTCTTAATGTACCATTAGAGTACATTCAATTTAACAAGATATTGAAATAAATTCTGAAAATGGATTTTTCCCTTAAATCAAATCTGTTCAGTGACCTGAAAGTAAACTTTCAATTGACACTCAGTCAGCAGTGTGAAATTCTTCACAGAGGATCCTCATAATGCATCTTTTGTGGAAGATTTAGTCCTATTCCTCACAGATACTAAAAGATAGAGGTGTGTTAACAGTGGAATGTTCTTCATAGTAATTTTAAAGGCATTACTTACTCAGCAGTCATGCCAATCAGAATCTCCCAAGATTTCTTTAAATTTCTTTTTTTTTAAATAATGTCCTGGAGAACTCTCAACAATCTTCTGCCCATATACATCGAAAAGGTTCAGAACCAGAGCAAGTTGTTGACTGTATGCATTTTTGGGGGCAAATAAAGACTTTTGGGGGGGGGGGGGTATGCCAGCGGAGAAATTAAACAGGATCATGCCTTCTTTCCTTTCTTCTCTCCTTTATTCAGGATTACCAAATGTTCATAAATCATCAGTCAGGTCCTCCGAAATCCTGATCTTGGTTTACAAACCAATGGGTTACCCAACAAAATATTTTTGTGTTTTTGTTTCTTGCCCTAAACCTAGAGCATACTTGAAAAACACTTTCAATCTAACCTGTGTAATCATGGGGACTAGAAACTTAAAAGAAATGTGGGCTTTATTTTTGCATATCTTGATTTAGAATTTATTAACCCTCATTTTTTGTCATGGAAAAAAAAATTACAGTGGGGCCAATCCCACGTCCCACGGATCCCGCACACAACCTTCACGCATGTCCACTGGGAATGCATTGAGCTGTACGGATTCCACACGGAGGGGTTTGGGATTGTGGCCACTAAATAGGGACGTGTGAACGCGGTTCAGATGTTCGGAGTTCAGCCTGAACTCAGCCAGTTCGGATACCCAAACCAAACATCCGAACCGAATGCCAAAACCCCCGAACAGTTTGGCCATGTTCGGATGAGTTCAGGCGCGTTTGGGTGGGAAAAACCTGGCTGGCAGGCCCAGGAGGGGGGGCAACTGAGGAGCAGACTTCCTGGCACCAGGGGTGGAAAGGCTTGGACTAGCAGCCAGCCTGCCCAATCACAAGCCCTCTTTTCCTCAGACCACTGGCATCGCAGTCTGCGATTGGACATGGGGCTAGGCTGCACAGAGCCAATGGGGCTTGTGGTAAGGCAGGCGCAGCAAGTAACAAAATTCATTTCCCTCCCCCTCTTCCAATTCCTTCTGAGCTAGCCACTGATCCTGACAGCAGGCGTTTTCAGAAGTCTCCCTCTCCAAGCAGTTTGTGTTCCTAATCCATTGCCATCCTCCTCCTATTTCACCCATTTCCACACATTTACCTCCATAGTTTCATTTATTTAGATTAGATTAGATAGATTTTTACCCCTCCCTGTGTTGTTTCTCCCAACCCTCCATTGAATCCTTCCATCCCTGAGTCCCTTCCCCTGTTTGGGGATTTATTTAAAGTAGGATTAGATTGATTTAGCTTTCATTTCAGTTTTGTACCCCTCCCTGTGTTGTTTGTTGTGAGCCATCTGTGTTCCCCCCCACATCGCTGTGTAGATAGATAGATAGATAGATAGATAGATAGATGTAGGAGAGTTAGCTTAGTTATATAGATAAAGATAGTGCAAGTGTGTAGTGATTCAGTTTTAATATTTTATAGTGTGTTTGTAGGACTAGGCCTTTGTAGATATAATATTCTATTTAGTTCCATAGGCTTTAGAATAGTTAATAGCAGTTAGAGTTAGTGTAGATATATATAATATAATCCAATTTTGAATAAATAAATTTTAAAAAATAAAAAATCTTCATGTGCATTATTTGTGTTTTAGAAATGGAGAAGGGAGGCAGGAGAGGCCAGTCTGCTGCCTATAAGGCAGGCAATGGGGCATGTGGCAGAGGTGGCAGGGGCCGTGCCAGCTGAGTGGCAGCAGGCATCAGCAGCAGCCCGAGCCCATCACAATGCCCCAAACTGCACGGGCCTGATTTTGGCAGACAGACTTCAAAGGGTCCCAACAGTGGCACTAGGGGGGTGGTTCGGCATCGTCTCCTGTCAGTGTCCTCCACTGCCATGCAGGGCACTGGAAGGCCTGCAGTCCAGGAGGCTGCGGCTGTCTCTGCTGCAGCTGCAGGAGCAGGTGCTTCAGGGACAGGGTCCGAAGTTCATCATGGGCCACCATCATTCCCCATTACTTAATTTAATTTAATTTAATGTTTAATTTAATTTTGTGTTGATTGTTTTAAATTGTTGCCATTTTTGTTGTGGATCCCACCCCGGCTGCTAGAGGCAGGGCCCGATCCCCGGGCAATGACAGCTGGGAGTGGGGCAGCAGTAGCAGAAGCAGTAGCAGCTATAGGGGGCACAGGGAGAGTGGCAGCAGCATGGGCAGTGGATCAGCCTCAGGGTCTCAGTACTCCCCTTCATGGGACATATCTCAGATTGGGGACAGCGAGGCAGACACTAGTCCTGCGGAGGAATGTCTGGTGCTGAGGCGATGGCTGTCCCTCCGAGATCTGTATCGCCACCATGTTCTGCCCCTCCCAGCAGCCCTGTCAGAGGTGCGTCATCCGGTGCAGGCCAGAAGGCAGGAGGGGGCAAAAAATCCTCCATATGGGCACATTTTAAGTTAGTGTGGGCGGACGATCCTAGGGAGGTGCAGTGCAGTTTGTGCCAGAAGGTGGTGAAGCTTGGGCAGGTGCTCGCCAACCTTGGCACAACTGCCATGGCAAGGCACCTGAAGGGATGTCACAGAACTATCCTGCTAAGTGGATGCCAGTGGGTTCCTGACTGCAGCGGCCAGTCGTCTGCCTCCATCAGCGGGCAAGCGTCCTCCTAGAGCAGCTACCTCTAGCAGTAGGAAGGGTATTGCTGCTGGGGGGGAAGAGCAGCAGCAGCAGCAGCAGTGCACCATGGAGGAGCTGTGGTGGGGGCAGCTACCAATTCCATCGGGCGCTGCAGGATGTGGAGGGTGGCATGGCTTTCAACTGAAAGCCATGCGCATGTTGGGGGAAATGATTGCGCTCCATGGGCAGTCCTTCTCGGTGGTCAGAGACATGGGGTTTAGGCACCCGATTGACTTCCTGGCCCCCCAGTTTAAGCTGCCTTCGTGCACTACCCTGAGTCGGCAGGTGGTGCCAGCCTTGTATCAGGTTTTAAAGGAGCAGGTGAGGGAGCAGCTGGATGGGGGTGCCACCGCCCACTTCACCACTGACCTGTGGTTCAGCAGGAATGCACAGCATGCCTACCTGGCAGTGATGGCGCACTGGTGGCAGGACCCGGAGGCAACTTTTGGGAGTGGCAGGAGGTGTCCTGAATCAGGGTATAGGTGGGCCCTGCTTCAAGCGGAAGTAATGGACGGCCCCCACACCACTCGGAACATTGAGGTAGCCTCACTCACCACCCTGAGCTGGCAGGTGGTGCCAGNTTTGTGGAGAGACATAATATTCACAGGTTTCATGGAAATGGGATGGAAGATAAAAAAGTTGTAGCCATGAATGTGTATGGAGCTTTTATTTCAAAAACAAAATGTCATTTTCTTTCTGTTTTTGTTATTTTTTGTCATTTTCGTTATTGCAATCACGATAACAAAAACAACAATTTTTGTTATCGTTACTGTAATAACAAAAACAACATACACACCCCTATGCATATGCAGGGGAGCCTGGCAAAAGTCCTCTGCCTCTAGACCTGCTGCCACCTCAGAAGCCAGCGCAGCCTCATATCTCCCTCTCCAAGTCGCTGCAGGATCGGAGAGCTAAGGAGTTTCCCATGGTCCTCTTGAGTGTCCACACTGTGTGCACATGTGCAATTCCAATTTTGGTCTGTGTGCATGCACCTCAGGCACATGAACAGATCTTGGATCAAGACATTAGTATTTAGCTCACCCATCCTAATCACCAGGCACTCACTAACTCTCTCTTCATCCATATATCAAAGAGTATAAAGATGCCTGAAAAATACGGATTTAAATAAAGAAAATTCCCCACAGGACTGGCCACCATCTTCCCTAGGCTATTTGCTGATAATAATCCACCCACAGACCAACTGGAAAATTACTAGCTCTAATTCACAATGCCAGTCATCAACTGCATTGCAAAAAAACCCCACACCTTTAACTAGCCACCAAGCACACATCAGCACCAGAAAGCGACTGTTTAAATTACTGTAATTACTCCCTAGTGAAAGAGAGCAGCCAGAACAGAAGCCCCTATTACACTAATCTGCACAAATACTGGAACCTAAATATTGGCATTAACCCTGAATGTGTCAATATGACGAAACATGCAGTGGACCAAACTGGCAATTGGTGTCAGCCTGTTCAGACTGGAGATGTATTTTTTAAAGTGCCTACAAGTAATTAAAAGTTTTTACATTAGTTTACTAATACTTAAACAAAACCTGACCTTTTAAATTCAAAATTCTGATAAACTCACACAAAAGCATTCTTCATACATGTCATGAAAATAGTGTTTATGGATTAGCTTTAGAAAGCCCCTTCGTCGCCGAATGGAGGCAAAGGGAAAATGGTCGGGTCCCCCTTTCACGGCTCCCGCATTGAGCCATGCGGCGAGACCCCAAAATGGCCACGCAGCTGGAGCCCGTTAGAAGGCCCCGCTGCAGTAAGTGTGGAGGCCTGAGAGCTGTTTGTCCCCGAATGCGCATGCGCGAACCGTGCTGCGCGGGTTTTTTTCTTGGCGCATGTCCCTTGTAGGAGGGACTAATCTCCTGTGCCGCAGGCAGCGGCAGTCCAGCACGAGGAGGCAACAAGACAGCAACAAAATACCTTTGCTGCTGTGTTGCCAGTTAGGAAAGGCGAGAGAAAGCGGGGTCGAGATGGGCAAGGCAAAAAAGAAGGGAGCCAAGGCAAAGGCCCCCTTGACCACTGGACCTGCGTTGAACAGCGCTGGACAGCTGGGGGGAGACGGCAGTGGAGCCGAGGGAGAGACCATCCCCCCCAGGGCGGTAATTTTTGCACGCCTCATGGAGTGTGAGGCACGCATGAGAACGCAAGCCTGGGATGGGCCCAGTGGGGAGGGACCAACCGGGGTGGAAAGATACCAAGGGGAATTAACCCACGGGCCTCCCATCAGTGAGGCAGGCAGCTCCAGTGCAAGGGAGACTGGCCCAAGTGTGCCTACCATGGGTGGGGGGAATTATGAAGTTCGCTGAGGGAGGCGGGTGATAACCCTCCCCGCACGATATAGGGAGTCAGGACTGAGCGAAGGAAGCACCCACAAGGAAGAACCCCCACAGGCGTGGGAAAACCAGGGGCTAGAAGAGAGAAGGGGGACCTCGGATGGAGCACGAGGCAGGGAAGGTGCGGGCGAAGTGGGCCCAATATGGTCTCTGGGGATGGAAGGGCCAAGTGACCACAGAACAACCACCACACAGATGGATAGGGGATATAGCACCAGGGATCCGGATGGCATGCCAGGGATGGCACTGTACCACCGTGGGGCGGCAATGGCAACCCAGGGGCAAGCCCACAGGCCTGTGGG
>QEPC01013607.1:505219-529697 GCA_003113815.1 Sphenodon punctatus
CTCTTTTCATGGCATAATGCACTTAATAAGCTAGCTGCATTTTGGGTGTCTTGTGTATGTGATAGCAGCACCTCTGGACTGGCTACACTGCATGCATGCACAAGGCACAGGCGACACTGGCAGCAAGAAGCAACAGGCCCTGGAGGCCAGACTGGCTAAGCTCGTCCCCTGGCCCCTTCTCCAGTAAGGCAGTGGACGCAGTCATTCTCTCTGTGCCTGCGTCACTGCCCGCTTGGCTGCCCCTGCAGTGGAACCACTCCTGGGGAGTGGTGGTAGACACTCAGCTGGGGAGGGGGGGAAGCATTAGGAGACCATGCTTCTCCATGGTTGCTTGGAGGAGTGCAGAATGGGAATCCTTCCTGTCCAGAGGGAGTAAGTTTTATGTAAATGTATACATTTGCATAATTAGGTGGGGGATAATTATGCAAATTAGGCCCCGCATCAAAACTTCGCACATGGCGTCACAAACCCTGGGGCCGGCCCTGATGGTGAGGAGGTAGTCATGAACACAGTGATTGGAGCACTGCCCTTCCAACAGCTGCATCTGATCTGGCTGCCAAGTCCAAGAAGTAATGATTTGAAAATGTATGAGCAGATGACCACGTAGCAGCTTTGCAGATGTCGAGCACAATGGTATGTTGCTGAGATTCACTAAGGGTGTGGCTACAGCTCTGGTCGAGTGAACATAGAGTCCAACTGGAGCAGGAACACCTATCAGATATGGTTCCAGACACTGCTCCAATTGACGAGAGACAAATTCTCATTGCTATCGAGGACGGACCTGCTGTCCTGCCACCAAGGCCAGATCTTGCACCACAACCTGAACATGCTGCACCTTTTTGCGTGGCTCCTGTTACCGTTAATTCTGCTTTTTCACCAGCAGTAGCTGACATACTCCTAAGTGCGGGAAAACTCAGTACTAGAAGCACGTATAGGCTAAAATTGACACACTTTCAAAATGTGTGTGTGAAAGGAAACCTTTCTCTGGAAGGGATTACCTTGAACCATGTTTTCCAATATCTGCTTCATCTACAGAACCAGCATTTGCAAACAGCTTCCATTAAGGCTCATTTGGGAGAAATCTCGGCATTTCTCCAACTCAAAGAAGGGAAATACCTATTTTCACATCCCCTGGTAAAGTCTTTCATGAAAGAATTCAAAAACACTTTTGGTCTTACCTGTTCCTCAATGGAATATTAACCTAGTACTTACCAGGCTGATATCATTGCTTTTTTGAACTCATGGCCACCTAGCCCAAGGACCCACCGTCAGGGTTTTGGGGCTAAGTTACAGGCAGGGAGGGCTGTGGCCAATATCTAGAAGCTGCCACTCTAGCACCAGGGCCCACCATCATGGGTCTGGGGCCATCATTCCTCACACAGAGGCGATGTCATCCCACTGCATCAAGAAACAGCCACTCCAGCCCCAGGACCCACCGTCAGGGTTCTGGGGCCTACATTACTGGCAGGGAGGGCTGTGGCTGGCTAATATCTAGAAGCTACTACTATAGCCCCAGGACCCAACGTCATGGGTCTGGGGTCATCATTCCTTGCACAGAGGGAATGTCATTCCAACACATCAAGAAACAGCCACTCCATCCCCAAGACTTGCTGTCAGGGTTCTGGGGCCTACGTTACTGGCAGGAAGGGCTGTGGCCAATATCCAGAAGCTGCCACTGTAGCCCCAGGACCCACCATCATAGGTCTGGGACCATTATTCCTCGCACAGAGAGCCTTTTTCCGAACACCCAAACAAAACAAAACACGACCAAAGCGAACCAAACACGACCAAACCCGAACTCGGCGACCAAACCAAATGGCCAAACCGAACCAGACCGAACCAAATGGCCGAACCCGAACCGCGATATGTTCGCCCATCCCTACAGGAGGAAGAAGCATACGAATTGATTCTGATGCTTTCTCAGTGTGAAGATCATGTCGGTGATATCATGGAATCTCTCCATTGGAAGATAAGCCCAGCCCTGATCCATGTCGAGAATAGCACCTATGAACTTCAGGACTCTTGTTGGTAGTCAGATTCGACGTTTTGAAATTGATGACAAATCCTAAACATTGAAGCATGAGAATTGTCAGGCAAATGTCACACAGAAGCTTGTTCTTGGACTGAGCTGCCAGGAGTCAATTGTTGAGGTAAGGGAACAGATGTACTCCCTGCCTTCTGAGATACGCAGCCACCACTACTACACAAAGACTCTGGGGCTTGTTGCCAGGTCAAAAGGAAGAGCAGTGTACTGGTAGTGGATGTGACCTACAATGAAGCATAAATGTTGTCTGTGAGAGGAACAGATGGAAATATGAAAGTATGCATCCTTAAGATCAAGGGAAGCCAACCAGCTGCCTCGTTCTAAGGCAGTAAGAATTAGGGATGGGCGAACGCAGTTCGGAAGTTCGGAGTTTGGACCGAACTCGGTCTGTTCGGTTGACCGAACTGAACTGCCGAACCGAACTCGAATTTCAAACTGAACCGAACCGAATTTCCGAACTCCGTTCTGTTCGCCCATCCCTAGAGGCAACACACACCAAAAAAACTGGTTTTGAATGGCCAAACTTGGTTTGGAAGTTTGGAATTCGACCGAACTCAGTCTGTTCGGTCAACTGAACTGAACTTCCAAACCGAACTTGAATTTCAAACCGAACTGAACCGAACCAAATTTCCGAACTCTAATTTCAAACTGAACTGAACCGAACCAAATTTCCGAACTCTGTTCTGTTCGCCCATTCCTAGTAAGGATATACTTTAGGGTAGTCATGCGGAACTTAATATTTCTGATTAATTTATTCAGGTCTCGGAGATCCAATATGGACTAGAGACCACCATCCCTCTTAGGAACTAGAAAATACCTAGAGTAAAAACCCTCACCTTGTTCCTCAAAGGGAACTTTCTCAACTGCACCTTTTTGTAATAAAGTTTCTGTCTCAAGCAGGAGCTCTGTCTTGTGTGGGGTGTCCCTAAGGAGGGACAGGGTAGGGTGTTTAGGGAAGGGAATATCTTCAAACTGTATAGGATATCCTTCCTTAATAATTTCTTTGTGTCAGGGCTAGGGCCCTTTCCCGACCCACGAGACCGCACACGTCCAGGGCCCCGGCAAGGGACACCCCGGCTCGCGGGGAGCAGGAACCCCCGAGCCCGCTGGGCCAAGCCGCAGGAGAGGGCAGGTCCCTAGGGGAGCCCTCATCAGCCCAGGACCCACCGTTCCCTGCAGCAGCAGAAAACCCCGCAAGCATCGAGAAGGCAGAGGAGCCGACAACGTCGGGGGCGGGGCCAACACACCCGACGCGACGCTCTGCACGCCTCCAGGCCCAGCGCCAGAAGGGCGGGGCCTGGGGTACTTAAACCCGGAAGTGCGGGACAGACCTTGCCGGCGATCAGTTGATGTGAGGCTGGCCCTGGGAGAGCGGAGCAAAACTTGTGAGGCGTAGAAGCGACGGATTGTGTGGAGAGTGACAGGTGTGTGACTGGAGGGCGTTTGTGGTGTGTGCTTGGGGAAAAGGTGTGTGGGTGGGGAGGAGGCAAGGAGGAGTTGTAGCATTGTTGTGTGGGAGGGGTGGGGGAACAGGTGTGTGGGGCACAAGAGGCATTCCCCTGTCTAGAACTGGTAACCTTCCCCTTTTCCCCTGTGTGAATTCTGTCCCCATCCTTTCCCTTTTCCCTGGTACTCTGCCTACCCTACACTTCCCCGGGTGCACTGTTCTATTCCCTGGCACTGCGTGGACGTGGGCGGGTGTGTGTGATAGGGACAGGGAATTATTACCCTGTGTAGGGAACCAGAGTTTGGCTCCTACATCCCGCTGATCGAACCCCTGTGATGAAACGGCCCCTACGCTCATGAGAGCTTGGCCACCCGTTAACCTGAGGGGAATCTTTCACCGAACGCACGTGTGAGCCTTCCTCTGTGGCCCGAGTCTGGGGGGAGGGGAACGAGGGAAAAGCGAGCGAAGTAGCGCCACGTCCACGGTTTCCCGTGATACCCAACCCCGAACCTAACACTTTGACCCATCTGTCTGATGTTATGTGGGTCCATTGATGGTAGAAAGAGGACAACCGGTTGTGAAAGGAGGGGGGATCCTCCGATCTTCCCTTGATCTCATCTATCTCAAAAACACGCCTTGGAATTTGGGCCAGATGACGAAGTAGAAAAGTGCCTGCCCCTGCCTTTAGGCTTCATGAACCTCTTTCTGGTGTTCTGATAAGACAACTGGGGCTGCACTTGCTGTATCTGATTTCTTCGACTGCTTGTGAAGGAATACGAGGATGGATTCCTATTCCTAGGAGTATAAGACGCCCAGATGGAATAATAATTTTGTTTAATTGATCTGATTACATCCACAGACCTGGCAGTTTGGCTGGTCTCCTTTATTTTCTTTCGTGTTTCATCAGTGGATGCCACAAAAAGGTCCTCAGTGTCAAAAGGCAAATCCTCAGTTCCCCTTAATCTCTGTCATGAGAGAGTGGATCTCAACCAGGCATGCCATCTAAGCATGATCGCAGATGAGATACCAATGATGGAGCAGTCTGCAGAGTGCATTGGGCCAGTTTCTGGCCCTCCTTCTGAAGTGACAGAAGTTGTGCTGGGTCTGGAGACTTTACGATTTGGGACCATGACCAGTGTTGATAGCCTGACATGGTGGCCATGTATTTGGATGCTCACAGAGAGTCTCGGATGAAAATTTTCTACCGAAAACATCCAGTCTTCTGCCCTGACAGTCTGCTGGAGAGCTTTGCAACCCACCTGCTTTGGTTTTATGGGAAGCAGCGGCGATGACCAGAGAGTTTGGGGCTGGATGATGATGAAAGATCTTAGTGCCCTCTTGGGGAACTGCATAGAGGGAATCTGGCAACTTATTAGTTGGAAATAATGATGATGAGCCCACACTGTAGTTGATGGTTCCATGAGTTGGTCAAATAAGGGGATCATGACCTGACCAGAGTCCCTGCTACTGAGAATCCCCAAACCTTGCCTGGATTGTGTCTTTTTAAACACTTTATTTGGGATCTGTAGCATTTCTGTAAGAAGCCTTTCTAGCATATTCTGGAAGTACTTGAAATCCTCTGTGGCCAGAGATACTGAGGAATCTGAGACTGTGTTAGGTGGGGGAGGTGACACTTTCTTCCTCATCTGGAGAGGGAGATAATGATGAAGACATTGATTTGCCAACAGTAAGATCTCCAGCCCTTTGGGTAGCTGTCTCCAAAAGGGTCTGTAGAAAAACAAACATTTTCTGTCCTCATAGGTTTGGGACCTTGTTGAGGTAGTATATTAAGTACTGATGGTACAGTAGGTACCGATGGTACCAGTAGTTCTGATGTCTGTACCACTGTGTGAGGTGGATTCATAGCTGGTACCGCTGGTACAGTGGGTTGTGGTGGGCATGGCAGAACTGGTGGAGCTAGTGCATCAGCAAAAGCAGAGTGGCCTCTAGAGACTGAGTGGTATCGCGATCCTCTATGTAGACTCCTGGAGAAGTTGGGGAGTGCGGGGGCGAGCAGCACACTGCAGAACGCAGCCTGGACCAGCAGGATTCTTACCTGTGGCAGTGAGGAGCCGGACTGACAACAAGCGGGGGCGGAGCCTCTCTTCGTGCGGGGGATAAAAGCTTTAGCGGCCAGTGAGTATGAGCCACGTGCACGAGCCTAAGGGCATAAGCACAAGGGCAGCTACCCTTGGGAGTCGACCTTGGAGCTGCCCGGAGCAGAGGAGCCCGCACTCTTGCCCCTCAGACTTCAGTTTATGGTACTATTGTTTGGGGAGCTGTGGTGGGTTGTTTTGTGGTGCAAGAGGTGTGTACTGTCTGTACTGTCTGTGAATTGGGTGTATTGCTTCCCTATTTGTAATGGCTGGGAAAAGGAATCGGGATGTCACATCCTTCTCATCTGAAGAGGAGTTGCCAGCTAAGACCATTAGGAATACGCAAGTGAGGGAGGCTCTCCCATCTTCTAATTGCTTTGCTTGCCTGGTGGATTTGGAGGAGGAGCAGGTAACCGCTAGGGTGCTGTCATCTACATCACCTGAGATTGACCCTATATTATCTGACCATTCGCCAAACTAAACTGATTGCGAAGACTGTGGAAGCCTTGTTCAGGTATTACCGATGTGGCTAATTTCTTGAACAAGGTGAAGCTGCAGCTGCATGACATTATGGGTAAGTTCGAATTCTGTCCTGATGCTGCCGACGAAAGGTTGGAAGAGGGCAATATGTCACAAATACTTAGAAGAGAAAATATGAAAAGGACTTTTTCTAAATCTCGGCAACCCTCCCAGCCGAGGAAGGGTTTTATAATGGACAAGGAGATTTATTTATTTATTCACCCCGATTACGATGGAACTGTACATTTGTGGGAAGAAAGAGAAAATGTTGTTTCCAATCTGCGTGGTTTGCTGGGGAAAGAGAATAATAACTTTATCCAGGAATGGTTGCCCAGACACAGGTTTTTGTACAGACTGCGTATAAGTTTTATCCATGCCTCTTAGGTACGGAGTTACGGACCATATTTCAGGCAACCGAAAAACCTTATATGTAGAGGGGTCTCTATTGAATCAATAGTATTGACAGAGTGCTGAGATATGGAAAGCAGCCTAACCCTGGCGTGAACCAGGGCAAAACTGCAAGTGGTCTGTTTTCCTCTCTGAATGTAATGCCATTGGGGCAACCCTTGTGGGACCCTTCCAAAAATAGTGAAATGGCTTGGAGATGGACAAGAGGGGCTTATCCCGAGAAAATGTAGGGGACACAGGTGATCTGATGGAATCGGGCCCAGTTACTCAGCAGCCTTTACAAGCACCTATACCGTTAGAAGTAACCACTGCCTCTAAATTGTTTCCAACTAGTTCGCAAAAGTTACCATCTGCTCAGAATAATCAATCTCTGAGCTTATTGGGAGGGGGGACTGGTCAAACTGCACTCCCAAAAATTTTTGCGGGAAAGATAGGATTATTTCTCTTAGGTAAGGCTGATTCTGAGGATCCTGCCCTAATGCGCCAGTTGTTTAACAGATTATCTGTTATAGACCAGGATATGTTTCTTTCTATACTGGCTCATATAAAGAACTTTGCACAAGGTGCAGATATTGATTGCAGGAGTGGTAATATAGGTAAGCATCCAATAGACCCTAAACAGGAGGACCTAACTGCATTGAGATATTTGGGGACCGATGAACAAGGCACTCCCCCTAAAATTGGGAGTGGCGGATATCCCACAGCTCCAGTTTCCTTCCCCGTATCTAGTGAGCCGGGGAAGGGTGAGGAGTACTTAGGGACCCACAAGGTACTTAGTAATGTAAGTATTCTTGATGAAGGTCTGTTCCATATAGAACTGGCAGGACCAGATGTTTGACTTTGAAACTGGGGGGTTCTCCCCCATTGCCCTTAACGACAGGTATTGGTTGGAATTTTTCTGGGGGGGATACTTTGCCCCAGTGCAAGGGACCCTTTTGTCTTGTCTCTTGGAATTTAACAGGTCTCAAGTCCAAGTTGGCAGACAAATGATTGGATTAAGTTTATGTTGGGTTTTGATGTGGCCTGTATTCAAGAGACTTGGTTGCACAGGGATGAGGTACCTGAACTGGAGGATTTTGTTCTCCATTCTCATGGTGGACAGAAGGAGGGCTCTAAGGGATGGATTTCAGGGGGATTGGGGGTTCTTATCCCCCTTGCTTCAAGGTTATTGTTTTTTCCTCTTCCCAGCGACAGGCCTGAATTGCAGGTGGGTCTTCTAAAACGGGGCCCCCGCCCTGAGGATCATCTTCTCTTATATAATATCTCTATCCCCCCTATTTCATCTCATTATTATGACCCAGAGGTATGGGTAGCTTTGGAGGAGATGATTATTAAAACAATGGATGAATTCCCTAGGATTCCTATGCTTTGGGTAGAGGATTTGAATACGCATCTGGAGCAGGGGTTTTTTAATGGGCCTAAAGCAACAGGCTTTTGGGCAAGTTACTCCTCAAATTTGATCTGATGGTGCTGAATGAAGATCCCCTATATGATGTTATAGGGGGTTGTACCTTTTTAGGACCTCAGGGGCATAGTAGGATTGCTCTACTTATAGCCGAAATTGGTTTTTAGGGCCGTTTTGGCAAAATAGCCATGCTTATAAGACCAGAGAGTGATCATGTGGTTTTGACCCTATTACTGAATGTACATCAGCTCAGCAAGAGACAGCAATTGCCAATGCCTTTAACGAATACTAGCTTTCCTATGGCATTGAGGAAACTTTCCTCTGCTGCCTTAATAGGAGAGGCTCAGACCATCTGCGAATCAGAGGTGATGATTCAGTATGCTCAGAGCTTGCACTGGACTCAGGCGCATCAGGCAGTTTTTGACTTTTATGATAAGATACTAGGGGTGTTTCAGACTGCCCTATTCTATTGCAAAGAACAATGCAAACCAGGCGGCAGAAACCCTTGGTACGATGGTAAATGTAGAAGGTCAAATCCTCTCTTACTGCATTGAGAAGGAGATGGGTTAAGAATCCTACCTTGGTGTTATGGGAACAATTTTCCAACGCCAGGTCGGACTATCACAAATTTTTAAGGGAAAAGCAAAACTATTATTATAATAAGCAATGGGCAAAAATGAGCATAGATTTGAACTCTGGTAATAGCAGTAGATTTTGGTTTGCCCTTAATTCCATCATTAATCCAAGGTAAAAACCAGAAGTCAGTTGATTCCCCTAACTCAGTGGGAATTCTTTTTTTGTGCGCTGTTTGCAGTTAGGGAAATATGGGTAGCTGATTTGCGGCGGGTGGACCCCACAGAAGATGTCCCTGCTGGGCAGCTGGAAGATTTTGTGGTAGGCAAGGTTTATGACTGTATTATGTCCCTAAAAAAGAGCAAGGCCCCTGGACCAGATTATGTTACAGCAGAAATCCTGCAAGCTGCACCTGGTTGGTGGGCTCAGATTCTGTCCTCTCTATTTAAAAAGGCAAGCAGTGTAAGCAGTATTCCGAGCTCTTGGACACAGAGTGTAATTGTCCCAATTTTTAAGAAGGGTACAATCAAGGACCCTGCAGTCTATCGCCCTATAAGCCTTTTGTTGATAATTGGGAAAATATACACTAAATTGCTTTACGTTAAGCTTGAAACATGGGCCTAATCGAGAGGTAGTATTCCCTGTGAGCAGTTTGGGTTTAGGAAGGGTAAGGCCACTACTGATTGCTGTTTTATCCTTCAGCATCTTGTATTTAAATATGGGAAAGTGAGGAGAGGTAAAATCTTCCTTGCATTTATGGACTTGGCCAAAGCTTTTGAAACTGTTCCCAGGAGCAGGCTTTAGGCCAAATTAAAGACTCTGGGGATGGATCGCAGGCTACTGGACTCTATTATCCAGTTATATTCTGATAATGTGGCGCAGGTAAGGACCAATTCGGGTCTCAGCAATCTTATATCCATTAAAAGAGAGGTGCGCCAGGGATGTGTCCTGGCCCCCTTGCTGTTCAATTTATATTTGTCTGATTTAGTAGGGTTTATCCAAATGATAGACATGCACCCTCCGAAAATAAGTAATACTCCTATTTGTCTTCTTCAGTTTATGGACGATTTGGTGCTTTTGTCCCAAACCAAGATTGGCTTGTGAGCAATAAGTAGATTTCACCAATATTGTATGATCTAGAGATTAACATGCACAAATCTAAGATTCTGATACCTGGAAGACAGAGGCAGCCCTGTAAATGGGTAACGGAGGCTGGTAACCTGGAGATCGTAGGCTCATTCAATTATCTGGGAGTCACATTTAGTACCAGTGGCTCCTGGAATCATCATTTCCAAGCCAGAATAATTAAAGCTCAGTGGGCAGTCCAAGCCATTAGTAGGGCTATAAATATTTCGAGGGGTGTTGCCATTTCTGATTTTTTACAGGTTTATAGCTCTAGAATTCTGCCATTGGTAGTCTTTGGTGCTGACCCCAAACCCTAATGTTATTATTCTAGAAAGAGTTCAAAATCAGTTCCTACGGCGCCTCCTTAGGGTAGACCCTGGCACTCTGGGGGCAGTTGTACGAGCGGAGCTGGGCATAAATTCCATTGAAACCTTTATTAAAAGTAACTTTGTAGGGTATTGGATCAAACTACTGTCACGTCAGGAGACAGATCTTGCCCTTCAGTGCCTTAAGGAGGAACTGATGTGCACAGGGCCAAGAGAATATCCTTGGCTTCTGTACCTTAGTTGGATTCTTAAATCTTGTGGGTTTTCTTTTGAGTATTTTTTGGGTAAAAATTTGGCAGCTATTAAGGTTGAAATCTGTACTAGAATTTGAGGTATAGCTCACCAGGAGGATTTAGGTGTAGTAGCCTCTTGGAAGGCTGCTCCCTGGTTGGGTGTGATAAACAGATCATTTATACTCAAACCATACTTGGATAAGCTGGGTAGTCCAAAGCTTTGCAGATGGTACACCTTGCTGCGCTTTCAGCTCATTTCAACTGCAGTAACGGAGGGAAGGCGCAATCAAGTGCCTTACTTGTTAAGATATTGTACATGTCAAATGCAGGAAATAGAAACCACCAAGCATCTCTTGTTGCGATACCCTTATTATGCCACTTTAAGAGCGGTTTGGTTGGTCCCCTTGTTAAAAAATCAAATGGGCTTCAATTCGGAAGGTTGTTATGTCTGCCTACTTGTCTTGCATGGAAGAGAGGAATTGTTGGCAATTTCAACGTATGTATCTTTGGTTGATAGAAGGAGGAGGGAGTTAAAAGGTAAATTGAAGGGATAATTTGTATGAGAAGTCTCCCTGAACTTCTATCTGGGAGATGTAAGTGTGGGTCATTAATTGCTTTGGGTCTAGCATTTTGCTAGTCCATATAGGCGAGGCTAGATTTTGAGTTTTGTTTGTAAACCCAGTTCAGTCATTCTGACATTCTTGATTTTTCTGTGTTATTCACGCTATTAAGATCAATCCCAATCAGGAAAATGTAAAGTTACAATCAATTTTGTTTATCAATTTCTCAGCCCAATTTGTCGTTTTGTTGTATTTTGCTGTCAGGGCCAAGTTCTCCCGTAGCAACCCTCGTAGAAGAGCAAGGCACCCTTAGATTAGGTTCTTGCCCGGTATATTGGGTATAGGGCAAGAGGATCTATTAATCGTTTATTTATTATTGTATATTGCAATGTATTGTACTATATTGTATTATTTTTCATACGTTTATTGTGTAATTTTTAGATTCTGCGGCTATGGCGAAAGTTGGCCAGAATAAATAAATAATGTAGACTCCTACCATCCTCAAAGTAATGAGGTGATCTGCTCCTTGATCTAGAGTAGTAGAATCAGGCATGGCAGGATCTGTCCGTGGATCTGTGCCCGTGGTGATCCCCCATAGTGCCTCCGATGGCATGGCAAGCAGCATGAACATGGTGAAAAGCTCTTAAATCACACCATCCCTGCTGGGAGATCTATGATGGTACTGGGGTGAGGAATTGCGGGAGCATGACCGTCATCCCAAGCTCTCCCTATAAGAGCGAGAATGGGACCGATCATGGTGCGCTCTTGACTCTACTCTGGGTTGCCAGTATCCTGAGGATTGATCCCGGTACCCTCTGGGTTCCCTCTGTACCTCCTGATCTTCCAAAGGCTCCGCCTGTTCCTCAGTGTGCAGAAAAATGATGATATGGAGAATGGGAGGATTCATCCCCCGAAAGACTGGTCTCAGTGACCACTGTGCATTCTGGTGTTTTGTGCACAGAAGTGGCAGGTTGTTTGTCAGGGAAGATAATGTTTTCTTCTTTTTTTTTTTAGCGGTTTCAGCAGCTGTCAGCCCAGCACAGTGGGCGCTAACCAGCATTTCAGGAGGTTGGGCTGATCTAAGTATTGGAGCTGGTTGCAACTCCCCTCCTGGCGGGGCTACAGTGTCCGAACCTTGTCCCTCCTTGGGGGTGGCATTGGAGGGAACCGCTGCGGGAGTGGACGGCCCTGGTGGATTCATGGGGAGATGGTGTGTCCCTGCTGGGTAGGAAAAGATCTTAAGTGAACCTTCCTCTCCTTCTTGGAGGGTCTTTTTTGTGAGGATTTCTTTAAGTCTGAGCGACCTATTATCTCTTGCTCATTTGGATAGAGCGGCACGCGCCTGACAGGTGTGTGTATTGTCTGTCTCTCCGAGGCACTTTAAGCACTGTACGTGCTGGTCACTGACAAAGAGTGGTATAGGGTAAGAAGCACACCTTTTAAAACCCAGCCTCTTTGGCATAATCTCCTCCGACTAGATGCTGGCTAAGTGGGAAGAAATACCTTGCAAATCCCTCCACCTCCCCAGAGAGGGAGACAGAGGGCCCGCTGAGTTTTTTTCTTTTTCTTTAGTTATAAAAGGAATTAAAACGAAAAAAGTAAAATAAGAAATCTGTTGTTGGTTTTATTTTTATTACTGCCGATGCACGCTGACAAGTGCTAAGGTGTTCCAATCTCCTAGAGCAGTTTGAAGGAATTGAGGTGGGCGAGCTCCTCCCACTCCTATTATAGTTTTTTATCTCATGCAATCAGGAGCTCGCACAATTGACAAGAAGGGCGGGGTGGGGGGAGGAGTCCCTTGAAGTTGTCTGGAATTTTCCAAGCTTTCTGCCTGGAAACTGCTCACGCAATCAAGGTTCTGGAGTCCCAATAATGAGAATTGTGGAGATCCTCATAGAAGAATGTTATTTACCAAACAGCAAGTCTAACCATTGGTAGTCCTCTCTGTCTTTTCAATTTCAAGCAACAAGAAGATTGGAAATGTACAGGGTAAGGTGATATGACTTTCCAACTCAGTCAAATCCCTTTCCTTATATTCACTTCTGCCCCACCCTGGCCACCTTCCTTCCCCCTTCACAAAAACGCAATGGGATTTGAGGAGGAAATGTATTTCAGTTAAGCAGATCCTCATCAAAAATAATAGTTAATCCAAGTCTATTGAAACAGATGATTTTTTTCTTGACTATTATTATTTAAAAGAGTAGAGCTCCAATCATCAAAGTCTCGTGCTGGTGGAGGCCCATCAATAAGGTTTACTAGGGCAAGTGCTTTGATAACCGAAGCCTAATTCTTATTTAATTATCTCTAAGCTGGGATTCAGCTATAGAGCCAAAGTAATAAGGTGGGGTACAGTAACAAATGCTAGCACTTCAACATAGTGCAAAAACCATCACCAAAACACCTTCCTTTATTCATGAAAATCGTAACACTCAGGATAGGACCAAATACTATCTTTGATTTAATCTATTGAATATTATGCCTTAAAAAATAAATTAGAAGATTCAAATTGTCTTCAGAATATGTATACTGTATGATCACATGAAACAAGACTGGCCCTTTCATGAAATTAGTATTGTACTTCATATAGCATTCATTAGATGAAACAAGTCCCACCAGCTCCTCCAGCATGATCACCCTGCATATTTATTAATACAGTGGAAACCTACTACCCCAGAAACCACAATTCGAGACACTTCAGAATTCCAGACCCCTGATATGCTGTGACATATACTTCAGGAGGGATTCCCAAGGATCCAGATTCTCCTGATGCAGTTTGTTCTTGGGGGTGTTACTTTTTAGCACCAAACAGCTGATCGGCAGTAACTGGCAACCAGATGCTTCTGCTAACAGCTCACTGTAGGTATCTCTCCTCAGCTGGGATTGAAGCAGACACTGCTGCAGGCAAAAAGGACATGCTCACCTGAAGTAATGCTACCTCAAGGGAGAGAACTAACTTCCTGTAAGTTGTAAAGTATTTAGGAAAAAAAGTGAAAATAATTATAAGAGGTCAAGGTTATTAGGAAGATAATGACATTCACATTCATCTATAAAAGTTTCATATAACAGAAATCTTGAGAAATACATTTTGATCCGAAGTTATTTAACCAACACACAGCAGGTAAAAGTAATAAAGCAGATAATTGATTTTAAGTTAATGATCAATTTTAAAATGTTTTTAAAAACATTTAGTTGGTATCACATTTATAACCAAGGAAGAAAGGATTCTGCACCTCCTGAATTTTTAGTATGCAGTAAATATGATATCTTCACCTACCCATGGAGCTCATTCTATGTTTATCTGTCATAACTGAAAGTAATGTGTATAAAAGACAAATATGGGCATACTGAAACTGTAGCACCATCCAGAAACTGTGTGATGTGTCAATGTGCTAAGAAACAACAGGGGATTTCTGGTGTGCTAGTGAGTAAAGTCATTTACCAAAATAAAATTTGTTCATCTGAAAAATACCTATAATAATATTTACCAATAACTTCTCTCAGAGGTTTTTTGTTGGGTTTTTTGTTGTTGTTTTTCTTATTTAAATTTCCCTTGAGCACTATATATTTGCATAAAAGCAATTAGGGAGACCAAAGTACTATTTCTTCACTTCCCTAAGTTACCCTCATCTTTCACAACCAAAGCCCCCTCTCAAGGACATGTCACATAGCAGGCAGCTGTTTGCCACCCTTCCTCCCCCCCACACACACAAACACAGGGCATGGGCAACATGTGCCTGTTGCCAGCCACCTGATGCACACTGCATCACATTCTTTATAGTGTGGAGAAGGGAAATAACATCACGTTCTTTACAGTGATGTCTTTATAGTCTTTATAGAACATCACGTTCTTTATAGTGTGGAGAAGGGAAATAACATAATAAAGCCAAGGACATGTCACATAGCAGGCAGCTGTTTGCCCGCCCCCCTCCAAAAAAACCACAGGGCACGGGCAACATGTGCCTGTTCCCACCCAGCCACACGATACACTGCATCACATGTGCCTGGCTGCCCAGAGAGAGGTAAGTCTGTCCAAAGTGTGGTAGCCTCCTCACTGTTTCTTGTCTGGCTGCACCCAAAGATATATTTTTGGAGTATATAACTTCATTTGTATTAACTGGGTGAAGTCAAGAATGGTAAATTATGATTCAATATCAGGGAAAACTTTCTGACAGTTATTTGTATCAAGCTGCAGAACCACCTCTTTAGTGATGTGGGGTGGGGGGAACATCAAGATTTGAGACATTTACAGGGCGATCATTTATCCATCTGACCATTTTATATTCATCCCTACTGATGAATAAATGATGAATAAATGATCACCCTATAGATAAACTAGATGGAGGGCAGAAAATGCAGATCTCTCTATTCTGATCGTGTTTATGTTCCCTGCAACTCTCACGCACACCATATCACTGTTAGAGTAAAAAATAATTCCCACCTGTTATTTGGACAGTTCTTGAAGGCTGAGGAAAAGCATGTACTCTAGCAAGTCTGGTTGTGGGGTGGGGGTTTCATAAGGAAGAAACCTGTTTTTGCATGGGACCATACTCCATGGGACGATGAAATACTACTGTGATTATAGATTTGTTTTAATTTCCCTGGCAGGGAGTCCAAACAGTTTTTACAAACCAAATTATCTGATGTACTGTTTGATGTTACCACAGCAGTGAGACACATTACACTAAAAATTAAACATAAACTGTTCTCGAAAGTCTCCATGGGCTTTTTCCAGAATGTATTATTTAATGCAGAATGATGCCTTTGGTATATGACAAATATGTGAGCAACTGTGGATACAAACCTCTCTTTGCAGGAAGACGTTAGGAACGAGTTAGCTTCTGAGGCACATGTATTTATTCATCAAACTCCTCTTTGCTAATTTAATCAGCACTGCTACCACAAAGAATTTTCATTCGCAACAGGATTATTGATTTATCTGAATTTACATCCCACCCTCTCTCGCAGGCTCAGGGCAGCTTACAAGCATTATGCATTGTGGCTGGTGTTTGTATTTATGTTGTAAGTGGTGTTTCTTTGCGGGGAAGGATGCATAGGAGTGTACTGTGGCTTTGTCAGTTTAACAAGCACATAGGAAAAGAAAAATAATAGTCATGCATTGTAAACCGGTGATGGTAAATTGGGTTTAATGAGCATGAGTGTCTCTATCAACTGCAGCTTCAGACTGGACCACAGTGTGCTTTCATAACCTGGTATACTGAAGAAATGATCAGATTGCATGGCATGCTCCTTGATGAACAGGGAAAATACATTAAGTTTAAAGCCACTTTAGTCATCAATGGCCAATGGCCCCCACTGGTCCCTCAGGTTCATAGTCCGGGGGTGCTGATTGATTCCCATCTCCTCCTGGATGCCCAGGTGTGGGCTGTGGCAAGGAGCGCATTTAACCAATTACACCTGGTGTGGCGGCTTCAGCCATATGTTTCGAACGCCAGGTCTTGCCACTATCATCCATGCTTTCATCACCTCAAGACTAGACTACTGTAACGCGCTCTACGTGGGGCTCCCCATGACAACGGTTCGGAGGCTGCAGCTGGTGCAGAACTCGGCAACACGTCTCCTCACAGGGATGAGTCGCTGTGAGCACATTACACCAGTGCTCCGTTCTTTGCACTGGGTGCCTATAGTCTTTTCTGCCCAATTCAAGGTGTTGGTACTTACCTATAAAGCCTTATACATTCTAGGCCCTACTTACCTGTGGGATCACCTCACTCTCCGGGCTCTAGATCGACCCCTGTGGTTGACCGGGAGCGCCCTTCTCAAAGTCCCCAGAGTAGCCCCTTCTATGGAGAGGGCGTTCTTCGTGGCTGCACCAAGGCTGTGAACTCCCTCCGGGCAGAAGTCCGTGTAGCCCCGAACCTCCTCTCCTTTCGACAACAATGCAAGTCCTGACTGTTCCACCAAACGTTTGGTGGGGGAGATGGGTAAGGGGTGAGGGTTGGGAAATGGGGAGATGTTTTCTTTTAAACTTCATAATGTGGATTTTATAGTATTTTATTTTTTATTATATTTATATGATATTGTATTTTATGCTTTTTAATTATAATTATGAGCCTCCCTGAGCTGCTGTTAGCAGGAGGGTGTGGGATAAAAATTTGTTAAATAAATAAATAAACACCTTTGCTCACCAATATGACAGAGGATCAGTATTCAGGTTCTTAAACCAGACTTGAACCCATGTCCTTCCAGTCTTTATTTCAAAGCTCTACTACAGTACTTCCTCCAATTATTTGGTCTCCAGTTCTTATTGCCAAATGACCTCTACCATACATACAGCCCTTTCCCTGACAGTAAAGCTTTTCCCAGACTCCAGACATTTATTCTTCCTTGTGAATTCTATAACAGATAGGATTCTGTGTGGATTCTCAAAACAGCACTCTTTAAGGCAGTAGCTAATAGGGATGGGTGAATGCGGTTCGGAAGTTCAGAGTTTGGACAGAACTTGAACCGAATTTCCGAACTCGGTTCTCTTCGCCCATCCCTAGTAACTAATTGTCTAACACTTAGGTTTGCCTGTAATTTTTTGTTATTGTTTCAAAAAGAAAATTTAAACATGAAACAACACACTCTTAGCTCATCATATGATCCAGAGAGAATGAGCATGTCCTGGAGAAAAGTTCACTCCCTGTGTGGATTCTCTTTTTTTCTTCTAAATAAATTAATAAATCTAAATTTTTAAAAATGAAAAATACCACACATAAAAATAATGTCCTCCTACCTACATGGAATTTAACTCCTGACCAATTTTATTTTCAAAGGTCTACCACATGAGTGACTTCTGGTTAGCCCTTTTTAATTCAGAGAGAAGTTTTTCCATATTGCTCAAACAACTCTTTTAGACCCTTGCATCAGCACTGACAGTGTTGCTCAGTAGCTAAAGTTTGGGGAAGCTACATTAAGAGTACTAGGCTCTATCTCTTATTATGTTCCTGTCACTTGTGTGTCAGATTGTTTAGAAAATGAGAGAGGCACCAACTTCCTTACTTTGCAGAGGAAGGGCTTGTTTGAAAGTGAAACAAGCGAGGGCTTGTGGAAGTTCAGTGAGTGGAAATGAAATTCCAACTCACAACCACCCATGCCTCGCTTTAAATAACACTCCCCAGGACTATTAGAGACCTTAGCAAAAAAAGTCTCTCTCACTCTTGTTACGCTGAATATAGCAGCACAGTATTCGGGTTTCAGATCCGAAATGGCACAATTCAGCTCTTACCAAACCTCAATGCACAGTCCTAATTCTTCATTCCTAATGTTATCCAGCATGATATAAGAATACAAAGGCAAAGTTAATACTGTGAAAAATTAGCTGATTTGACTTCTTTATAATGCTCACATAAACATATGTAGCTTCCATACACTCCTGCCCACCACAACAGTGCAGCAAGTACCAGTGTAGCACACTGACTCTCAGTACTTGGACTTCTACAACTTCCCCTAGTTACTGCTTATATAAATTTTCTCCAAATAATATTTCTGCACATATTCTGCTTAGTTTTTAATGTCTCAGTGCAGGGTACAGAGTAGGCAGCTCTTCATCCCATCATGCACACAGTCTAAACTGATTAATAAATGGTTTTATTTCCTTCACCGGTTCACTCAGTGGCAGGTTGCAGCACTTTTCAATATGGACTGATAAGAGAAGCTATTGTAAAAATTATATTGAGGAGGTTTCAGATACGTTCTCTCTCTTCACATCAACTTTGCTCATTTTGTAAGTAAAAGGTTTAAAATTCAAATTGATATCCAAACCAAAATCTTAACCTCAAGCTATACTTTTTCACCCTCTTCCATTATTACCAGGGGAAAAATTACTTGATTTCAGCTACTAAAAATCAGCTGCTAATTCTGCAGGGGTTGTGTGAGGAAGACTAAAATCTGGCCCTTTCTTTCAGAGTTGTACTACCAATTTAGTGATAACAACA
Organism: Sphenodon punctatus; assembly: GCA_003113815.1. Taxonomy (NCBI): domain Eukaryota; kingdom Metazoa; phylum Chordata; class Lepidosauria; order Sphenodontia; family Sphenodontidae; genus Sphenodon; species Sphenodon punctatus. Next base: position 523,893 of record QEPC01013607.1, read on the forward strand.
TGGACCAACCAGCCATCATTCTTGATGTACCAAGCCAAGCACGTGCACCTGGGATCTCGCAACTTCGTGAATGTTACACCTCTTGTCTCTTCCTCTGTCCCCCTTCCTTTGTCTCTTCCCCTCCCCCATCTCTCATATTGTAAGCCCTAGGGCAGGGACTGTGTCTATTCAATTACTTTGTAAAGCTCCAAGTACATTGCTGGTGCTATATAAATGCTTGCTAATAATAACAACAACAGTTAAAGATGGAGAGAGTAGATGTTCACTAAAGCAAGCTGATGTTCTGAGTAAAATTATCTTTTTGCAACTGTCGTTTTTCTGACTATACCCATGCTTTACATTTCCCACTGGTGCCCAGAAGTAGTCCTACATTAAAATGTTCCTCCAAAAGAAACAGAGACCAGATTTTTAAATAAATGCCGTGCATAATCAGTCCTATGCAAACAACAACACTATATCTTAGAAACTGTATAAAAAGACTGAATACTAACAATTCCCAAAAGGATTCAGTTCAGTGCTAGACTAGTACAGCAGCATCTAGCTTGCAGCAGAAGCCTGTGCTCTGTCCCAAGCGTGGCAGGTCCCATCAGGCTCAGGTTGGGTGCACCCTCTGCCCAAGCCCTTTCCCACTGACGTCCCATCATTCTCTCTACCTTTTCCAATGTGCTCCCCCCCACCAGAGTGCAATTAGGAGTACTGCAGAAGACCCTTCAATGGTTGCCTATAGTTGTCTCCCATTTGAACAGCCCCAAGAAATAGGACTAACACCATTTGCTTCAATTGATTTCTGAAGTTTGAAAAGCACACTTACAATCATCCAGAAGTGAGATATTTTTTTCCAGTACTTTGATTATATAAATTTCAACACCACTCTATTATTGCAGGGTGTACAGCACTTCAGCATCAACTTCATTATACTCCAGACAGATTAACGAAACTCCCATGACTACTGTCACAGCCCTGTTCCAGTTCAAATTAACCCAAGCATTATTATTACAAGTTGGGCTGTTTTCAGCAGTCACTTTAGAGCACAAGATTTCATTGTATCAGGGACAATCTTGCCACACTGGATCAGCTCATACTGGGTGTTAACAAGCATGATGGCAGAGCGCCACCATCACAACCTGGCCCGGGTTGACAAACAACTGCCGACTCAGTCTGGACTGAGTCGGGCCACTTATCAAACGTGCTGGTGACCAAGCTGATGGGGAGTCACACAAATGTGTGGCTGTCCATCCCTGTGCTGCTACCAGAGCCCCACTCTCCACCATGATAGGCAGTCATGATGGCTGGCAGACCCAATCCAAGCTGGACCACAGTGATCCATGATAAACGTGATAGCCCACTGTGGTCCCATCAGGTGAACCTTTACCTGGGTTGTGACCCTGGATGTCTGTGGCATCATAGCCCTGGCTAATCACCAACACAGCCCAGGGCAATCTCAGGCCAACATCTGGCGACGCCCCACAAATGCGCAGGTGAGGTCCGGGGCAACGCATGACCGAGTGGGCCAAAGTGGTCCGACATCATGTCTGACAATAACACCCATTGTCTCCTCTCTTCCCATTTTTCAGCGCATCTAAATATCAATTCATTCACTTTAGAACTTCCTTTCAGTTTCTGAATTTTTATTTGTAATGCATTACTAAATGCAGTCTCATCAGTAATCTCAGAGTAAACTTGGGGAAAAAATCTTCAAATAAAAAATGTACACTTGCACATCAAATTTCTCCCTGTGGAATGTGACACACACTAGAATAAAAGTTGAAAGATCAGCAACTAAAAGGCAGTCTTTTTACAAGAACTGAGAGGGAAAATAAAATTCCAACGAAAAATCAAAATTGTAGTAAGAATTTTAGAATCAACATTTTAATGCCCTAGTTGGAGAACCAAGGGAGAGATAAGGCACCATCTCTCCACCATCTTGGGTTCTCCAATTCCAATGAGGCCTATTGGGCCAGTCGAGCTAGCCTCCTCAAGGAGCCTATGCCAGCGTGTGATTGTGCAGTTCCGTAATGATGGGCTTATATACTGTCTGCTGCACCATATCCCCCTTTTTTTCTCGTGGAGGGTGCAGCTGGGTGAGGTGTTCGAGTACGGCAGCTGCCAGGAGGCCAGCCAGGCAGACAGTGAGCCTTGTGATGGGGGTGGGAGGACGCTCGTCATGGCAATGTGGACCTAGGGGAGGCGGAGGTCATCAAAGCTACCCAGGCTCCCACACCGGAAAGTGGCGGGCTGCCCTCTAGGCTTCTGGATACTACCAAGACCTTGCATTCTTCTTTACCTCAGTGGAGGAGGGACCCCAGTCTAGCGGAGGCGGCTGTGGTTAAGTCTGCTAAGGATTTGGTGGTGCTCACCAAGAAAATAGGATCACTGGTTCAGGAGGCTAGTGGCAGCTTTCTTTTCGACTCCCAAGAGCCAGGAGGGTCCTTGGTGGTCTACCCTGCTGAGCCCCAGTTGGGTGCTTGCAGTAGTAGGGGGCCCCCTTCTGGGGAAGGGGAGGTGCATCAGCTGGCAGCTGATGGTCTTGCAGTTAGAGAGGGGATTCTAGCATCTGGGTTGGATGGTACATCCATGGATGGGACTTTATGGGAAGGGGGGACTCCTTTAGCTCAGCAAGTGCAGGGTGGCGTGCTGATGATCCCTTCTGGGACCCTTGGTCAGCTCGCTCTGTGACATTCGCAAAGGCGGGTAGATGCTATTTCCGTTTGCTCTTGGAATGTCTCAGGATGGGCTTCTCACAAGAATCATAGGGAGTTTGCTGCTTTTCTTGGCCAGCATCAAGTTCTTCTTCTCCAAGAGACATGGGCCGTGGACAATGTCTCTCTCGATAAATTTACAGCTGTCTGTCTATATGCAGTTCCTGCTGGGGCTAGGGGGAGGGCCAAGGAGGCCTGACCTGTCTAACTGCCGATAGTGCCAGCCTGAAGCTGGTCAAAGAGATTAAGTTCCCCCCTTTCTTGTTAGGAGTGGTCCTGAGTTGTGGGTCCCACTATTTTGTTTTTCTCAATGTTTATAGCCCCCCGGCTAATGCAGGCACTTACAACAGCAATGTATGGGATAAACTGGAAAGTGCTGTTGGTGAGGTGCTCGCAGATCATCCTAAGGCCCTTTCCATTGTCCTGGGTGATTTCAACGCAAGAATTGGGCTTGATGATGCTGTTTTATCCTTGTTTATGGATGACAAACCTTATAGGTAGGGTGCAACCTTGGCGAATACCAGGGCTTCTAACGATCAGGTTTGTAATGCTTCAGCCATTCGTTTTGCCAGATTAGTGGCTGGCTTAAACTTGCATTTGCTAAATGGGACAGGTTATCACGATGTAAATGGGGAATTTACCTTTTTAGGCCATCAGGGCTGCAGCGTGATCGATTATGCATTGGTGACAGATGAAGGGCGTAGTTTTGTGATCCACTTTGAGATAGCAGCTTGTCTACAATCAGATCATTTACCACTGGTTCTGGAGTTGGATGCGGTGGGGGAAGCGGCCAACTCGGGGGAGGTAGAATCGGTAGCTGCGAACCCCATTTTCCATAAATATCCTAGGTGGAGTGAGAGTACAGCCCAAGTATGGAACACGTTACTAGAGACTGATTTTTCCGAGAATGCAAGGGCACGGATATTAGATGGGGGCATGGAAGCTGTGGCAGCTTATGAAGAATTTATCTCCTTTTTGGAGCAGCACCTGTCAGCTGCAGCTAAGAACAATAGGGTGTGATCTGCCACTTTTCAAGGGTGGTTTGATGCTGATTGCCGGCAGGCAAGGGGGAGGCTTAAGGATATTTATATGGAATATCGAGCAGGGACCCAAGTGTGTCTCCCAGCTGTGTATTTCCTGCAGAAATGGCTGTATAAGGACCTAGTCAGGAAAAAGAAGATAGCTTATTCAAACTTCAGGTAGCAGGAACTACTTAAAGTAAGTAATGATAAAGACTCCAAGTTATTTTGGCGCTTAGTCAACAAGGCTGTGGTGGGCCCACGATCTGGGGGGTCTTTGTCTATAACACCAGTGGGATGGACAGAGTTTATTAGTGCTACCCAGAGGGATTTGTCTGATGGAGTAATGGAGGAGCAGGGCAGTTGTGGGCTTGGAGAGTTCGATGCTGCTGACTGGATACCAGTTACTGAACTGGAGGTTCATGAAATTGTAGAATCCTTTAGGAAGGGTAAAGCCCCGGGCCCAGACTTGATCCAGGTTGAGGCTATCCTTGGGAGGACCGATTGGTGGATGCCTGTATTAGCAAAATTATTTTCGGGTACTAACAGCTCAGGAACTGTTCCAAGTGGGTGGAGCCGGGCCATTGTTGTGCCTATCTATTTAAAAAAGGGTGAGAACTGACCCAGCTAATTATAGGCAGATTAGCCTTGTAAGTATAGTTAGCAAAATTTACGCTAAATACTTGCTGATAAGACTTACAAATTGGATAAATGAGAACCGAGTCCTGTATCTAGAACAGGCCGGATTTCAAAAAAATAGATCTACAATCGATCACTGCCTGGTGCTCCTGCACCTAATTGAGAAATATCGTTCCACCAATGGGAAGCTGTATGCTGCCTTTTTAGATCTTAAGGCGGCATTCGATTCGGTCTGTAGATCCCTTTTATGGGATAAACTGACTCTTTTGGGGATTGATAGTAGACTTTGTTACCTAATGCAAGCCTCATACTGGAACATCACGGTGGCAGTCAAGGTGGAACAGGAGGGTCAATTATCATCTGATGTAGTTTTGGCGCCAACCCTGTTTAACCTTTTTTATTAATTATGTTATTCCAGTTATGCAGCAGGAAAATTTCTAGGGATGGGCGAACAGGTTGCGGTTCGGGTTCGGCCGTTCTGTTCGGCCGTTAGGTTTGGCCATTCGGTGCAGTCGCCAGGTTCGGGTTCGGCCGTTCTGTTCGGGTTCGGCCGTTCAGAAACCAGTATCGTGAGAGGACGAGCCGAAAACTGGAAATTCGTGTGTGTGCGGAGCTGTGTGACGAGTGAGTGTTTGTTTGGCTGTGTTGGTGTTTGGTTTGTGTGTTTTGGTGTGTTTGGGTGTACTGTTGTGGTTTTTGTGGTTGGTGGGTGTTGTGTGTGTAGTGGGTGACTGTGTGTTTTGTGTGTGTGATTTTCAAATACATTTTAAAAAAATAAAAAATGAAGAAGGCTGCCGTGTTGCTTCCCCGGCTGGGGACCAACTTTGTAGTCGAGGAGGAGGAGGTCACCATGTAGTACACCTCCTGTGGTGGTGACCAGTTCCTCAGATGAGGAGCAAGCCTCAGGAGGTGCTGCCACCAGGTTTGTAAACTTTTTTTTTTACTTAGCATCCCCTAACACCCCAGGGAGGAGGGCGGGATTTGTACGTGCCAGCCAGGGCCTCCTTTCTAGTTGCAATCCCTAGCATCCCCTAGCACCCCATGGAGGAGGGCAGGATTTTCACATGCTTTCTAGTTGCAATCCCTAGCACCCCAAGGAGGGAGGACTAGAGGCATCAGTATCATAAATGCATAATATTACTTTGATGTTCTTAATGTGTTCCCATTTCAGAGAGGAATCAGATGCCGGCCCCAGCTCTGCTGCCACTGCCAAGCCAAGGAGGACCCCAAGGCCAAGGTCGCCAGTGACACCCCCAGACATCCGGCGGTCAAAGTTGGATGTCTGGAGGTATTTGACAAGGGCGACAGAGTCGCCACATGCAAGGTAAGGCACGGGGACTGGAACAATAGGGAATGAATTGCCCTATGACCTGTTAGGAATGGAAGTCCCCTGCAGAGAGAGATTGGCCACCCAGTCCACCCACTTGTGGAGACAGAATGCAGGCAGG